>PYHX02000413.1:15306086-15738311 GCA_004302925.2 Cochliomyia hominivorax
GTTTAGTTTTTCTCTCCTTTTTTTCTTAAAGTCATTACAATAAAAATAATTTCGAAAAAATCTGAAATCTATAGATACGAATAATTTAATGGGACATGAAAATTACCTCTGGTTATTTGGAAACAAACAAGAAATGAATTATGAAAATTAAGTCGTAAAAATTATTTTATAATTTTAAAGTTCAAGTGTTTTGCAAAAAAAATATAATTTAAAAATATTAATTTACGCAGAGAAAATATAACAATGAAATCATTTAAAGAATTTTGAAAAAGTAGGTTAGTACTTTTAAAAGATCCAAAAAGTACCACACAAAATCCTAAAATTATTTATAATTATATTTCCATTTAGAAGTATAATTTATTTTATTCAAAAAGTACTATTGAAAATTCAAATAGTACTAAATAATAAAACGAAAAGTACCTTTTGAAAATCAAAGAGTACGAAAAATCCCTTATTTTAGATTTTCATATATTTTAAATTATGGAAAATTCTAAAATTCTTTTAGAAAATGCAAAAATGCTATCAAAATATTTTTTTTCTATGGATCTATACATAATTTATTTCCTTTTTTAGATTCTGTTCAAAAGGTACCATAAAATACCCTTTGATTTTTTTTAATTCATTTCGAAAAATTAATTTTTATGTAAATGAAACAAATTAATTATTACCAATAAAACAAAAAGAAAGATTCAGAAAATATCCCAATATGTGATTATTGATTCTCATCCAATTGAAACAACATTTCTAAAAATAGAGTTTTTGACTTAATTAGAATGGAAACTGCAAAATTTGTTCTATTTGGAAAATATAGTTTGAAAATTTTTTTCATGTTTTAAAAAAATCTTAATTATCAATAATGCAAAAAATCCAAAAAGACTCAGAAAATCCTATATTTTTCATTCTCATTCGATTGGTACCATACATTCCAAATTTTGCTATTTTACGTTAATTCACTCCATACAAAAGAACTAAAAAGTACGATATAAAAGTACTAAAAAACCAATTTTTAATTTTGTCCCAAAAAACTTTATTTTTCAAATTTTTTTCCTTTAAAAAGTAAAATGTTTTTAATCGAATTTGGTTCTATTTCTGATTTAATTTCCACCTTTGTCGAAATGATTTTAAATTTATTTTAAATAAGTTTATGAGAATTTTTCTATCAAAATTTTCGTTTTTTTATCAATAAAATTTTAAAATTTTACTTTTTTCAATGCATTTGAAAATTTTATTCCGATTTCATAACAAAATCATCCAATTATTTTATATATAATAAAAAAACCCATTAACGAAAAAAATACTTAAAAGTTTCAAAAAGTACGAAATTTATATTTTTAATAATTTTAATAATTCAAGTTTCAAATGTACTCAGTGTACCAAATTATAGTTTTTATCCTAAATGGGGCAAATTTCTAAAAAGTATCTAACACCTGAATGTTTATTTCTTAAAATATTAACAAAAACTTCTGATCTTTTCATATATGTATCAATATACATATATGAAAAGAGGAAATATAATAAATTATTTATCCCCTAAACTTTTGAATTTCCAAAAATTTCCCGTTGGTGGTTTTCTTTTGAAAAGGATAATCCCTGGCCAAATTTCTAGCTTGAAGCGTTTAGGCTGCTAGAAAACGTTCTGTCAGCTCCTCAATTACTGACTAATAATTTAATCGTTGTTTTTTTTATTAATTCTACTAAAGTAAACATATTTCTGCTTTTACTAAAAACCAAAAAACAGATAAATTTTTTTCAAATTTTAATTAATACAAATTTTAATTCAATTTTAGTATTTTAATTAAATTGATCTTTTAAATATATTATTGAAAATCTAAAAATTATTAATTTACCTTGAATTTATTTGTGTAGTCCATTTAAACTATAATTATTCTTAAGCTCCAAATTTTTATCAATTTTCTTGTAAAAGACTTACATTTTTCTTGATACCTCTTTTCATCACTTTTTATCACTTAAAAAAAACACTTTCACTCACTAACACTGTAGTTAATTAACTAATTCACACAAA
This sequence comes from Cochliomyia hominivorax, assembly GCA_004302925.2. Classification (NCBI taxonomy): domain Eukaryota; kingdom Metazoa; phylum Arthropoda; class Insecta; order Diptera; family Calliphoridae; genus Cochliomyia; species Cochliomyia hominivorax. Next base: position 15,308,110 of record PYHX02000413.1, read on the forward strand.
AATAATTCACCTTTTTTATTTTGTTCTCTTTACTTTACATTTTAATACAAAACAAAGACAATTTCCCGCTTAATTTTATTCCATATTATTTATTGCATATTTTTCCTTCCTAAAACAGTTTGCGTTTTATGTTTTGAACACATCATATTTGTTGTTGTTTTAGTCTCCCTTTTTTTTCGTAGTCCCATATTCAATACATTCGTTTGTATTGCATTTGTGTTTACATGGTGCTTATGCCCCTTTATGAAAAAGTTCTAAATGTTTCTCACTTAAAACTTGTGTACTCATCACATTTTTCTATTAGAAATATTCAATAAAAATTTCAAATTAACCATTTAACAATCTAATTACTTTATAACCCATTTCATTTATATTCTTTTCAAAATCCTCTTTCATTTCTTTTTAAACACTTTTTTTCAAAGCCTTTATCTGCGCTATTTAACACTGTAGTTTATAAAAAATTATTTGCTTTTAATTCAAAATTATGTAAAACTCAAAAAAATTTAACTTGTTTCTGTTAATTTACTACATTTCTGTTATAATTTACATTAATATTTGTCAATAAAACAAAAACAAAACCAACTTTACTCTTGTTTGTTTTGGCATTTGTTCTTAATATTTACATTGGAATAATTGTTATTATTATTATTTGTTATCATTTTTTACTTAATTTCTTTTTGTCACATCAAATTTGTTGTTGTTTTAGTCTCCCTTTTTGTTTCGTAGTCATACATTCAACACATTAGTTTTTATTGTGTGTGTTGACACAGTGTTTCTTCATCTGTATGCAAAAAAATTCAAAATGTCTCACACTAAAATTTTGCTTATTCATCATATTTGTTTATTTATTTTCTAATAGAAATAATAACTTTAAAGTTTATTTATTTTAACTTTATAACACTCTTTTTACATTATAAACCTCATCATTTATAATATTTCCCAAATTCTCATTCATTTTCCTTATAACACTTTATTCAAAGTTTTTTTTTCTTTACTTATTAACACTGAAGTTTAATATTTTCTTTCAAAATCATTTAAAACTCCAAAACTTAACTCGTTTCTGTTAATTTACCACATTTCTGTTAGTATTTACAGTGATTTTTGCCTGTAAAACAAAAACAAAACCAACTTGATTTTAGTTTGATTTTGCATTTACTTTTTGTTTTATTTACATTTGAACACTTGTTGTTATTGTTTTCATTGCATAATGCATTCGGTGTTGTTATTGTTTTCGTGTCCCTTTTGCTTTGTAGACCATTGTGTCTTACATTAGTTTGTACTACATGTGTGTTTGCATGCTGCTTCTTCACTGCTATGCAAACAAAAAATCCAAAATGTCTCACACTTAAATTTTACTGAGACACCATAATTTTCTAATACAAATTTTCACTTTAAATTTTATTTATTTTAACTTTTAAACACTTGATTTATATTAAACATTTAATTTACTTTAATTTTATGCAAAAATATTTGAATTTGATCCACTAATTAATATTAAAATTATTAATTTTATTAACCCGCCCTAATTTTACACAACTTTCGTATTAAATTCACCGGCTGCTGTTTACAAACTAAAAGGGAAAATGTTAAAAACAAAAAGAGTGTATGTTTATGTCTGTTAGAAATGGCATAGAAAACATATGAAAAATGTTTGTCTTTACTAAATAATAATAAAAATAGTAAGGACAAGAACATTTTTGTTACAATTATAACAAAAGTATGTCAATTTGGGTTTTAAAAGTGGGTGATAAATGAAACTCACTCTTCTTATTCATTCTCTTCTTTGTTTATTAAAAAAAACTTCACTTTAGTATATAAAGAGCAGCCGGTATGTTAAAACGTAAATTACTTTATATTAGTGCGTATTAATAAATTTATTAATTAAACTATTAATTCGTGGATTAAATTCAAATATTTTTGCATAAAATTAAAGTTAATTAAGTGTTTAATATAAATCAAGTGTTTAAAAGTTAAAATAAATGAAATTTAAAGTGAAATTTTGTGTTAAAAAATTATAATGCCTCAGTAAAATTTAAGTGTGAGACATTTTGGATTTTTTTTTTTTTTGCATAGAAGTGAAGAAGCAGCATGCAAATACACACATGCAATACAAACTAAAGTGTTGAATGTAGGCCCTGCCAAACTGTAAAGGGAGACAAAAACAACAACAAAGTGTTTTAGGAAACACAACAAGTAGTAAATAAAAGCAATAACAAATGTTGAAATGTAAATAAAACTGCAAATGCAAAAACAAACTGGAGTAAAGTTGGTTTGTTTTTGTTTTACAGGCAAAAATCAATGTAAATAATAACAGAAATGTGGTAAATTAACAGAAATAAGTCAATTTTTGGAGTTTTAAATGATTTTGAATTAAAAGTAAATTGTTTTTTCTTGTTTCATTAAACTGCAGTGTTATTAAGGAAAACTTTGAATAAAGTGTAATAAAGATAAATAAATGAGACTTTGCGAAAGAATATTAATGAAAAGGATAATAAAGTAAAAAAAGTGTTATAAAGTTAAATAAATAAAATTTAAAGTTTACATTTCTATTAGAAAAACAAGATGAGTTAGTAAAATTTTAGTGTGAGACATATTAAACCTTTTTGCATTAAGGTAAAGAAGCAGCATCATAACAAATACACATATGTTACAAACTAATGTGATGAATTTAGATATAGAAGACAAAAGGGAGCAAAAACAATAAAAAGTGGTTTAGAAAAATGCATTAAATTATAAAACATTCAACAAGAGATCATTTTATGATTTTTGTAGGCACAAATCGAAGCGAATAAATATGAATAGAATGAGTTTTATGTGTTTTTTTAATCCAAAAGAAATTGTTAAATTAAAAAAATAAATAATAATTAAGAATAATTATTTAAGTGGTTGAGAGTAAAACATTTGAATATATGGGAAAACAGGCAATAACATGTTCTTGGATTTGAAAAACGATCGCAAGGTTAGTAAAGAGTTTATGAATATTTTTATTATTAATATTTATTAAATAAAAAGATTTTAATTTTCATATTCGATTGACAAAAATCTTAATTAAAAATGAAACAATATTTTTTAAATTTGTTAATTTTTTCGTAGAAAAGTGAAACTATTGTTTATTAAAAGTGTTCAATTTAGTAGAGTTTCATTGCCGAAAAATTTCTATTTAAGTGAAAATTATCGAAAAATTTCTATTAAAGGGAAAAATTATCGAAAAATTTCTAATGAAGAGGAATTTTTATTGAGGAGAAAATTACCGAAATTTTCAATTTAAGAGAAAATTGTCGAAAATATTTCGAAAATTTTCTGTCGGAAGAAAATTAATCGAAAATTTTCTATCGGAAGAAAATTAATCGAAAATTTTCTATCGGAAGAAAATTAATCGAAAATTTTCTATCGGAAGAAAATTAATCGAAAATTTTCTATAGAAAGAAAATTAATCGAAAATTTTCTATAGAAAGAAAATTAATCGAAAATTTTCTATAGAAAGAAAATTAATCGAAAATTTTTTATAGAAAAATTAATCGAAAATTTTCTATAGAAAGAAAATTAATCGAAAATTTTCTATAAAAAGAAAATTAATCTAAATTATCGAAATTTCCTATAGAAAGAAAATTAATCGAAAATTTCCTATAGAAAGAAAATTAATCGAAAATTTCCTATAGAAAGAAAATTAATCGAAAATTTCCTATAGAAAGAAAATTAATCGAAAATTTTCTATAGAAAGAAAATTAATCAAAAATTTTCTATAAAAAATAATAATTTTTTTTTATGGAAAGGAAAGTAATCGAAAATTTTTTATTGAAAGAATATTAATCGATAATTTTCTTAGAAAGAAATTTAATCGAAAGTATTCTGTAAAAAGAATATTATCAAAATTTTCTATAGAAATAAAATTTATCGAAAATTTTCTTTCGAAGAAAATTAATCAAAAATTTTATATCGAAGAAATATCGAATTTATATCGAAAATATCAATTTATATCGAAGAAAATTAAGCGAAATTTTCTATCGAAGAAAATTAATCGAAAATTTTCTATCGAAGAAAATTAATTGAAAATTTTCTATCGAAGAAAATTATTCCAAAGTTTTCTATCGAAGAAAATTAATTGAAAATTTTCTATCGAAGAAAATTATTCCAAAATTTTCTGATCGAAGAAAATTAATCTAAAATTTTCTATAGAAAGAAAATTATTTGAACATTTTCTATAGAAAAAAAATAAAAAAGTTTCTATAGAAAAAAAACTAATGGAAAATTTTCTGTATATAGAAAACTCATCGAAAAAATAAAATTTTCGAAAATTTTCTATTGAAAGAAATTTTATCAAAAATTTTCTATAGAAAGAAAATTTATCGAAAATTTTCTATTGAAGAGAAAATTGTCAAAAATTTACTATAATATAGAAAGAAAATTATTTGAACATTTTCTATAGAAAAAATAAATAAAAAATTTTCTATAGGAAAAAAAACTAATCGAAAATTTTCTGTATATAGAAAACTCATCGAAAAAATTTTCGAAAATATTCTATTGAAAGAAATTTTATCAAAAATTTTCTACAGAAAGAAAATTTATCGAAAATTTTCTATTGAAGAGAAAATTTTCAAAAAATTATTGTAAAAAGCAAATTATCGGAAATATTCTACCAAAAGAATTTTTTTGAATTATTAAGAAAAGTTTGTAGTAAAAGAAAAATTTTCCATAAAGGAAGTTTCATGGAAAATTTTTCGCAAATTTTCTCTAAAAAATTAGTTTTGGATAAATTATGTTTAACTGATTTTTTTTTAATAAATTTCACTAGAAAAATTTTTATTAAAAATAGACTTGGCTATTTCCTCTTTCAGATTCCATTATGATTATTATGTACATTTACATTTATTATTATTTGTTACTGCTCTTTATCTCAAATTTTTATTTCTTTCCGATTAATTAAATTTTCTTAATTAATTTCATTTGATCTTCGATGTTTTTTCTTTTTTCACATAATTTTTTACCTCAAATAAATCATAAACAATTATTGGAATTAATCAGCCGTTTTATATTAATCGATTTTGATATCTTTCCAAGCCTTAGTTGTTGTAATTGTAGCTTTTGTTGTTGTTATTATTATTGTTATTGTAATAAAATAACAATGGCGTGTAATGCAAAGGTGTCAGTATTTAATATCATTCCAGTGTTAAATACAAAATATGAATTGTCGATTATAATAAAATCGAAAAGAAAAAACAAAAATTCGTTTTAAATCCCTCCATTTTCCTCACTCTCCACTTTTGTTTTTGTTTTCACTTTTAATTTATGAAGTGTGTTAAATGTCAATTGCAACAAACTGACATGTACCCTAAATAATAACAACAACAAAATAAACAAAATATTTATATTATTACAGCAAAGACAACAACAAAAACAACAAAATGACATAAAAATTAAAAGAAACACATGTAATTTTAATACAATACTCCGGTGCCAAATAGCCGTGTGACATAAAAAATAGAAAAAAATTAGACCAAATTATACGAAAATCGATTTATTTATGCAAAATGGAATAAATAAAGGTTTCTTGAATTGACACCAAATTGTGTCTATAATAATGGGAAAAAATAAATTATTAATATATAAAATTATATACAAAATTCAATGTATATTTACACCCTCCACCACCAAATGTAGTGGAGTGCGTATATTAACTTTGTGATTCCGTGTGTAACGTTAAGAAGGAATCAACTCAGGCGTCATAATGTGTATATTCTTTTGCATCAAATCAAAATCTGACACGATTTAGCTATGTCCGTCTATTTGTCAGTGCCTCAGTCTGTTGGTTTGTCAGTTTTTAATTGACAAAGCCCAATGGAATATGGCCTCAGCATTTCTTATAGTCCTGAGAAGTTTCCTAATAAAAACCAGCAAAATCGGTTCAGTATATTAAAAGATATTGACTGATATCTAAGGTGACCTCTAAGTTCAAGCAATAACTTTCGTAAAATTGTCAATTATAAATCGACAAATTCGAATGAAATTATGTCATAATATTATGTTATATATACTTCGTTACCATTCAAAATCGGTTCAGTAGAAGAAAAGTTATAGTCAAAATATAACTAATTCTATGAAGTGTTCCCATCTTACATTTCAGAAAAACGTTTATATTTTTTATAAGTTTGTAAGTGTATGTGTAAATGTTTTTGTATGAAACATAACGTATTTACTTCACACATTTATGGCGAAGGGTAATGAAGATTCGGTGTAGCCGAATATAGTATTCATTCTTGTTTTCTTATTTGTTTGTCACAATAATAATATTATTTATGACAAGTCAAGAAAATAAACAAATGAAACGAAGGAACCAAATGATCGTTTGTGTGGAACCAATGAACCAACCAACAACCCACCAAAACCAACAACAAGGCGTGACTTTAACTAATTGATAAAAATCATTGAAAAATACCAACAACAACAACAATTACAAGAAATAACAATAGAAATCTATTTAAGGAATTATTTACGTTAAACAAATTTTTTTTTATTTTCAAAATCTAAACAAGCGAAATAGAAAATATTGAAAATAGAATAGAATCTTAATACAGATAAATGAAAATATATAAAATAAATTTCAAAATTATTGAAAAAGAACTTTAATAGAAATAATAGAAAAATCATATAAGAAGTAAAAATTAAAATTAAAAAAAATTCTTTGGCAGGTCGGAATCTCAAATATCCTCCTTTTTTCTTTAATAGAAAAATTTTGATAAATTTTTTTTATTTAAAATTTTGATAATTTTCTTTATTTGGAAAACTTCAATATTTTTTCTTTTGTAGGAAATTTTGATTAAATTCTCTTTTATAAAAATTATTCAATAAATTTCTCTATAAAAAATATCTTGATCTATTTTTTCTTTTGTAGAAAAATTTCCATAATTTTTATATATTTTTTTCTTGTAGAGAAAAACATCCATACATTTTTCTTTTATAGAAAAAAATCTACATATTTTTAAATGAGTTTTTCTTTCAGGGAAAAATATAGATTTTCTTTTAGAGCAAAATTTCGATACATTTTTCTTAAAAAAAAATATATGGAAATTTTTCCCTTAGAGAAAAATTCTTCTTTAAGAGAAAAATTTTTATATATTTTTCTTTGAACGAAAAATTTCCATAATTTTTTTAGAAACAATTTTCCACAATTGTTTTTAGTGAAAAGTTTCTATATTTTTTCTTTTAGAGAAAAGTTTCCATAATTTTTTCTTTTAGAGAAATTTCTTTTAGAGGAAAAATTCCATAAATTTTTCTTTAAGAGAAAAATATCTATAAACTTTTCTTTTAGGGAAAAATTTCCATAAATTTTTCTTTAAGAGAAAAATTCCCACAAATTTTTCTTTAAGAGAAAAATGTCCATAAATTTTTATTTTAGAGAAAAATGTCCATAAATTTTTCTTTTAGATTAAAATTTCCATAAATTTTTCATTTAGAGAAAAATTTCCACAATTTTTTTAGAGGAAAGTTTCCAAAAAAATTTCTTCTAGAGAAGAATTTTTAAAAATTTTTCTTTTAGAAAAAAATGTCTTAAAATTTTTCTAATAGAGTATAATTTCCATAAATTTTTCTTTTAGAGAAAGATTTCCATACATTTTTCTTTAGAGAAAAATATCCATAAATCTTTTTCTAGAGAAAGATTTTCATACTTTTTCTTTTAGATAAAAATTTCCAAAAGTTTTTCTTTAAGAGGAAAATATCCATAAATTTTTCTTTTAGAGGAAATCCATAAATGTTTCTTTTATATTAATTTTTCTTTTAGAGAAAAATTTCCATAAATTTTTCTTTTATAGAAAATTTCCAAAATTTTTTCTTATAGAAAATGCCACAAATTTTCTTTTAAAAAAAATTTAAATTTTTCATTTAAGAGAAAAATTCCACAAATTTTCTTAAAAAAATCAACAAATTTTTCTTTGAGAAAGAAAATTCCAAAAATCTTTTTCTTTGAAAAAAAAAAATTAAAATATTCTTTTAGAAAATTAAATTTCATTTTCAAATATATATTATTTCTTTTATAGAAAAATTTCGATAAATTTCATCATTTCAGGAAATTTTCAATTAATATTTCATCTTTAGGAAAATTTCAATAAATTTTTCTTCTTTAGGAAAATTTCATAAAAATTTTCTTCTTTTTAGGAAATGTCCCGGATATATTTTTTTAGGGAAAAATTCAATAAATATTTAAGGAAAATTTTGAACATTTTTCATCTTTAGAAGAATTTCGATGAATTTTTTCTTAGAAAAATATCGTTATAGTATTTTTAAATTTTCGATTAATTTTCTTTGTATAAAAAATTTCCATAAATTTTCTTTTATAGAAAAATTTCTACAAAATTATAAATTTCGATAAGTTTTTGAATAATTTTTGAAAAATAATCATGGATTATGATGAACTTAATATACCTCCTTTTACTGTAAACAAATTTATAAAAAAGAACCTTAAACCAAATTCAAATAAATAGAAAAAAGTCACAACAATAAAACTATTGTTTGTTTTTGTGATAATTTATTCTTTAAAAATAAATATATTTAAAAAAAATATTGGAAAAAATATAGAAAAATAATAAACCGAAATCTCAATATAACTGTCATATTTAATAAAACAATTACAAAATGTAAAACAAACGTGAGAATTGTTTTTACATGAAAATCATGTTGTTCTGTTTTTACAAAAAACCTACAAAAATTTTTTTCAACTCAAAAGCCAAATGTAACATTTTTTAAAAATATTTCAGACATAAAATTGTTGCCAAAAAAAAAAAAATAAACAAGAAAAAAAACTCCAAATTTGATGTCACAAAAATTTTCAATTCACACTAAAGTAACGAATTTTAATCACAAAATTTGATCTTGACAATATTTTGAGACAAGAAAAAAAAAAGAGTAATAAAATCTATTTAAATAAAATATTAAATTTGAATATTATTAAGAAATTATAATCTTCATCAATGCCGTCATTGTCATGAATATTGGCACATAGAGACAGACGATGGACAGACAGTTGGTTTCTATCGAATCGTCATAATGAAAAATATTCACACGTATGAAGTGGATGATATTACGACTTTAAAAGACCCTGTAGAAATTTTAAAAAATTTATTTTTAATGATTTGAGTTCCAGTGTCTTTTAATGTTCCATAAAACGATATCGAAGTAATTTGTAACCCAACAGCCGATAATTTTTCTTCCATAAATATCTGACATTTTAATCGATCATTCTTTAGATTTACTATAAGTTTCATTTGATTTGTGAGAGAAGGTACCAAGTTCTGAGGAATTGTTAATAACAACAGATTTTAGGTACTTTTTTGAAATTGGTCCCTCCCTTTTAGTATCAGAAATTATTTAAAATCTTTAATTTGGTACTTTTTTTCGTTTACAAAGGTGTAATAGACATTGAAATAAATCAGTAAACATTGAAATAAGATGCTAATACATTGTTGGTACTTTTGCAAATTCTTGGTACTTTTTGTTACTTCGAAAGTACAAAGATAAATTTGGTAACTTTCTCGTTAATTGTTTAATTATGCAAATAATTCATTTTAAGAACCGCATTATAACTATGAAATTTACTGAAATAAATATTTTACTTTTATGGATGAAAAAAGTACCAACCAGGGGTAAAACGAAAATTTCATTGTTATTTATAAAGATTGAAAAACATCAAACAAAACTAAACATACCACAAAAGTACCACAGTACAAAACATGAATGAAATTAGTACCAATTATCCGTGTAATAAAATTTGGTGCCTTTTTTATGTTTATTACAAAATTATTAATTATGTTTATTACAAAATTGTTTGCGGGAAAGTTAACTAACATTTAGAGAAATAATTCTGTCGTGGTACTTTTTGCATCATTTTTGTTATAAAAAATTAAATAGATTTTAAATATATTTTCCCGGGTTCTTGGGAGATCATTAAAAGTAACTTTTTTAATATTTTTTAATTAATTAATTAATTAATTAATTAATTATAATTTTTTATTTATTTTAAACATAAAATTTTTGGTACTTTTTGAATGTCTTAGTAGTACTTTTTGATTTGGAATGTTTTCTGTTACTTAAAAGTTAGAAAATTTTATGTTAATTATTTATTAAATCTCATAATGTGTTAATTTTGTTATATATTTTAAGTAGTTTAGTATAGCAAAATATAAATAATACTGGTACTAATTATGGGTATAATTAATTTAGTACTTTTTTATACCCAACTAAACTATACATGGTTGTAGTAATATTTGTACAAGACAGAAGAAATTATCTTACACTTTTAAGTATAACAAGCGATTCAGAACTACTTTCTCAGATTATATAACGATGTCCGTCCATATGTCTGCTGTTGTTCGGTTGGCCATTCATACAAACGTCTGCTGGTCGGAAGTTTAGATACAGTCTAATAATAAAACCATTATATAAGAATCGATCCATTATTTTCATATTCATAACTTTTTATTGCTTCCATAGAAAATTCCTCTCTCCCTGAAAAATGATTTTAAAATGCAAAAATCTTACATGAATGTTAGTATCATAATAATGTACTGCACTCTTAAACATTAAAGAGAAACCAATTGTACGCTAATTAATTATTATAGGTGTAGAGTATTGCTAAGACTATAATTTTCTTACTTGTTTTTTATTTATTTATTAATTTTTTTGGGCCTAAATGGTATATAGTACTTTTTGTCATTAAGGGTACTTATTTTTCTTTTTGAAAATAGTTTTGTAACTATTGAACTGTTAGAGATTTTTTAAAGAAATTTTATACAGTTGGGGCCAAAGGTGTTCCTAAGTTGTTATAGTAGAGTACAAACCTCTATGAAGTCAGGTGCGTTGTAGATATCCGTTCAATTGACTACATTAGAAATGTTTTTTTTTTTTTTTTTTTTTTTTTTTGAAATTCGTAAGCAAAATATAGATGAGCTTGGGGCAAATCCTTCCCATTGTGAAAGGATCTTGATTTAACATTTTTTCATCTATAAAGAAAGAACATAACTGCATAAATGTTTAAATAAGCTGGATAGATAAAAAATGTTAATTCAACAATGTTTCATAATAAATCCAATTTTTTCGTAATTTTCTTTCTTGAAATTTTACTATTAAAACTAGACTCCCTCTAGACAAATTTTATTTTTCTTAAGATACCTGTAACGTTTTAAAATTTACAGAATTATTGCCAAAGCGATTTGAACACCCTCGATTGTTACATTTTTCCTAATAATGCCATCTTTGTCCTTTAACCGAGATTATCATTTCCTATTGGGCACTTTAAAAATATACTCTTATTCGGTATTTGAACATTTCCTAATGTCACTTCAATAGAATATTACAACGGAAATTGAAGTCAAATGTTCACATCTTAAGAAAAGACAAAAACAATTGATTTTTGTTTTTTTCCCATTTTTTTCTATTTTTCTTCAACTAAAAACAAACATAAACGAACAGATACTTAATAAAAAAATCAACCCATTATCAACACCTTTTATTGATTTGTTTTTCATAAAATGTTATTTTGTATTAAAAACTGCAAGAAAATTGTACTAAACTGGAAATAAACAATAAATGCGTGGTTGATGTTCGAAATTTTCCAACAATGTCTTACAAAATAAAATTCAAACCAACAAGAAACAACAAAAAATAATAATAATAAAATCAATGACTACAAAATAAACGAAAATCACAAACATCAATTTTGAAGGCATAAGAAGGGAGATCGAAAAATTCTTAACATACATATATGTTAATTAAAATGAAATCACTAAAACAATTTTATTATATTTTTTTTTCGATTGAAATTATTATTATAATTTAGTGATGTAAAAGGGTGCAACCTTTTTCGGAACCCTTAACATTAAAATTTTTATAGTGCTTTATTTCACTTTGCTCAAAGGGATCAGTTTGAAATCTATGATCATAGTTGCCAGATAATTTTGGATAAAAATCGTCAAATTTTGGAGGAAAAAATTGTCAAAAAAGTCAACATTACAAATGACTTTTGAATATAGTTGCTTTCCCAATAAGGGTTATATTTATACAATTTTAATAACAATTTTAGGACTTTTCCATAGCTTCAATCATGATATGTTATATTTTTAGAAAATCGTTTCTATTCCGCTAAAACAAAAATAATTTTTAAAAAGTTTGTTTTCATTTCAAAGAGTTTATTCACAATAGACTAACTTAAGGCCGACTATTTATACTCACTGCCATCTTTTAGAAGATTGTAGCAACATCAATGATATTTGCAGACACATTCTTTATTTACACGAGATATTTATAAAACTTGTATTGAGTTATCATTCTGTTAGAAGATTCTCGAACATACAAAACGTTGAATTCAAATTCAAAATCCTTATTATTGTTTTTGTTCCACTCAAAGACTTATTTTCCAAATTGACAGGATGCCAAGTCAGGCCAAATATAAGTGGTCACATTATAAAGTCTTATGAATGAAAGCATTCTTTTTCTGTAAACATTTCTTGATGTTAATTTCGGTGTTCATAGAGTCCGTTGTTAGAAATGATTGGCTTCTGCATATTGCTTGCCAATAAAAGGCACTTTTTGGAAAATTTTGACTGCTTTTAGGTTCAAAACTTATTTTTAATATTCCCTCGAGCATTAGCAATTTAAAATTTTTGACCAGGAATTTTCGTGTTTTTTTTTTTTTACTCTATAAATTTCTTGTTGCATTCCTGTTCGGAACTGTTAGAACCTTGTGAGTCTTTATCTTTAAAATTACATACCAAGTGGTCGAAGAACTGAGCCTACCGTATATGGTAAAGTAATTTTTTATGGCTTCAGAAACATCATGTAAACTGTTCCTTCTATCTGTACCAGATTTTCTATCAACGGAAGTCCTCTCTGTTCTGTTGTATAACACTGGAAATTGGCTGACAATGATGCCAGATCTTTCAATCAGATCAACAATATATTCATTTGTTTGACATTGAACATAATAACTGACAAGACTTAAAAACAAAATTCGTTCAAACAAAAAATGAAATTACTCTTGGATTAAAAGTTTAAATGAAAAATACATTGTAAGAAGTTTTCGTTCTCACTCCTTAAAACAGTAAAGAAGAAAACAATGTCATATAAAAAAACTGTAACTTAAATTGAATTAAATTTTAGAAAACTGCTATTTTGGCAAATCAATTGTTACTCAGCAACATTTTCATTCATTGTAAAATCATCAATTTTATAAAATTTTAAACACCGCAGAGCATTTGATTTCCAAACAATTGTCTGCCATTAAGAAATCGAAAAGTTGGTTTTTCTATTTAAAAGATTTTTCTTTCTTTGTTTTTGTTGTCAATTTCATACCGAATCTATAGATTTATACATTTTGTCTGAATGTTTGTTTTTCCGAATTTTGCTTCTTTTTGATATTAACTCTCTGATAGCCATACTTGTGATTTTATATTTTCAGCTAAAATGGAAAAAAAAGCTTTAGAAACCTCTATGAGAGTGCAAGTATTTGTGTATCTTTTCTTTTAATGTTTTTTTTTTTTTTTTTTTTTTTTTTGCTGCCAACAAACATTCGTTAATGAACCGAAAGCGTAGGATTTTTTCAAATCAATTTTCATTCCTTTTACAGAAGCTTTTATAAAGATTTTAGAAGAAAATCTCTGAGACGGGGAAAAAATAGTGAAATTATAGATGTTTAGTTTGTAGATTATGGATTTTAGAAAAATTAATTTGCAAAAAAAAAATGTCTGCTGAAAAAATGAAATGATAATTGGAAGAATGTTCGAAATGTTTATTAGATTGTTGGGATAAATAATGGTAAATGCTCTAAATGTTATATATACAGGAAGTTGTATAATTAATGGGTTTAAGATTAATCCATTTCTGCACTGAATCAAATGTCGTAGGTGAAATTAAAGAAAAATTTCGTAGAACCAAAATGAAAATAAAAAATGTTAAATAAAAAGATTTTTATTCTTATTAACAAAATTTTTCTTCAAATTGAAGAATTTTCTTCAAATATCCTACAAAAATTTAATCAAAATAATTTTTTATTAACATATCGAATTTATTATTTATTATATCTATTAATTGAACAATGTATTATTCAAAGTTAATAATATTTATTCAAATTAGTTCATATTGAGAATTTTTCGTCAATTTAAAGAACATGCGAAAAATTAACGTAAATTTTCGTTATGATGAATAAAGGTTTCGTTGGCTGATATATAATCTAGTTTTTTTTTTTAATTTATTTTTTCTCGTTTTATTTACTTCCATTTTTTTTGAAATTAAATGTTTCTCATAGATATCATATGATTCGATATTGTCGATTATGATTCAATTGAGATCATGTATTCATAATATCTTTTCTTTTTTCTTTTACTTATTTATTATGTAAAAACCAAAAGTGCTAATAGAAATCACAAAATGAATTGAAAAAGTGCTATAAAAAATTCTAAAAGTACATAAAAACACATCTTTTTGTTCCATGATTTTCAATTAATATGTCCAAAAATTCAAAAGTACCATTGCAGATTACTTATGTTGCCATTAAATTCCCCTTTTAAATCATTTTTATCTATTTCAAATAATGTATCTTTAATTCCATATAAATTTTATATGAATTATAAAAAATTATCTCTAAAAAAAAGTACCACAAATTCCCATATTGACATTTATACTTCAATTGGGACCATATATACCGAATTTAATTTAGTTTACTAAAGACAATAGAAAAAGTACCATTAGAGACTTTAAAATATATAAATTTACAATAAAAATATATAAATATTTATACTTATTTTCATATAAAAGTTAATTATTACAAAGTATTGAAAAAGTACCAAAGCACTTATTTTTATGTGTGTCCTTGAAAACATACTTTGGTTTTTAACCCCCCTTAAATATTCGAATTTCCAAAAAGTACCGCATATATATTTATAATTTTTTGCAAAGTTCCCATTTAGAATTTTATTTACAACATTTGGTTTTTACCCTTAATTACGCTAAGTGTGTCAAGTTTAAAAAAAGTACCAAACACCTATCTGATTATTATTTTTTAATAATACAATAAGTACTGAACTTTTCTCATATCTATTTTTGTTTTGAAAGTATAAGTTAACCGATTGACTAATTTTTACCCCCAAAATATTCGAATTACCAAAAAGTACCAAACTAGTATTTTTATTCTTTTTATAAGTTCCGAATATTACCAGAATTTTTTTTTCTATGTGTACAATTTTGAAAGATATATAGAGTACAAAAAAGTACCAAAAAATAGTTTTTGTCGCTATTCTCTCAAAATGCATCGAATTTCAAAAAGTACGAAACGCGTAAATAATAACTATTAGTAGTGACCGGTTTTCATATCCATTTTAGTATTCTAAATATAACTTTACAGATTTTACTGTTTTTAATATTTTTTACTCAAATTTTCAAAAAATGTTTTCATAATTATATGCGTTACAAAAAAGTACCAAAATATAGTACCAAAATATAGTTACAAAAAGTACCAAAATATAGTTCCCCTGAATGAACTGAATTTCACACTATTTCACGACTATTTTTTAGCATAATGATCATATGCACTACATTTTTCCATGTATATTATTATAATGTTTCCCAGTTCTTAAAATTTTTTAACCCACAAATTTTTTTTTTTTTTTTTTTTCAAAAAGTACCAACTTTGTACTGATAATTTTTTTTCTGAGAAGTTTATTTCTTTATATGCAGGTTCGGAAGATACATTTTTTTTATTTTGTACTTATTTTGGTTGAGGTTGAATTTCCAAAATTCTGCCTCAGTGGTTCTATTTTGGGGGAATGGAATTTACAGTCCAAATATCATGTTTCTTAGCTTCAACGGTTTAACATAGGGGATGATGATCAATCAATAAGAACTATTTTTATACAAATAAATTAAAAAAGCTTTGAATATTATTATAATTTTATTTCTTAATTTATTAATTTATTTTTAAATTTTCTAAATCTTTAACTAAAATGTTAAGCTTAAAGCTTTCTTGAATAATTTCCCAAAAAAACTTTCAAGTTCAATTAGCTTTTTTAAAAAGCTTAAAAATAGCAAATTGATTATCGGATATCTAAAGAACTATTACAGCGAAGGTTTTAAAATTCGGTGATAATCCTGTTCTTAAGGAACGGTTCTACTTGACAAAATATTGGAGGGATAGAATCAGGGGAAGAGGAACCCCATATACTAATGCCTAAAGTATACCTAAAGTTTTTTGATTGTCTTTTATTGCCTCTCTAAAAGCTCTGCCTTTCAACGTAAATTAAGGATTTTTTTTTTGGTTTTTCAAAATATTTTTGGAAAAACTTTTGTAAAGTTTTTTTTTCTGAAATAATTATATCGATTTATATGTCACTCACAAATATTTTTGTTTTCCATTAAATGGCGCTTTTATTAAGTGAGTACCACTAAAGTCTATGTTAACTTCATGTTAAATCGTAAACACGTTCGTTGACAGTAATTTGAATAAACTGGTGGCAATTAAAACCAAAAAAAAAACTCGTCTATAAAATATGAAATAATTGTGTAACCAAAGGCAACAAAAACAAAAAAAAAAAGAAATACATCATGTTGTAAGTAGTTTTAAGCTTTTATTGGTGGGGTGAGTTCTCCAGTATCTAAACAAGTAAAGAATTTTGAAATGAAGAAGTATTTATAGCATTTTGAGATCCTTAAATATTCAAAAAGCTTGTAAAATGTATAGAATGTTCGGCGTCCACTTATTAACTTACCGATTTTTAAAATTTGTCTTCCAGTGATGTAGAATGTTGTCTCTAAGTTGTCTTTATTTATTTAAGCATGATGGCGCTTATCATTTCAACATCTACAATCGTGTTTGTTTATGCACTATTTGTATTTCAGGCGATGTTTATCACTTGAAGATCCACTCACTGAAAAACGCATACATACACAATACATACATATGTATTTTCATTCAAACATCCTGAAAGTTATGCTTAAAGAGATATTTAATTTTTTTGTTATACCCTACAGCATTGACATAACCATCATTAACAGGATGGCGATTATCCTAAATCCTTGCCAATAAGTCAAAATAAATTTGAAGAGATCGGTATTTAAGATCCTTGATTAATCTGAAATGAACTGAAACTAAACTTAAATCTGAAGTAGAATTTCAACTAGAACCTGAATTAGAATCTAAGCTAGCTAATCTGAACAAGAATCGTAGCAAAAAACTGTTGTAGAATATGAAACAGAATTTGAACTAGAATCTTAAATACGATCTTAATTAGAATTAAAACCAGAGTCTGAACTGTAATCCGAACTAGAATAAGAAATAGAACAAAAGTCTGAACTATAATCTGAACAAGAGACTGGAGTAAAACTTGAATTTAAATACGAAATAGAATCTGAACTATAAACTGAAAAAAAATCTAAACTAGAATTTGAAATAGACTATATTATCTGAACTATATCCTGAATTAGAATCTGAACTAAAGTCTGATTTAGAATCCAAACTAGAATTTGAACTAGAGGTTTAATTAAAATCTAACCTGGAATCTAACTCAGAACTGAACTAAAGCTGAACTAAAGCTGAACTAGAACTGAGCTATAACTGAACTATAATTGAACTGGAACTGAACTATACCTGAACGAGAACTGAACTAGAACTGAACTAGAACTGAACTAGAACTGAACTAGAACTGAACTAGAACTGAACTAGAACTGAACTGGAACTGAATTAGAACTGAACTAAAACTGAACTAATGCTGAACTAGAACTGAAGTAAAACTGAACTAGAACTGAGCTATAACTGAACTAGAATTGAGCTATAACTGAACTAGAACTGAACTAGAACTGAACTAGAACTGAACCAGAAAGGAACTAGAACTGAACTAGAACTGAACTGGAACTGAAGTAAAACTGAACTAGAACTGAGCTATAACTGAACTAGAACTGAGCTATAACTGAACTAGAACTGAAATATAACTGAACTAGAACTGAACCAGAAAGGAACTAGAACCCAACTAGAACTGAGGTAGAACTGAACTGGAACTGAATTAGAACTAAACTATAACCCAACTAGAACTGAACTAGAACTGAACTAATGCTGAACTAGAACTGAAGTAAAACTGAACTAGAACTGAGCTATAACTGAACTCGAACTGAGCTATAACTGAACTAGAACTGAACCAGAAAGGAACTAGAACCCAACTAGAACTGAAGTAGAACTGAACTGGAACTGAATTAGAACTGAACTAGAACCCAACTAGAACTGAACTAGAACTGAACTAGAACTGAAATGGAACTGAATTAGAACTGAACTAAAACTGAACTAATGCTGAACTAGAACTGAAGTAAAACTGAACTAGAACTGAGCTATAACTGAACTAGAACTAAACCAGAAAGGAACTAGAACCCAACTAGAACTGAACTATAACTGAGTTATAACTGAGTTATAACTGAACTAAAACTGAACCAGAAAGGAACTAGAACCCAACTAGAACTGAACTAGAACTGAACTAAAACTTAACTAGAGCTGAACTAGAACTGAACTGAAACTGAACTAGAACCGAACTAGAGGCTGAGATATAAACTTAATGTGAGTACAGTGCATTTAAGATTTGCTACAGCCGTTTATTAGAATTTCTCTAGTTTTTTTGTCTCTCCTTTTGTTTGACATCATCACTTATGTCTTTGTTGTCGCATTGTCGTCATATTTTTTAACATTTTTTTAAGTTCTTCTTCATTTTTTGCTTAAAGGCGATTTTTTCTTTTTGTGTCTTATGATGACTTTTAACTAGATTTTATGTTTTTTTTTTTTTTTTTTTCTCTTTAAGAATTTTTACTTGAATCATTTTTGCGTGCCATCGCGTGTTAAGAAAAATTTAATTGCTGCTTGTTTACTGTCGCTTGTATTATAAAATGTTAGTGATTTTTTTTTTTGCTTTTGCATTGATTCCGTTGCATTTATCGCTATTGTCTGCAAGCCAAAGTGTCTGTCCAGCTGTCTGTCCTGTCTTCTTTCTCTGAATCTGTTGGTATCACATTAATCTGTCTTTACTGTTCTTTTTGTTGTTGCTGTTGTCGTAGTTGTTCTATTCTATAACAAACATTTCAAAAATGATTTAAAATTTATATTGAGAACTCAAGTTTTATGCCACCCATTGACTTGATGTTTTATCATGTGTTTGAAGTCTTGTTCGAATAGAAATGTAATTCTTGTTATTTGTTATTGTTGTTTTTGTTGTTGTTATGTGTTATTTGTTTAACAAATAAACACATTCCATTTTTTATTATTTTACTTTTTGTTTAATATTAAAATCGGATTTAGAAATATATATATTTACAGATATTTATTTATGTGGTAATTACTACAACAATTTGTTGATTTTAACGTGTTTACATACTCTTTATTCATATTCATATTTATTCACTCACTTACTCACCCATTCATTTCTTCATTCACTCATATATTTAACAAATACGGATTTTAAATTTGCAATAAGAAAAAAACAAGTAAGAATAAGTATATTCGGCTATGGCGAAGCTTCAATACCCTTCACCACAAATTCGTGTAAAGTAAATACGTTATATTACTTACATATGCACTCACACATACACACTCACAAACATATAAATAATATAAACGTTTTTCTTATTTATAACACAGGAACATTCAAATTGTCTTATATATTTTTAGCTATAACTTTTTTTCTAACTGAACCGATTTTGATCATGACTGTAAACGTAATGAAGTTCGCAAACCTTAATATGATGACAAAATTTTCATTCTAATTTTCTAATTTCGTTGATAATTTTACCAAAGTTCTTTGCTTGAATTTGGAGGTTGCCTCAGATATCGGTCTTTAAACATACTGAACCGATTTTGCTGGTTATAAATGGGAAACTTCTCAGCTCTATAACAAATAATTAAAATTTCATTGAACTCTACAATTTTGCAAACAACAGACAGACCTACGAACATAGCTAAATCGACTCAGATTTTGTTTTGATGCAAGAATATATATATATACATTATATCCTTCTTAGCTTTACATACGGAATGACAAAATTAATATACCCACTTGTAGTGGTGGTGAAGGGTATAACAAATCGAAAACCATAAAAATTTTAAACTGATCGGTAAACAAACACTTAAATACACAAACATAAATCTATTGGCAACAAAAATAAAAACAACAACAACAATAAAACTAAGAATTATTAGTTTTGAAATGCAAAACTTAAAAAGTGTTGAAGTAAACGGAATCGAAAAATATCAGATGTCAATTAATTTATTTTAGGATTTTTCTTTTTTATTTTATTTCTAATGAACCAAATCAAGACAAATGTTTGAAGGTTTTGTTGTTGTTGTATTCCTATGGAACAATTAATTATGTGGTTTTGTTTTCAAAAAAAAAAAAAAAAAAATGCAAATAATAAATTTAAGTTTAAACTTTCAAAAAATGTTTACATAATTTAAGATGTGTTTAATTGACCCTTGACCTCAAAATTGTTAAACGATTATAAATATAAAAGTTTTTGTCACTAAATTGAAATCATTGAGGATCAGAAATTTCAAGTTATTTTTGTGAATTAATGTTAAATCTTCAATTGCAGGAAATTGTGATCCGATAGAGCTTTAAGGTTATTCTATCTAATGGTTTTTGGAACTGTTTTCAGTGTATTTTAAATTTCAAAAATTGTTAGTAAAAGCGAAACCATCAAAATGACAATTTTAATTTTTAAATCCTGCACCAAAATAGATTTCCAACACTTCTCGGTTCCACCCAACACTCCTCCCTTAAAAATATAACTCTGAAAGTTCAAATCATGATAAATATAAGCAAAAGTCAATGTACGAACTTTTACGAGTGTCGGTCCATAATTTTCTCTAGCTCCCGTATTATCCCCTAGAAAACGTTCTTTTAAAGTACAAAAATTCTACACAAATATTTGTACCATTTACGATCCATTAACGATTTTATGCTCGAACAGGTTTTCCATTTCCATTTAAAATCTACCACACTTTGGGACAGCCCAATATTCGGCCTTAGAGTCGGGCTGTTTGGAGGATTTGCCAATACCATATTGTTAAACAAAGCGTCAGGATGCTAAATCAGGTCAAGGCCGGTTGTAACACATAATTGACTTCTTTTGCCACTACTACATATTACTTGCCATACCAAGAACTTTTTTTGAAATTTTGACTGTCTTTTGTCATTCTCATTCCCGTGAGGATCGGTAACATAAATCGTTTGACCAGAAAGTTGCAAAAAATATGTCTTAACATACGTTTCGTTATTCATTATGCAAAGATATTTTTTTTGAAAACTTAACTTCAATTTCCTGCTCTCTTTTTGGCCTCCAAATTCGAAGCTGCGTTTCCACTGGGAACCATTTAAGCCTTGTATGCATTAGCTTTAACATTTCGTACCAAATGTACCGAGCACTGAACTAACTGGACTGATTTACTACCGGATGTGTTGGGTGCTCTTTTAAAAATGCGAACAAATTCCCCCGATTTAATACCATTAGAAACAGTTTGATGACAGAATTTTAAATACTTGGCCGCCTTTTTGTATGTAGTTTTATTGAGTTACTTATTTTTCGATCTCACTCCTTATTTAAAAGATTCAATTTGAAATGCCAGAGTCTGCCTGTAATTATTAGATCAAATTTAAAAACTCAAAAGCTTCTTCAAAAACTTGACTTCAATTTGTCCTCCAAATTCTTAGCAGCGTTCTAATCGGGAACTTTTTGAGTCTTATATGTTTTTTAACCTTGAGAGTTGAGAGCTCTTTTAAAAATGCTTTCTATTTTTTTCAGGCTTTAGAAACCTAATGTGGACCATTCTTTCTACCTAAACCAGATTTTCTTTTAGTTCTCTTGGTACAGTTTGGTAAAATTAAAAACAGTTTGATGACAGAATTTTGAATGCTTGGCCAACAGTTTGTAACACCGTGTTGGATTTGTTGAGTTCGAGATCGAAAAATTAGTCTCACTTCTTATTTCAAAAAAATCAATTTAAAATGCAAGACTCTGTCTGTAATTAGCTTCCTTAAAGCTCTCTAATTTTACCCTACCGAAAAAATCCCTTTACCGCAAACTCAAGATACTCAAAGCTTGATATAAGTAATTGACCCCTTTTAGATTCTGTATGTAAAATTATTCACCATATAGATTTTTTTCTTGTATTTAATCTGCCACAATTAACATTATTGTTAATTGTTGTAAGTATGGATTTTTTCTCTTCATTGTGTTGTTGTAAATCTATCTGTCTCCTATTTAAATGTCTTCAATATTGGCATTTGTTTCTTTTGTTGTTGTTTTTGTTGCGATAGTTGTTGTTAATATTATTATGGTGGCCTTAAAAGACGGCTTAAATTGCTAATGGCTAAAATGTGCTTATGTTGCACAAACAATGTGTAACCTTAAATGTAAGATTTTTTTCCATGTTCTTGTCCAATATTCTTTGAATACTCACATACACACATATTTATGTACTTAGATATGTATGAGTGAGTACTTAGTTGTACATTATTTTATGTAAACATTTTATGGTTTACATATATTTACCATTAATTTAAGTATTTTTTGTAATTCAGTTGCTTGTTCTTTTTCGCATTACAAAGACCAGAAGTCTTTGTTTAAATATGTTTAAACATGTGTGTTCACTTATGTAAAGTTAGTTATTTAATATATATTTAGTTCTTTTTTTCTGTCTTTTAGTCTTTTAGATATTCTAATTACTGCTGTAGCAGTTTGAAGTTGTTAAAGTTTAAACATGAATATTTTTATTTACGCTTTTTTCCATAGAATGACGACTACCGTCTACATTGATATGAAAATGTTTTTCCAATCATTTTTTATGTAACGTAAGTAATGTTGTGTTGATGTTTGTTTACCTTTAAGAGGTGTTTGTTGCTTAAGTCTTTTGTTTTTTGTTAAAAGGTAAATGTTTTATTTTGATTGGTCCTATATTTAGGTCGGTTTTATGTGTAGCTTTTTATAAGGAGCTTGTTATTAAAATGTCTCTGATTAATTTTAGAAAAAAACCCGAATTTCTTTTTAGCAGGTTATTTTCCTCTTTTTGTCAAAAAAGTCCTAAATTTGATGATAATTTTTACTTTTACCGAAAAATTTCAACGTATTTTTTTAAGTAATAATTTACGTTAAATTTTTCTTTTGCTGAAATATTTCAATACATTTATAAGAGAAAAATATTTAAAATTACTTCTAAGAGAAAAAATACAATTTGTATGTTTTCTTTCATAAAAAAAATTGTCAAATATTTTTTTAAACTTTCTCGTTTCCGGAAAAATCAAAATTATATTTCCTTTAGGGAAAAAATTTTCAATAAATTTAAAAAATATGGAAATTTGAAATTTTTTTATTTTTTTGAAAATTATTTCTTATAGAAAAATGCTGATAATTTTTTCTTTAAGAGAGCATTTTGAAGAATTTTTATAGAAAACTTTCTAATATTTCTATACAAAAATTTCGACAAAATTTGTTTTAGAAAATATATTACGACAAATTTAAAAAAAATAACAATAATTTTCTTTTAGAGAAAAATTGCTGTAAATTATTATTTCAAGCAAAATTTCAATGAATTTTTCTTTAAGAGAAAATTTCTATAAATCTTTTTCCTTGAGAATACTTTCGATACATTATTCTTTAGAAAAATTTCCAAATAATTTTCTTCTAGAAAAAATTTCGATAAAAATGTCGATACAGTTTTCTTTGAGGAGAAGTTCAATAAAAGTTTTTTTAAGAGAAAAAATTCGATAAATCTTTTTCTTTAAGAGCATTTTCGTTACATAATTCTTTTAGCAAAAAATTCCAAATAGTTTTCTTTTAGAGAAAAATTTGGATAAACAATATCGATGCAGTTTTGTTTTGGAGGAAAAGTTAGATAAAAGTTTTTTAGAGAAAAAAAATCGATTTAGAGAAAAATTTTGATAAAATCATCGTTACAGTTTTCTTGAAATTTTCTCTAAGAGAAAAATATTTTTAAGAAAAAAAAATTCGATAAATCTCTTTCTCGATACACTATTCTTTTAGAAAACATCCAAATAATTATCTTTTGGAGAAAATTTGGATAAAAATGCCGATACAGTTTCTTTTAGAGCAAAAGTTCGATAAAATTTTCTTTAAGAAAAGATTTCGATATGTATTTCAAGGATACATTTTGATGAATATTTCTTTCAGAGATATATTTTGTTAAATTATTCTTCTAGAGAAAATTATAATAAATTCATCTTTTATAAAAGAGTTTTAATAGTTCTTGCTTCGGAGAAAAATTTCGATAATTGTTCTTAATAAAAAAAACTCGATAAATTTTTTGTTAGAGAAAATTTATGATAAATATTTCTTATATAGAGAAATTTCGAAAAATGTTACTTTAAAGAAAAATTTTATAAATATTTCTTAAAGAGCCAAATTATGATAATTTTTTCTTTTGGCAATAATTTTTTTAATAACGTGAATAATGAATGAATTCTGAAATAATTCGTATAACTTTATCTCCTTTTAAAATGTTCAATTTTATAATTGTTTATTTTTTAAAATTAAATAACATTTTAAATTATCTTTACAATTCTCATAAACAATATTCAAATATGAATTTATTTTATTCCAATAAATGTAGTTCAAATCTATAATAATATTTAAATATTTATTATTTCATTACATTTCGATTTGCAATGAAAATAATAATAACAAAAATATGTTAATGGTAAAATAATGCAAATTATATGAATTTTTTAAAACCATAAAATTATGTATTTTTCCATTTTTAATTTTTTCTATTTAATTTTCCATATTTTTTTCTTTCGTTTACGATTTTATAACCAATTTTAAATAATATTTGCAATTCATAATAAACTGAATTCATAGATTGTGAGCACAAAATAACTGCAAAAATGCTCGAATCTAGAGAATATGAGAAAAAAATCCAAAAATATATTAAAACAAAAATTAAATTACAATACATTTTTACATTTTTAGTTTAGAGTATTAATATCAAAGCAGATAATGCCGCACATAACAATGATTACATACTCCCAGATAGTTAAAGTTAAAGATACATACAGAGATACAAAGATACATTCATGCATCCATTTAAATGTATTAACCATGAAACAAAAAAACAATTGGCCAGTTAAGAAATGAAAACAAAAATTAAATGCTAATAACATTATTGTTGTACTCATTTCATTTGATAGTCAAAGACCAACAGACAGAAATACAAACAGACAAACAGACAGATGGACTTAAAGACAGACAAATAGCTGAATGGATGGATGGATGAACGGAAAAGAGACAGATAGACAAAATAGTTGTTTTATAGAGTGAGGGAGGAACTTAATGCACAGTGGGGTAAATTTTTCCAAAAAAAAAAATTATAGAAATTTTCTATAAAAGAAATATGTTATTGAGTTTTCTTATAGAAGACAATTAAAAAAAATCTCTATAAAAAGTATAAAAACTTTTTTAATGAAAAAAAAATTATTGAAGAACTACGCATGGAAATTTTTTAAAAGTAGAAAAATTTATACAGAATAGAATAAAAATTCATCAAAATTTTTCTATATAAGAAAAATTCATCAAAATTTTTCTATATAAGAAAAATTCATCAAAATTTTTCTATATAAGAAAAATTCATCAAAATTTTTCTATATAAGAAAAATTCATCAAAATTTTCGAAATTTTATCGGAGAATAATACAACATTTTTCAAGAGAAAAAAATTGTTTGAAAGTTTTGTATTGAAGAAAAATTTATTAAAATTTTCTACAAGAGAATAATTCATGAAAATTTTTATATGGAATTATTTAAGATTTTTCTTAAAAGAAATTTAAAAAAAATATTTGAAATGTCTATCGATATTTCTCTATAAAAGAAAAATCTATAGGAATTTTTCTATAGAAGAAAAATTCATCGAAATTTTTCTATAGAAGAAAAATTAATCGAAATTTTTCTATAGAAGAAAAATTAATCGAAATTTTTCTATAGAAGAAAAATTCATCGAAATTTTTCTATAGAAGAAAAATTCATCGAAATTTTTCTATAGAAGAAAAACTCATCGAAATTTTTCTATAGAAGAAAAACTCACCGAAATTTTTCTATAGAAGAAAAACTCATCGAAATTTTTCTATAGAAGAAAAATTCATCGAAATTTTTCTATAGAAGAAAAATTCATCGAAATTTTTCTATAGAAGAAAAATTCATCGAAATTTTTCTATAGAAGAAAAATTCATCGAAATTTTTCTATAGAAGAAAAATTCATCGAAATTTTTCTATAGAAGAAAAATTCATCGAAATTTTTCTATAGAAGAAAAATTCATCGGAATTTTTCTATAGAAGAAAAATTCATCGAAATTTTTCTATAGAAGAAAAATTCATCGAAATTTTTCTATAGAAGAAAAATTCATCGAAATTTTGTATAGAATAAACTTTATTATCAAATTTTCTTTATAGAATAAAAATTCAACTAAATTTGTTTGTAGAAGAAAAAATTGCCACCATTTTTCTTTTTCATTTCATTTCTATAGAAGAACAATTCAATATTCATAGAAAATTTTCTTTTAAAGGAAAATTCATTAGTATTTGTTTAATAGAAGACAAATTTTAAGAAATTTTTCTATAGGAGAAAAAATCATGAGTTTAAAGAAGAGAATTAATAGACATTTTTCTGAAGAAAATTATAAAAATCATATTTTTGTAGGGAAACTTTCATAAATATTTTTTTTAATTGAAAGTTTTCACAGAAATATGTATGTCTTTTCTTTTATTGAAATCTTTTAAATCTTTATAAATTTTCTTTTATTTAAAATCTCCATTAAGTTTTCTTTTATTATTTTATTCTTTTACTTTATTATTATTATTATTATTATTATTATTATTATTATTATTATTATTATTATTATTATTATTAATAATAATAATAATAATAATAATAATAATAACAAAATTTATGAAATTTTATTTTTTTCTATAAAGGACATTTTATATATATAAAAAATTATACAAATATTTATGAAAACTGTTCTAGGAAAGAAATTCTTTATAAGACTATTTTAAATTCTGTTAAAAAAAATTATAGAAATATATATTAAAAAAGTTCTATAACAGAAACAACTATAAAATTTTTTCTATGAAAAAAAAAATTGTGAATTTTTTTTTTTTTTTTTACAAAAGAAAAAATTATAAAAATTTTTCAATAAAAAATTATAGATTATTACTAAAATAGACAAATTTATAAAGAATATTTTATTCTTTTACTTTATTATTATTATTATTATTATTATTATTATTATTATTATTATTATTTTTCTTTAGAAAAATTTCAACAAATTTCTCTTCTTTTACAGAACATTTTCAAATATATAATAATAGAAATTTATATAATAGAAATCTGTCTTTTTTTCGAAAAATTTCAATAAATCTTATATAGAAAAAAATTTGATAGTATATTATTTTCCTTTAACCCACTGTGATCTATTTATATGTTCGTTTTTACCTCGCGCTCATAAAAATAGTCCAAAAATATTTTACTAGTTTATTGCAATATAATTAACGTCATCAATTGCCAATCATAACAATGGTCAAGTCAGTCACTTCGCTACACATATTTGCACACTTTGTCAGTCTTTCAGTCACTTTGTCTCATACTTGAAAACTCCTTCCCCTCTTGTCACAGTCTACTCATATTGACCACTTGAGTCCGTTTCCAAAACATTTCAACAAAATCATAATTTTTTTCTCGATATTTCGTCTTTATCGCTTTTTGCACAGCAGGAGTTTTGGTGTTTCTGTTTGTTGTTATTTCTGTTACTGTTGTTATTTAATGTTCATATCTGACTAACTGTCTAACTATTGGAGTTTTAATTCTTTTTTTTTCTTTCATTTCGTGGCAATACAATGTTTAGCAACACTCTGAAACATACAACAACAACACTTATGAAATATATATTTTTTTTTAAATTAACATACATTTGAGCTTTTAACTCTCATATAAATATCAAAAGAAATAATATAATAGTTACTAATATTATTAATATTAATAATAATATTAAATAGAACAACAAAAACAAAAATATGAAAATAAAAAATAATGTTTATTATGCACCAGAACTATTAATAAAATTATTAGGAAA
Source organism: Cochliomyia hominivorax (assembly GCA_004302925.2). Lineage (NCBI taxonomy): Eukaryota > Metazoa > Arthropoda > Insecta > Diptera > Calliphoridae > Cochliomyia > Cochliomyia hominivorax. The sequence goes on from PYHX02000413.1 coordinate 15,336,251, forward strand.
AAAAAACATATGAAAAGATTTTTTTGGTTAAATTTCAGTTGAGTTAAGTCAACTTTTTAGTTCTGTATTTAAAATGAAACTGAATTTGGAAAAATTCATTATTTTTAACACTTTCACTGTTTTCATCTTCCATCCAAAGAGATTTATTTAAAATGGACCTTAATGACGTATAATTATTGTTATTTTATTTATAAGAGAAATTGGAATTTATCAACATTTTTCTATTAAAGACAACTTTACAAACATTTTTTATTGAAGTAAAATTCATCAAATTATTTCTATAAAGAAAACATTTATTGAAGTTTTTGTATAAAAAAAAATTATGAAATTTTGTATAAATTTTTTTCTATAAAGGACATTTTTATATATATAAAAAATTATAAAAATTTTTCTATAAGAGAAATATTTATGAAAACTGTTCTAGGAAAGAAATTCTATATAAGAAAATTTTAAAATTCTATAACAGAAAAAATTATAAAAATTTTCTATTAGAGAAATGTTTATGAAAACTGTTCTATAAGAGAAATTCTATATAAGAAATTTTAAATTCTGTTAAACAATTTTTTATAGAAATATATATTAAAATAGTTCTATAACAGAAACAATTATAAAATTTTTTCTATGAAAGAAAAATTTATGAATTTTTTTTTACAAAAGAAAAAAATTATTAAAATTTTCCAATAAAAGAAAAAATTATAGAACATTTTACTAAAATAGACAAATTTATGAAAAATATTCTAGAGCAAAAAATTTATAAAAAGTATATTTTAAAAGAAAAATTTATAAAAAATATTTTATAGAAGAAAAATTTTAAAAATTTTGATTTTTAGAAAAAAATAATAAAAAATATTTTAATAAAGGATTTTTTTTTAATTTCTTCACAAGTATATTTTCAAAAAAAGAAAAAATACGAAAAAAATCTGAGCGTTTTGCTTTAAAAGAAGATTTATTAAAATTTTATTATATTATTAATTTTATTTTTTATTTAAAAAATCTATCGATTTTTTTCATAAAATTTTTCTAAAATTTTCTTTTTTTCTAAAAATTTTCATAAATTTGCTTTTATAAGAAAATTGCACAAGAGGAAAGTAGTAAAATATACGAAAAATTAATTGAAAATCAACTTAGCACAAAGTCATTCCTTATTAACGTTACCTCAAAATCAGAATTTCCGACCAAAACCCTTTCAAAGTTATATAATATTTGGTACATGTATTGCCCGCATAATTGGCAATTTGAATACAAATTTTTAAACAATTAAATTTAACGCTTTCCGAAATATTTAAAAATTCATTGAAATTTTTTTATTGAAAATATGTCAGTGACATTTTTTTACAAAAAAAATCTAGAAAATTTGTCCATAAAACAAATTTTAGTAGTTCTTTTCAGAGGGTGAATTAAAATTTCTATAAAATTTCCTCTTCTAAATGTTCTTTTTTAACCCTTCAGAAGAAAAGTGGTGGTGGTGGTGATTGAGGTTATATAAAGTATGACATTCCAAGTCTTACGCTAACAAAGAATCATTTAAAAATTCATGTGTCGTAGGTAATATTAACGAAAAATTTTCTCAGAACTTTAACGAAAAAACAGGATTTTTTTAATTAACATAAGTTTTCTTCAATTTGAAGAATTTTCTTTAAACATAATAAAAAATTTTAATAAAAAATATTAGTAAAAGATGTTAAATTGAACAAAATTTTGTTAATAAAATTAAAAAAGTATGTTGTATCAACATTGTAAATAAAATAAAACACAAATTTATTTAATTCTATGTACTAAAAGATAATTTGAATAAAACCGTTGTCAATTTAACTATTTTTTTTTGTCCAAAAATTTGTGTTATATTTTCTTTGTCATATTAAATGAAATATAAGAACATTCCCATTGACACTGCACTATTATTAGTTGTCATTTGCGTATTCTACACTATTTAATTATTATCTAAAACGTGCTTTTACCCGATGTGCTTTTCTGCACAAAAAATTTCTTCAGTCTTAGATCTCGAAAGAAATTTCACAAATCACAAATTGACGTGTATTAAAAAATGTAATTGAGACAAATTTTTCACTGCAGTTGATCTTTAGATATTCGATAATAAATATTTGCTTTATATGGGGAGTACTACTGCACTTGGTCCTTAATATTTCCTTTCTCAATTCAACTAAAATTTCATCAATATAAATAATTTATTTTAATCAATTTTGAAAAAATTTTTCATCAATTTGAAGAATTTAGGGAAATTTAACGAAAATTTTCATTGTGATGAATTAAGGTTTCGTTGGCTGATATTAAACCTATTTTTCTTTAATTCTACAACCTTTTTCGTTATATGTGCAACTTTTTTTGGTTTAGTGAAAGTATATATATTCGTGGATCAAATCAAAATCTGAATCGATTTAGCTGTGTTGTTGGCACGCCCGCATCCCCATTATTTGCTAGATTTCAATGAAATTTTGGCCCGAGTGTTTTTTATTTTCCTGAGATGTTTAGTATTTAAAACTGGTAAAATTTGTTTAGCATATTAAAAGATATAGACCGATTTCTTTAGGCAAACTTTTGGCAAGATTTTCAATTACATTTCAATGGATTAGAATATTTTTTTTATTTCATTATTGATCGAAATCGTTGTAAATTTTTTTTTCAATAAGATATTAAATTTCAAAATCAAACTTTTTGACAAAATTATAGCATGATTGTAGGGTATTGAAAATTTTGTAAAAAAAAGAAAAAAACTAAATAAAAGTTTATTAAGAAAGAAACGTGTACAGTTAATCATATAAATTAATGTTAACTTATAAGAATCAGAATATTTAAATATCTGTCTATTAAATAAATATTTTTTGGAATATGAAAAATATATTCACACATACATGTACATGTATATGTAAATGTTTGTATTTATTTATATATTTTTTTTTCTTCAACTGTCAGAATTGTGCAAAATATATATATTTTTTTTGCAATTAGAAACATAAAAATGGTTAAAGTTCAAAGTCACTGGCATAAAAGCAAAACAGGAACAACAAAAAATATTAATTTGAAATTTAAAGTTTTTTTATTTTTATTATTTATTTTTGTGCATTAATGCACGTGTATTATTTCATTTAATTTTATTTTTATTTAAGGCATGAAGTTGATTTCATTTTAAAGATAAAAACAAATTATTAATAAATTCAAAATTCAAAAAAATTATAAAAAATTGAAAAAACAAAAACAAGAAATAAACTAAAAGTAAACTTTATTATTAAAAACTGGAAAGAAAATTGATTAATTTTTTTTATCAAGGAAATTATTAAATGGTGTTAGAAATATTAATTATTTTATTCGAAATAAATTAAGTTTTTTTTTTACAATAAAAAATAATAAACCAGAAAATAAATGTATTAAATTAATTTGTATTGAAATATGGAAACCATGATAAATGGAAATTTTTTCCTCATAATTTGTCTTAATTTTTAACCCTCCACCACCACAATAAATGACAGAGCTCAATGAAATTTGGTCTGGATATGTATTATAGTCCTGGGAAGTATCTTGTTGAAAACCAACAAAATCAGTTCAGCATATTAAAAGACATGGACCGATATCTGACCTCTAAGTTCAAGCGAAAAACTTTCCCAAAATTGTCAATTATAAATCAACAAAATAGAATGATTAGTTTGTCTTTAATTGCCATTTGGAATTAACTTAGTTCCAAAATTATGAAAATCGATTCAGTAGAAAAAATTTATAGCTAAAAATATAGCGAAATTTATGACCCACTATGTGCTCCTGTGTTATATTTAAAAAAAACCTTTAATATATATACGACTGTGAGTGTATGTGTGAGTGTATATGAATGATACATAACGTATTTAAATCACACCCATTTAGTGTGGAGCGTGTTGAAGATTCGGCATAGCTGAATATAGCTTTCTACTTGTTTAATAATATTTTTTGGTTACAACAAAATATCTTTTTTTCGGGTTACAGAGGTAAAGTCCATTTTTTCTGATTTTTTTAATAAATTTTCAAATGTTATTTTTTACAAAAATGGTAATAAACATATGTAAACATTTTGTATCATGACATTTCTATAGAAAACTTTAACAAACAAACTCTCATATATAATTTTTTTTTCTTAGTTTATGTTTGTTTCTTAAGTCTTTTGTTTTATTGTTTTCTCTTTTTTTCATAGAGAAAAATTAACATAATACATTTTTACACTTCACTGGAGATGAAAAACCTGAGAATTTGTGTTTTATTGAAAAAAATAATGTTATTGAATTTAAAGGACAATAAAAGTTTTATTTGTTCAATATAAATCATAAACAAATTTGTCCTTGAAATTTATAAAAAAAATTGATAAAATACGTGATTTTAATTTATGAATAAACTTGAAATTAAAATAAAAAAACATAATAATTTAACTCTTGTAAAAAAAATATCATACATGTTTCTCTTTTATAAAAATTGTGTTTTATTTTATAGACAAATTTTAATAAATTTTATTTAAGAAAAATTTCTGGATGTTTTTCTATATACAAAAAAAATTTTATAGAAAAATTTCAAAATTTCTTTACTGAAAAATTTCCAGGATTTTTCTTGTATAGAAAAATTTCAACAAAATACTTTTGTATAGAAAAAAATTTAATTTACGGATTTTTTTTAAGAAAAAATTAACATTTTTTTCTTCCATTGAATCAAAAATTTTCTAAAAAATAATAACTTTTTCATAAATCTTTTTCCTTTAAAGAATATTTAAAAGAAATTTTATCTTTTAAGAATATTTAAAATTTCGTCATTTTATTAATTTTTTAATTAAAAAGTGTTCAGAAATTTTCATTCTTTCTAAAATGTTTTTCGATAAGTTTTTCTTTTGTAGACAAAATATTGAGAAATTTTCTCTTGTACAAAAAAATTTGAGAAATATTTATTTAGTATAAAAATTTTCAAGAAACATATTCGACAATATTTTACAAGAAAAAGTGACAAAAGTTTCCGTTTATATAAAGAACTTAATTTTCTATATTTTCAATAGAAAAATATTGCCAAATTTTTCTTTTAGAGAAAAATTCAGTCAAAATTTTTCTCTTTAATTCTTCAGTTATAAAAAAATTTCCATAAACATTTCTGTTATAGAAAAAATTTTAAAATATTTTTTTAAATTTTCTTTAAGAGAAAATTTCCATTAATTTTATTTTCTTGGATCTTCTTTTGAGAAAATAAAACTTCAAAATAATTTTTCTTTAAAAAAAAACTTCCATAAGTTTTTCTTTTATAGAAAATTGCCAATAAAATTTTATTCATTTTTTTTCTAATTGAAAATTTGGGAAATTTTTTATTTTATACAGAAATTTTCATAAATTTTCTTTTAAGGAAAAATGTTCAGTTAACATTTCATTCACTGAAAACTTTCAGTAATTATTTTATAGAAATTTAATTATTTGAACAGAAAAGAAAATGTATCTTCCATGGGAAAATTTTCATAAACATTTCTGTTATAGAAAATTTAAAATTTATTTGCTTTTTTATAAATTTTTTTAAAGAAAATTTCCATAAATTCAGTTAAAATTTATTTTCTTTAAAGAAATTTTCAATAAAAATATATTTTAATTATATTTTTTTTTAAAATTTTTCAATAAAATTTTCTTATATAGAAAATTTGAATATATATTTTTATAGAGGAAAATTTTGCCAAATTTTTATTTCAAAGAAAATTTTTTGTTTATAGCAAATTTTTAATAAATTTTTTCTTTATTTATTATTATTTTTTATTTTCTGTTATAGAAAAAATCGCCTTATTTTATCTCTTACAAGAAAATTTTGCTAGATTTTCTTTTGAAGAAATCTTTCAAAATGTGTTTATTTATTTTCTTTTTAATATTTATTTTGAGTTTCGTTATTTAATTAAAATTCTCTCTCTACACTTTCTTTTGGAATTTCCGTTTTAATTCTCTTTCAATGTCTCATTTAACTCCAAGCCTGTTCCATCTCTTAATCCTTCTCTTAATTTTTTATTAGAACTTGACATTTAAAAAGTCATTTTTGGTTGTATTAAATAAAAATAATGAAAACATATTTTTTTACATTATTTTTAAACTTAATGACATTAAATAATTGTAAATTTAAAAAAATAACATTAATCACTAAAATAAATAAAACTCACAATAAAAATCACCTTTTTATGAAAAGAACATTAATGAACTAAAAAGAAAAAACAAAAGACTCAAGAAGCAAACCTTTATTTATTAATTTCAAAAAAAAATGTTTTCAACAAAATGAATCATTTTCATTTTTTAACCAAAAATGTTTTTGAAAAAAAAACATAAAACATTGACAAAGTTTAATAAACCGGAGGTCAAGTTTAGTTTTGAAAAAGATAATCACAACGAATAGAAATAAAACTAAACTAAAATATATTAAAGTTCTTGATTTATGTTCTTAAATAGGCCAAGGTTTTCTTCATTTGTGGCGAATAAAAGAAAAAAACGACACAGAATAAGTTCTTTTTCTATAAAATGCCGCTAAGAACTAAACTTTTATTGTTTTATAGTTAAGCAAAAAAGTCAGAATGCTATAATCGGCTATGCCGAATCTATAATACACTCCATCAGAAATGCATGCACTGGACTTAAAAAAAGGTAGTAAATATGATGAAAAAGTGTATAGAATTGAGGAAATCAGGTTAAATATCAGCCAACGAAAACTTTATTCATCATAATGAAAATTTTCGTAAATTTTTCGTAAATTCTTCAAATTGACGAAAAATTGTCAATGACTATTGAATCGTTAAAAATGTAGTTAATTTGAATAAATAATATTCAATTTGAATAATACATTATTCAAATTGATTAAAATAAATTCTTTGTATTGATGTTTATTATTCTATTTAAATACCATATTGAAGTTAAATATACAAAATTTTAGTTGAATTGAGGAAGGAATTATGTTAAAATCTTGTTACAAATTAAGACATAAAATATTAAGGACCAAGTGCAGTAGTACTCCCCATATAATGCAAATATAATATATGATTATAGAACATCTTAAGAACTTTAAATTGGGTCCCAATAACTTCCTCAAGGAATTATTTTACTGGACAAAATGTAAGATGGATAGCATCAGGGCAGAAGCAGCTCCCATACAAAGCAAATATTTATTATTGATTATCTAGAGATCACTACAGCGAGAATTTGGTCGCAATCACATTTCTTAATACAAGTCGATTTGAGATTTGTGAACTTTCTTTCTTTTTTCAGGCAAGAAAAGTTAGTTTTGAATAATAATTAAATAGTGTAGAAGACGTAATAGACAACTAAATATAGCGCAATATCAAAGCCGACCGGCTTGTATTTGTGATGAAGAGTTACTTTCATGTTTGTTGATCAGCTGATTGTCCATTTGCTCTTTCAAGAACTTGTGCAAAATATTCCTTTAATTTCAATCGTGTTAATTAGAATGTTCGATAAAATATTTTCCTCCTTAAATTTCTCTATTCAGCTTACATTCTCTTTGTGATATTTCATTTCATGTGAGAAAGAAATTGTAAGAAAAATATTCCACGGAAAAAATTGTTAAATTAACAAAAATTTTATTCAAATTAACTTCATTTTAGTATGTAGAATTGAATAAATTCGCATTTTATTTTTCCTAACGATGTATTACTGCCGTTTTTTAAATATCATATGACATATTTTTCGTAAATTTTTTAAACAAAATTTATTCAATTTCATATTCATCTTTTACTAAAAATTATTTTGATAAATTTTTGAGTATATTTGAAGAAATTTCTTCAATTTGAACAAAAAATTATGTTCATTCAGTTTATTTTATATCTTTTTTCATTTAATTTCTATAAATAAAGATGGTGGCTCAGATATCGGTCTATATATTTTATTGTACTAAACCGATTCTTGAAACTTTAAATTTCATTGAACTCTGCTGTTGATGTGAGCGTGCCAAAAGGCAGACAGACAGACATACATAGCTAAATCAACTCAAATTATAATTTGATGCAAGAATATATATACTTTATGGATCTGAGATGATCCCCACTTAGCGTTACATATGGGCAGACAAAGTTAATATACCACTTGTGATGGTGGAGGGTATAAACAAAAGAAATACACGCAAAAAGACAGAAATTTATTTATTTATTATTTAACAACAAAACCAATTAAAATTAGTCTACTTAAGGTTTTTTTGCCGTTTTTTTTTCATCTCCCTCTCTCTCTCCTTTTTAAGTTTTCAAATAAAACGAGCCGCTTTTTTTATTGTTTTTTATTGTCTTGTTGATTTGATCTTGACAATAGTCAAAATGTCACTTTGAAAAATCACTATTAATTTTATTTCCATTTATTTTGTTCTTTATTTGTTGTTGTTGTTTTTGCGAACAATATAAAATATGAGAAAACTAAAAATTAGAAAAAAAATGTATGCGGCCACAAAACTTTTAATGAAATAAATCATTTAGTGTTAATTCGTAAAGTATTTTTATAAATTTTATTTATAGAAAAATGAAACTTTTTTTATAAAAATTGTTGGTTCAATAAATTTTTTTAAAGGTTTTGCAAAAAGAACAAACAAAAATTGTTAACAATTTTTCAAATTGAATTTGTATGTCATTGTTGTAAAGTAATTTTTACTGGGGTTTCGTTGTAAATATTGTTTCCATATATTTTTTTATGTAGTTCTTATAGGTTCGGTGTCATATGTCAGGGTGACAACTTAAAAATGGCAAAGATAATTTTTTTCCAAAACAAAAGCGCATTAAACAAATATCGCAAAATATGTTGTCAACATTTATTAGCAAAATTACCGAAATAAGAAAAAGTGTCAATATCACCGTTTAACATATGGAAATATCATACACAATTCTTATGAGATAAAAACTGTATTTTCAGTTTCCGCATATTGTGCCTCATTTTCTTTACAAATCGTCTTTAAATCTTTAAATGATATACGATACGATTTTCTTTATTGAATTTCTATTAAAAAGTTGAACATTTTTCTTCTTCTTAAAAAAAAAATTCTTCTGCTGAAATATATTGTGAAATTTATAAAAAATTGGATTTTTCCAATAGAAATAATCATTTTTAATTAATTTTTTCGTAAATTTTAAATCTATAGAATATAATTAAATATTTTGTTATATTAAGGAAATTTATGAAAATTTAAAAAAAAAATTGGGAATTTTCCTCTATAAAATTTTTTACGGAACAATTTCTGGGATTTTTTTCTATAGAAAACTTTTAGAAATTTTTCGTATTAGATTTTTTTATGGGAATTATTTTTCTAGGAAAACATTTTGATCAAATTTTCTTTTTTCAAAAATGTTTAGGAAATTTTCATCTATGGAAAAAAATGTATAAAAATTATCTTCCATAAACAAATTATTTAATATCTTTTATAAGAAAATTTTATTTAAATTTCTATTCTATAGATTTTTTGCATTAATCTTATAAAAAAAACAATAGAAATTTTTCTAATGAAACATTTTCAAAAATTTTTCTTCTTAAAAAATTTTTTGGAAATTTTTCTTCTATTGAAAAGTTTGTGGGTTTTTTTCCTCGACAGAAGTTTTTATTGCTTTTTCAACTTTTCTTTTAATGTTTCTCCTAAAGACACAATATTTTTACATTTTCTTTCTATAGAAAATATTTTTACAAATTTTTCTATAGAAATTTCTTCTAAAGATGAATTTTTAAAAACTTTTCAATAATTTTTTTGTTATTTTTCTTTTAGAAAAAAATTTTTTCTCAATAAAATGTTTTTCCTTAGAACATTTTTTGGAGAATTCTCTTCTGTTGAAATATATTAGAATTTTTTCTTTTGTATAATGTTTTGGTAAATTTTTCTTCTATATTAGAAATACTGTACATTTTTCTTCAATAAATATTTTAGCATTTTTTTTTTTTAATAAAATTTTGTCTCCTATAAAATAAAATGTTTCTTTATAGAAGAAAATTCCCAAATTTTAAGAAATTTTCTTTTATTTTATTTATTTTATTATTTTTTATTTTCATTTATTTTTTATTTTATTTTTAAATTTTATATAAAAATTTTTCATTTATAAAATTATTTCTTAAATATTTTTTATAGTAAAAATGCTAGATATTTTCCTTCAATAAAAAGGTCTCTAATGACCCGATAGTCTTATAACGACTGAGTGACATAATACTAAATAACTGTGTGCATTGTTATCGTTGTAGCGATTTTAGTCACAAATTGCGACTTTTTCAACTGCTTGTTACTTTTTCTGAACTTTTTCCAATTTTCCTTTTTTGTTCCTCTTTTTATAATGTGGATTTTCGGCATAAAACTTTACGAAATTCAATTAATTTGTCCTTAAAGGAACATATCAATAAATTGTATATAAATTATGGATGGCAAAAATTAAAATAAAGAATTATGGAATTATAAAAATTCATAAGCGATAATTCTACAAAATCATTATAGAAATCAAAATAATGATAAATTTTACTAAAACTTAATTGTTGGTTAATATTCAAGATTATTTCAACATTAAACGAGAAAGAGTCCCAATTTATAATATAAAACTAAACCAAAAATTTTAATTTTATGCGAACTAAACTTATGGCGCAAATCTGCAAATCACCTTTTTGAAGCGACTTTAATTTCCAAAATCTACTTTTTGTGCGACTTTTTGGATCAAAGTTTTACTGATCTTTCTTGTGACTGTCCAGATAATGATGTTTGAAAAAAGATGGATTGAGTGCTTTTTCTTCAAATTGTATGTATTTGGGACTATATTTGGTGATGTGTTCGATTCTTCTTGTGTTAGATTATCTAAGTTACCTTGAGGCTGGTTGTTATCAAGGAAAATGTTATAGCAAAAGGAATTTGAATGCTCTCATTTTTCAAAACATAATTTTTTAAATAAAATTATTTAGTTTTATTAAAAAAGATAAACTATTTTCTAAAATGAAAATCAAAAATTCTAAACATGTGTGTAAATAATGACATTTTGAACTACATTAATACACAACAATCAATACTTTGATTTATAATTTATTCAAATAAGAAAAAAACTTTGTAAAGAAAATCCAATAAGAAACAATAAAAATTAAAAGAAATCGCAATGAACGAATTAAAATTGAGTGGCACAAGCCTAAATGAATTTATAAAAAATACACACATACCAACAAACATATTTCAAATGCTAACACAAACACAGACATATGAATTTTTTTTTGGAAAAAAAGTTGAAAATTTATGTTACTTGTTACAATTGGTTGACAATATGTCTTGCAATGACATGTAAACGATATTAAACAAAATGTTATTTTTCGTTTTTTTTTCTTCTTATTTCTTCCACTTTAACGCTCTTATCTAACAAATAAATTTAAAATTAAAAAAAAGAATAAGAAAAATATGACAAAAATAACAAAAAAAATTGTAACCAATTGACTTTTTTGACTGCCAACACTCAAAACACTTTGATTTTCTGTCGTTTCTTTTTTATTTTAACATAAAAATGAATTTTGGTTTCAATGAAAAAAAGAGGGAAAAACAACAAAAACATATATGACTAATCTGTTAAAAGTTATAAAACATTTAGAATAAAAATCATAAACAAAAGAACGATTTAAAGAAATCAAGGATAATAAAATGTAATAAACCAAAAATATCATAAATTCTGATGAAACTTTTAAGAAAAAAAAAAACGATTTTATTAAAAACACCCATAAATTTATGAATGAATCATGAACATCATTTGATATAAGAAATTATCATTTTAAATGCTGTTCACGATAAATGGGCGAAAAGAAAATTCGTTCGAAATTCAACAACCTAGTGAATTTGAAATGTTTCCTGGGTCAAAACAAAAGGACTTAATAGTGTCAGACGTAGTCACTTAAACAGATATCATTTAGCGAACGTAAGAAAAGAAGGACATTGAAGTTTAGGCTTTGAAGAAAATATCAGTAAAACTTTGATACTGACTGAAAACAAGTGTAATATTGTCTTATTGTCCGCATTCCTGGCTTGAAAGTAGCGTTATCTTGTCTTTAATACTACTGGCATATATCAAAACTCCATGATCACCTATTTTGAGTTACCCACTAAGATCAATTATACAACACCCATCTATCTTGTTCCTGTTCTTGCTAGAAAATATAAAAAGAAGATTACAGAATCTTGTTTTTATATCTTTCTAGCGATTATTTGGAAAGTTTCCGGAAATGATCTGAAGACTTTGGTGCAAATCATATGATTTTTTCCTAAACCAAAAAGAGAGACAGACTCAAAGATATTGTCATTTAATACTTCTGGAAATTATCTGAAAAGCTGTATGGAAATATTTGACATTTCATCACCCAAATATCAAAAAACATTTTATCTTTAGAAAAAATTTCAACAAAAATTTTTGCTAAATAAAAAATTTATATAAAAAATTTTCTCTTAATAAAAAATTTTATATAAAAAATTTATCAAATATTTTCTAACACAGAAAATTTATCAAAAGTTTATCAAAAATATTAAGTATTAATTTTAAAAAATATTATCAAATCTTTTTCCTTAAGAGAAAATTTTTCAAATATTTACTCTTAATAAAATAATTTCTCTTGATGTAACATTTTCTCTTTATAGAAATTTTACCACAAATTTCCTCTTAACACAAAAAAATGTATCAAAAATATTCTCCAATTAGAAAACTTTTTCTTTAATAAAAATTTCTTAAATGAAATTTTCTTTGAATAGAAAATTTACTAGAATTTATTTTAATGGAAAAGATTTTTTTGTTATTTTCAATTTAAAAATTTTTAAAAGAAAATTAATAAATTTGTTTCCCTAATATAAAACTTTAAAATTAATAACTTTCTTTTAACAGCAAATACATTAAGAAATTTCTTTTGATTTGAAATTTACCAAAAAAATTCCTTCAATAGCAAATTTAAAAAAAAAAATTTCTCTTAAAAAATTTATCAAAAATTTTCTCTTAGTAAAAGTTTTTCAAAAATTTTACTCTTAATAAAAAATGTATCAAATATTTTTCTCTCAATAAAAATAAATTATTAAAAATTATCTGTTTATAGAAAAAAATTTTCCTTTAATAGCAAATTTAAAAAAATTTTTCTCTTAAAAAAATTTATAAAAATTTTCTCTTAGTAAAATTTTTTCAAAGATTTTTCTCTTGATAAAAAAAATTCTAAAATATTTTTCTCTCAATATAAAAAAATAAAAAAAATTCTATTAATAATATATTATTATATTATAATAGAAAATTTTTCTCTTGATAAGAAATGTATTAATATTTTCTCTCAATGAAAAATCTATGAAAATTTTCTCTTATTTGAAAATTGATCAATTTTTTTCTCTAATGTAAAATAGATAAGTGAAGCGCTCAGAATTTGCGAAGCAGAACTGTTTGGTGAATTGCACTTGCATATCAAATTTGCCAACTCCTACCAAATAATCTAACTTTATTCCAAAATATTTTATTTTTTTTTTTTTGCTCTTGCAATTTTTTACGAGTTCATTAAGAGCAAAAACTCACATTCTCAACAATCTAAAAAAAGAAACAGAACATAACACATACATGTGTTTAATGTTGTACGTACAAAAATGTTAGAATCTTGCGCTTAGATAAATTAACAAAAAACAAAGAAAAAAAGAAACAAATTTCTCTTAAGAATCTGGGGTTTCTCTGAAAAAAGGCAAAATTTTAGCACATAAATAACACAGAGAAGAACAAAAAAATACGCAAAAAATTTAGACAAAAAATGCGCAGTTCAAGTCAACTAAAAAAAGGAAGTTCGTAAAAATAATGTAAACATAACAACACGTACAAAATATAAACGAATACGATACTCAAAACAAACAACCAACAACAATAACAAATGATATACACTTGTTGTTCTTTTTATGCAATAAAAAACAACAATAAGAAACAAAAGTTCCTTAAGACACCAAACTAAAGTTTTAGTTTTTCTTTTAACTCTAAAGGTGGCTGAAACGTGTAAATATTGTTTGGTTGTTTGTTTTTGTTTTTTCTGTTGTAGGACAATTTCTCTGGAGTTCTTTTCTGGGTTTCAGTTTTATTATGAATGATCTAGAAATGTGTTTTAGTTGGATGAAGAAAAAAAAAACTTAAGGATTAACGCATTTTAAACAAGTAAACTAGAAAATCTTCAACTTATAACCTTTTAAGATTTTTGTATAATTTTTAAATTTGTCTTTTTCTTTTTTTCTTGTTCTTAATAATTCTGGGAAATTTTAAATTTTCTAAGATTTTCTCATCATAAAGTTTTTGCAGAGTTATGGTTATTAAGCGTAGGATGATAATACACATTTTTAAATGTTTAAATATAAATTTAAATAAGAGTTTTTTTTAAGGAATTATATAATGAAAATGATCCAAGTTTTGTAAATATGTACTTTTAAAACATTTTACAATTTGAAATCAAATTTTAAACAAAAGACTTAAGCTACAAACTTCAACTCAAAGATAATATTTCTTATTGTTCTTTTAAAAAATTCAGAAACCCAAATAATTGTATTTAATATTTCACTCTGTGTCACTTGTTTCCAACTTCAATTGAGACCTTTGGGAAAATTTATTCTTGAAAAAGTGTGAATGTAGATAACAAAAAATAATGATTTTTTTCAATTTTTCTCTAAAAAAATACAATATATTGAAAAATAATAATAATTTTCTCTTTATAGATCTTTTATTATCTCCTTAAATATTTTGAGAAAATCTTTTACCAAAAATCACTTTGAAAATTTTCCTTTACTGAAAAAATTTCTCTTAGTAAAAAGTTTATCGAATTTTTTTCTTTCAATAAAAAATACCTCTTTCTATCCTCAAAAGCAATAGCTTTCTGTTTCCTTTTTTAACTTTCTCTTTATTGTAACTTTGTTTTATAGAAAACTCTACAAAAAAATTATCTAAAGGTTTCTCTTAATAAAAAATTCTTTAATTATTTTCTCTAAATAGAAAATGTTCGATAGAGAGTTTTCAATAGAAAATCTATCCCAACATTTCTCTGAAAATAAATATTATTCGAAATTTTCTCCTAAAAATAATATTTTTGCAAAAATTTCTCTTGATCCTTTAAGAAAATTTATTTTAATTAATTTAATTTATCTTCATTATAGAAAATTTTCTCTTAAAAGAAAATTTATAGAAAATTTTCTCTTAAAAGAAAATTTATAGAAAATTTTCTCTTAAAAGAAAATTTATAGAAAATTTTCTCTTAAAAGAAAATTTATAGAAAATTTTCTCTTAAAAGAAAATTTATAGAAAATTTTCTCTTAAAAGAAAATTTTAGAAAATTTTATCTTAAAAGAAAATTTATAGAAAATTTTCTCTTAAAAGAAAATTTTAGAAAATTTTATCTTAAAAGAAAATTTATCGAAAATTTTCTCTTAAAAGAAAATTTCTAGAAAATTTTCTCTTAAAAGAAAATTTATAGAAAATTTTCTCTTAAAAGAAAATTTATAGAAAATTTATAGAAAATTTTCTCTTAAAAGAAAATTTTAGAAAATTTTATCTTAAAAGAAAATTTTAGAAAATTTTATCTTAAAAGAAAATTTATAGAAAATTTTCTCTTAAAAGAAAATTTTAGAAAATTTTATCTTAAAAGAAAATTTATAGAAAATTTTCTCTTAAAAGAAAATTTATAGAAAATTTTCTCTTAAAAGAAAATTTTAGAAAATTTTATCTTAAAAGAAAATTTATCGAAAATTTTCTCTTAAAAGAAAATTTATCGAAAATTTTCTCTTAAAAGAAAATTTATCGAAAATTTTCTCTTAAAAGAAAATTTATCGAAAATTTTCTCTTAAAAGAAAATTTATCGAAAATTTTCTCTTAAAAGAAAATTTATCGAAAATTTTCTCTTAAAAGAAAATTTATCGAAAATTTTCTCTTAAAAGAAAATTTATAGAAAATTTTCTCTTAAAAGAAAATTTAAAGAAAATTTTCTCTTAAAAGAAAATTTATCACCAAAAAAATTAAATTTTTCAAACGACAGAATATTATTCATAAATTCATAACTCATAATGTAATCTTATCCTCACATGATTCTGACAATATCTAAACATCTATCAGGAAAATATCAGGTTATTTATTCCGTCTATTCATCACTCGAATTGTAGAAAACAGGGTTTGAATGGACTTTTAAAGAGAACAAGACAGAAAACAATCCATTATTTTCTAATTAGATTTCTTAAATTAGATGCTTTCTAGACCCGATATATTTGCTTAAAAATCAGAAAATATTTTATTTTTATGTCTGAAATATTTGTGATTTAAAAGGCAAACGAGTTGTTATATACCAACTTCAAACCATTTCCTCCTCAATAATATATTTGGTATTTGTACTAAACTTCTTTTGCAAAAAAGGCTGTTAAAATAAATCCCCATTATTCATTTATAAACACCCCAAAACAAGTGTCATACATTATTTCTGGAAAAGAGGCAAATTTAATGCATAAAATTAATGCCATATTTATTCTAAATATTACAGAAAGTCTATTAAACCATCTCAACCACCTTAACCATGGTTAAAATATATTAATGACTTTATTACAGACAATCTGAACAAAAAAATCACAAAATACAAACATATGGGATTCAATTGCTCTATGATAAATTTTTCTTCATCCTAAATATTATCGTTATTACCAAAAGATTATTCTTCTTTTTTTAGTTATGGAGTTTTTTGCAAGAACAAAGGTAAGTTTAGCACACTCTGCCCACTCAATTTGTGGAACCACAAAAATGTTTAACAGAAAAATCAAATTGAGCAATTTGTTAAGGTTCATTTTATATGCTGGACAAAAATATTAAACACGAACTAAAAGACTGACAGACTGACGGACTGACTGAAATAAGATCCATATGGCAATTTAGCCACACATATGAACGTTTTTGAACATCTAGACGTTTTTATTTTAGTTAATTCTCAAAAAAAATTCAGTTTAAAAAACTCATATGAAAATAGAAAAAAAAGAATTATAATGAAGACATCAAACTAGGCTCTGCCTACTTTTTTAAGAGTTGTATTTTCAGAACAACAGAGTCACCAATAATTTAAAAAAAACAAAAAATTTTGAATGAAAAAAAGAAGAGGTGTTTTTTCATGGATTTCTTAACAAAATTTTATTTTTGTTTTTCCTCTTTTTTTCCATTTAAAAAATTTTAATTTTATTTTATTGTAGGTTTTTCCTTTAGTTGGTTTTCATTTATGAATGAAATCTCATGATAAAGTACTCAATGTTAAAGTTGTATTAAGTTTATTTCTTATATTTTAAATTCAAAAGCCTCCAGCTAAACACATGTTTAGATTTCATTTAATACGAGAATGATTCATAGTTGAAAGTTTAAGTGATTTTAAAAACATTAAATGCACACAAAAACACAAACCAAAATTGCGTAATAAATTTTGAAATTTAATACAAAAACATATGTTAGATTCAAAATGAGAATTTTTGTTAAGAGAAAATTTCATATAAATTTTATTTTAAGAGAAAATTTCATATAAATTTTCTTTTAAGAGAAAATTTCATATAAATTTTCATTTAAGAGAAAATTTCACATAAATTTCCATTTAAGAGAAAATTTCACATAAATTTCTATTTAAGAGAAAATTTCATATAAATTTCCATTTAAGAGAAAATTTCATATAAATTTTCGTTTAAGAGAAAATTTCATACAAATTTTCATTTAAGAGAAATTTCATATAAATTTTCTTTTAAGGGAAAATTTCATATAAATTTTCATTTAAGAGAAAATTTCATATAAATTTTCTTTTAAGAGAAAATTTCATATAAATTTTCTTTTAAGAGAAAATTTCATATTAATTTTCTTTTAAGAGAAAATTTCATATTAATTTTCTTTTAAGAGAAAATTTCATATAAATTTTCTTTTAAGAGAAAATTTCATATAAATTTTCTTTTAAGAGAAAATTTCATATAAATTTTCTTTTAAGAGAAAATTTCATATAAATTTTCTTTTAAGAGAAAATTTCATATAAATTTTCTTTTAAGAGAAAATTTCATATAAATTTTCTTTTAAGAGAAAATTTCATATAAATTTTCTTTTAAGAGAAAATTTCAAATAAATTTATTTTCAAGAGAAAATTTCATATAAATTTAATTTCAAGAGAAAATTTCATATAAATTTTCTTTTAAGAGAAAATTTCATATAAATTTTCTTTTAAGAGAAAATTTCATATAAATTTTCTTTTAAGAAAAAATTTCATATAAATTAAAAAAATATATATATTTTTTAAGAGAACATTTTATATAAACTTTCTTTTAAAAGAAAATTTTATATAAATTTTTAAAAGAAAAATTTTTAATTATTTTTCAATAAAAGAAACACGAATACATTTTTTTAAATTTATTAAAAACACGCTTTAACTTTTTACCTTCTTATACATTTGTAATTAATGCTTAAAGTGATCCAATTAGAATTTTATTTAAATATATTCTTAACCATTGAAAAGGGCTTAGAATAATTTAATTATAATTTTATAACTAAAACCGGACAAATCTAAAACCACCCACACTTAGAACGAAATGGGAAAAATGACAATAATAAATTCCCGATAAGAACGCATTGTTGCACGATCGATCAATCAATCATTCCTTTATTCATTTAATTTTACAACAAAAGAAATAAACTTGAACTCCCGCAAACATGTGTTTTCCTTAAACAGGCAACAGGCGGATACTTTTTCTATGAAACAATAATAAAAATAATGATAATAGAAACGAGTTAATAAAATAACAAGCAACAAATAAACAAACAAACAAATGCATGACTAAATCATGAATCAATTAATAACAATAACAACAAAAGCTTTAAGCGAAATTAAAAACTGAAACTAAAGCTACTGACTGAAATTAAAGGCAACTGAAAATGTGCTCTATATTTAAAAATAAATAAATAAAGTCAATAAATGGAAATAACAATAATAAGTGATGGAGCAAAAAAAAACAAGAACAATCGTATTATTACGGCCGATTTTTCTTAAAGCACAGTGTTTCGAAATGGATTTTATTTGGAAATAATTTTGTGAGTTTAGAGCTTCTCAAACTGGAGTTGATTCTTAAGAACTGGGCTGGATCTATGTTGATATTCGAAACATTCGTCAAAATTGAGACAATAGAAATGTGTGGAAATTAAATAAATTTTACAAGAGAGAGTCTACTTTAGGCTGGATTTTCAGTGAAGGTATAAACTTGATAACCAAGTACTTGGTATCTATGAAAACGTTAGAACTTACAGAATCACATTTTAAAAGAATAAGAAAGTGAAGTGACATTTGAAGTCCTAAATGTGTAGTGAAATAAAAATTTCTAATTTTTGTTCCTATTTTGGCAAAAAATACATTTTGAGTGTTTATTTTTTTTTCATATAAGTATAAGATCCTAAATTAAGGTTAATTCAAAGATGGTCCTAGTGACTTGAGAAATTGTTAGAAATATTTAAAAAGTTTTCAAATTGACTAAATTTGAATGGGGATTGTGGGCATATCTCATCCGTATTTGGTGTATACGTATTTCTGTCAAAATTTTCTTTATAGAAAATATTATAAAGTTTAAAAGAAAATAAATAAGTTTATTAGTGCATAAATATTATAACTTTTTTTTAGAAAATACAGAAATAAGGAGTGAGTATGTTAGTTAAAAGGAAAACACTAAACTTATAGTTTTAATTTTTTTATTTGATTGAAATTATTATTACAATTCATGAAAAAATATAACTATAAAGATTAAATTTTGAATGTTTTTCCAAGAAAAAAACACTTTTATTACCATTGTTTGGACAACATTTTCTTTTAACAACATTCTCTTTTAACAAGAGCCGAATATTTCTCCATTGACCTTAGATCCAGGAAATCTGTTACAAATACTACATTATTATTCTTGTATTACTCTAGATTTTGTTTACCATAGCGACAGGATGCCAGTTCAAAAATATATCGATACATTATTAATTAGATTCTTATGTCTCGACTGCATATTTATTTTCCTACTAAGAATTTTTTGGTAAATTTTAACCGCTATTGGATCCTAAACTTTTCTTCATTATTCCCGCGTGCATATAATTTTTGACCATCAAGTTGCGAAAACTTTGACAGAACATAAGTTTTGTCATCCATTATCCAGAAAGTATAATTTTTAGAAATCGTGACTTAATTGTTTTGACATAATTCCTTTAGCAATCAAAATTGTTTGATCTTGTTTGTTTAAAAACTTGAATTAGTGTTAACTCCTCGTACGAAATAGTACGAGCCACTAAGATAACCAGACTGTTTTCCTGCTAAATGTGTTGGGAGCTCTTTTGGAAATGTTTTAAATTTTTTGGCTTTAGAAGTATAATGTGGACCACTCCTTCTACCTGAACCAGATTTATCTTCCAGGATTGTTAAGCAACATTGGAAACAGTTTGACGGCAAATCTATGATTGTTTGGTCAACTTTTTGCTGGTCCAAATCGATCTTAGTCTTTATATTAAAATGATAAACAAAAAAATGTGAGTTAAATAATTATTTCGACTTAATTATCTCTTAAATTTAACAGATTAATTTTACATTTAAAGATATTTTTTCAATTCATCACTACATTTTTGAAGAATTTTCAAATAAAAAAAAAGAAAATTCGCATACCCGAGGTGGGCAAATTGGAAGTATCGCCATTTACACGCCTGCCCATATAATTGGTGAACTCTTATGGAACATTTCCTTAACTCCTTACTTCTGGCCACTTTAAATTTCTTTGATATATTTTAAATGCTTCAAAAGTTACTGAATTCTTTCCAAAAAATTCGATTTGAAAACACTGTGTTGCATTAACATTTTATGTTTTAGATTTGTGTAACGTGTTCGTGTCTTAAGTCTTTTGTTTCGCTATTGTATTATTTTTGAAATATTTAAATGTTTAGTTTGTTATTGTGTTTTATTTTTTCTGTAATAATTATATTAAATTTGCATTTTAATTGACAACAAATTATATATAAAAACTGAAATAAATAAAAATAAACAAAATCAAACAATTGTATCGATTTCAATCAAAGACTCACAAAAAACGTCGCATATAGTTTTATGAAAATATTTTATTTAAATACTGTCATTTTATTAGGGGTTTTATTAACTGGATTTTTTTTTTTTGTAATTATAAGTTTCCATTTAAGATAAATTGTGATTTACAAAACTCGTTGTAAATTTCATAATTCACGGTCATCTTATGACAGTTGCATTTTAATCATAATTTTTGTCTTGATTTCTGTTTTTTTTTTAAAATCTTAGAATTTCTTACATAAATTTTATATTAAAAAATTCAGTTTCTTGTTTTTGTAGTGAGGAAATTTCTTAACAGTTTTTTTTTTTTGAAAACCTTTGGCGCTTATAACTGATTTAAAAAAGAAACATAAATCGTGTTTTGTGGCGTTTTTTCCTAAGATTTGTGATTCAGTTTCATTATGGATTTTTTTCTGTCTGAAACATTTGTTGCATGTCGTGCTTAGTAGCAATATGACTTAAAAAATACAAAAACAAATGGAAATAAGAATATGAAATTTATTTTACTTTATTTTATGGAAAAAGAGAAATATGTTCAACACTTTTGTTGTTTACTGTGGCATTTAATGATAGATTTATGAGTTATAATTTGCTTTAAAAAATATATATATTTTTTGTTTCTAGTCATTTTTTTATATATAATTCATTTTGCTAAAGAAATGTTACAAGTTTATGATTTCTAACTATATTTTTATTTTTATACCCTACACCACCACTAATGGTGAAGAGGGCATACTGACTTTGTCATTCCAAGTGTAACGCTGAAAAGCAATCATCTCCGTGTGTATATATTCTTGCATCCAATTAAATTCTAAGTCGATTCTGCAATGTCAATCTGTCTCTTGGTCTATATGTCTGTCTGTTTGTCTGTCTAGCTGTAGCCTGGTGTCTGTTGTTGGCACGTTCACATTCACAGAAATTAAAAGGGCTCAATGACATTTGGTTTAAGTATTTGTTATTGACCTGAGGATTTTCTTACTTTAAACCAGCAAAATCAGTTCATTATTCTTAATGATATAGACCGATATCTGAGGCAACCTGTAAGTTTTAGCCAGGAATTTTCGTAAAACTGCCGAAATGATCAAAATCGGTTCAGTAAAAAAAATTATAGATTAAAATATAATTAATTTTATGACTCATTATGTGTTCCTTGGTTAAATTTAAGAAAAGGGTTTGTGTGTGTGCATTTGTGGTAGAGAGCATTCAAGATTTGGCATAACCGAGCACTGCATTCTCACTTGTTATTATCCTCCACCACAAGTGTTGAAGAGGGTATATTAACTTTGTCATTCCGTGTGTAACTGAAAGGTAATCATCTCAAAACCCATATGTGTATATATTATTGCATCAAATCAAAATCTGAGTCGATTTGGATATGTCCGCCTGTCTGTTGTCGTTGTTATTGACACGCTCACATTCACATTATTTGACAGAGCTCAATAAAATTTCGCTTGAGTATTTCTTATGGTCCTGAGAAATTTCCTATTTAAAACCAGACAAATCGGTTCAGTATATTAAAAGATATATATAGATATATAGACCGATATCTGAGGCAACCTCTAAGTGCAAAGAGAAACTTTCTTAAAATTGTCAATTGTAAATCAAAGATTCATTATCATTCCAAAAATTTAAAAAATCGGTTCAGTAGAAAAAACTTATAGCTAAAAATATAACTTATTTTACGACTCATAAGGCGTGCCTGTGATATATTTAAGTTAATCTTATATATATTACATACGTTTCTTGAATGTATGTGTGAGTGTATACATGAGAAACATAACGTATTTACTTCACACGCATTTGTTGGTGGAGGGTATTAAAGATTTCACATTGCCGAATATAGTTTTTAAATGCTAAACTTGTTGAAATAATTTCAATTCAAGAAACATATCAACCTAAATTATAATTATATTACAAATATTAACATTTCTTTAAATGTCTTTTAAAAAGAACAATCCAACGGAAGCTTGTTTTTTTTTAGAACAAAAATATTTTTCTCAGATAAAAATCTTATTTTACAATTTTTTTTCTATTACAGAACAATTGCAAACTTAACACAGCATGATGTCTTCTTGTCATTGTTGTGTTAAATTAATTGCAATATATTTATTGTTATGTTTTTTTTTTTTTTTTAATCTAAGTGACATATTTAATGCGACACTTATTTGCAAAAGTATTAAAATTACAAATGAATTTATTTCAAAATGATTTTATTAAAACAAACTCAGCTGGGTTTTGAGAAAATCTATAGAATAAGAATAATTATAAGTAATTTGTGAATTTTTGAAAAAATATCATAAATGAGATCGACGAACAAAACTTCCATTTGCAGCAAGACTGTCATAACTCAGAAAACGCATTACATTAGTAGCGGTTAGCAAGTGAACTATTTTATTAAAGACTTTTTTCAGAACGAATTGCTCATGTAGGAGAGACAATCGTTCTAAAAATATCTTACGCTAATTACATAATTCATTGACAATCACTAAATTGCCTTAATGTTGCTCTACACAGTGGTTTCAAAAAAAAAGAATTCTTGAAAATTATTCTGTAACTTTTGAACCGTTAAAAAAATTTGAATAAAATTTAACAGGATTATAGCAGAAATGATTTCAAGTTATTTGGAAAAAATACAGGACTGATCAAGGCGTTAGTGGGTGGCCCTCAAACGTTTTCAAAATTGGTTATGTATTAGAGTATACAGCGATTTCAAAGCGATTTTTTATAAAGTTCAATATGATTATAGACAGACTCTAAAGTGATCAGGAGGACTGGTGTGTAACCTCGGGTACATTACAGTACACAGTTATTTCAATTCTAGTCCTTCCAAATTGGCCGTCTGGGGTGTGTATTTCAGTATTCCAAACAACTTTTAAAATCATTTTTGAACCGTTAAAGATGTTTTAATGAAATTTAATGAGGTTATAGATGTGGCATTTCCAAGTTGACTTAAAGGAAACAAGCGCCAACTGACCAGAGAGATAGTGTATAACCTTTAAAAATTGCCCATCTCGAATACGTAATTCTAAAAGAAATTTTGGAAATAAATTTGTAACTTTTGAACCATTACAGACATTTAAATAAAATGACTGGGCTGACTGGAAATAGTATAAGTCTCAAGCAAATGTCGGAGATACTTGGTTTTCTTTCAAAATTTTTTTAATTGATGCCAAAGATATTTTGTTCTCGTAAACTTCCAAACAACCACCCTTACATGTATGAGATAACTCAAAGATTTTTTTCCAAACTGGTTACAATATTTTTTAATGTTAAAACCATCTTTTTATTCTGAACTTTATAATTTATTTATCGCTTTATAGACAAATCTAACCGGGAACTAATATTAACTAATTTTGAATGTGGTAAAAATCTGACCAAAATCTTTATTCGAAGTTGGCCAATTTAGAAAAAACAACGTTTAACTTTTTTGATCAGTTCTTAAATCGTAAGTCATCTTTAAATTATCCTTCATACATATATGAAGGATAATTTAATTTATACAGTGCCGGAAGGTACTTTCGATAACCTCTCTACCTTAAGTATAAATTCATATATAACTTATGCAAATTTCAAAAATCTTTGTTCGTTTCAATTTTATTAGGGTTTGAAAAATATAATTAAATTTTTCAAAAAAAAATTCTCAGTCTGAATTTTTTAATATTTTGCCATTAAATTACGTTGCACTTACTTTTCTTTAAAAATGATGATACCTCAAGTCCTAAAGTTTTCATAGATATAAAATTCTTATGTTAAAAGTTTATACCCTGTCAGAAAATCAAAGCGAAACAAGGGTTCCTCTAACAAAAACTAGTTAGTGTCTTCAAATTTTCTACGCAAATGATATAAACAAGAACACGAAATAGCGTATATAGACAAATTTTGGAAACGGAGTACTATTGTGGAAAAAATGTTTTTGACATGGTCCATCTGTAAATGAATTGGTGTTTGTATCAATTCATGAGAGTTTTCAGCGAATTTTAAAAGGAGTCAATGAATCCGAGGTGGCTTAATTTGTAGGGTGATTGACTTCGCCCTGACAAGGTAAAGTCCTTTGCTCTTCCAAAGCATATCATAATCATCTCGTCTGTAACCATGAGAGCTTTTATCAAGATATCTCTAACAGCTTGAAAATTACGGAATTATTTCGATAATCGATTTGAAAACAAAGTACAATGTGTGATTCGGCTGGATCATCAATTTCGCCAAAAATAGTTCTAATTTTTGATACATTTAAAAATTGCGTTTAAGTTTATTATAAATGATTTTTATTAAGTTACTTTTCACTTAATTAAACCCATCAAAATCATGCTCTTCTAAAATTTTCATATAAATTACGTTCTAATTACATTCGATCTGTGTTAACAAAATTATTTAATATCAAATTTCCAATGACAAAAAAAAAAGTTTAAAACCTTTAACACACCTTTAATTTTTCTTACCCCAAACAATATGTTAAAGGTCTCTTTAAAATTATATATTTAATATAATAACTAATTCTACAATAATAAAAATCCCTCTTAACTTAAGGGGTCAACAAAAATCTAAGAAACCAGCTGTTATACATAAACATTATAACAACTAAATGTTAATGTCATTTATTAACCGAAAAAAAAGCTTATCACCTGCAATTAAGCTCCTTTGATTTCCACTTAAAAATAAATTGTTAAAAAAAAAAACAAAAGACTTAAGACACAAACATTACTCATACATAGTAATTATGTATGTTTTGTTTTTTTTTATTAAAAACAAAATAATGAAAATTATAGCATTTTTTATTAATAATTTTTTAATAATAATATTTTTTCTCATTTTTTTTTTGTTGTAGAACACACAATTGGTCTTGAAAACCACTTCTGATGGCCAATGTTAACCACATTTTGTAAGTAAAATTTTTCTTATTTTTTCGCCATTTTTTTTGCTTAAAAATTTTTAACATTTAATAATGACCATTTTGCAGCTGCAGCTAGCTTTTTTTAATAATATTTTTTCATTATCTCAGTGCGTTTTTTTTTAATAATTTTTTTGTTGTTACAAAACAAAAAAAATATTGTTAAAAAGGCAGCTAAAAAAATTTATTCAATAAATATTAAATAAATTGTAGGAGTTATTAAACAAATTGTTATAGAACATGGTTAAAACTCAAAGAAAATATACAAATATAATAAACATAATGGTCTGACATGATAACAACAATAACAAAAAATATGTATAAAAGTATAAAATGTTGTAAAATTTGCTTTGAAAAAAGAAAAAAACGAAAATGAAATCAAAGTTCAAAGTCAATAATTCATAAAGCTATTAGTTGGTGGCGTTTTGAGATTTTTCATAGATTTTTTTCTTTTGATTAATAAAATCAGCACAACACAAGTACTTAATAACTTGTCTTAAATTTTTGAGAATAATGAAAAAGAAACTACAAAGAAAAATGAGAATTATAAAGAAAAACACCAATCAACTACTGTTAACTTATTGTTTTATTAATTTATTTAAAATAAAAACCTTTTTTTATAAGATCTTGGCATAATGATAATTCATATTATTGAAAAATTTCCATTTGTTAAAATTTTTAATTTATTATGGATTTTCTATAAGGAATGAGATAGGAAAAATGTTAACATCTTTAATGTATTCTAATCAAAATTCCATAATACGTGTAAAAAAGATGCACAGTGTTTCCATATCGATATTTTGTAAATAATTCGGTTACATTATTGAATCTGCAAGATATATGGCTAGAGCTGCCTGTGACTCTAACTAGTAAAGGCCGTAGTCGGTAATCACCCAAAGTGGTAACTTTGGATATGTTGATTCTTTAAATTCAATAATAAGATTTTTTTCACAAATCACTTATTAATGAATTTATGCGAAGAAATTTGAATATTTGAATAAAATGCGTATCTCTTACAATTTCTGAGAAGTTCATGTCTTGGGCCGAAGTTATGCCTACCAACCCTTTTCCAAATTTGAACAATTTTAATAAATTATTTTATATAAAAATCCCAAATATCAAAACTGTGAAATCATCTTCACATTTCTCTTAATATATAGTTATATATGTAAAGTAAACACCTAAAAGGACTTTTCCTGGCCTGGCTGCTCTCGTAATAACAGGATAATCATTTCAGTGAAAAAAGTCAAATTTCGAAATATGGGATTTTGGGTATTTCCGCATGAAAAGGGAAAAATCTTCACGAAATTGTTTACCAATTCCTATATATTTGTTTTCATTGCATCTTCAGGTTCTAGCGTTTCCATGGATACCAAATACTTTTTAGAAACTTATACTTCTAAGTTTATAACTGGACTGAAAGTCTAATCTAAACTAAGCTTCCTAAAGTGAAATTTCACTATTTTTCATACATTTCTACAAGAAATGTTACAAAGTAAAAATACGCATTATTTTAACATGAAATATCGAAATCAATTTCTTTAAACAATTTAACAGTTTCTTGTTTTCTATATAGAGCAGATCATAGCATAACTGACTTAAGAGGTTTATCTTTTTATAAGGGATTTTAAATTCCGATTTTAAGGTCCGTTCAAAAATATCTGATATTATTGGTACCTTTTTGAACACTTCAATTTGTCTTAAAAACGAAGTCAATATCTCCACTGAACTCAGCTTCGAACTAAATTGACACAAAGTTTAAGTTATTGTTTTAGTAATTATTTCATTAGATATGTATTTTTGGAAAGATTTTAGATACGTTTTTTTTATTTGAGGATAATTCCGTAAGCTTTTCAATATCCTCAAGGGTCTAATATTTCTCTACCACACAAGTTTTAAAGAAATATAGAACAAATACCATATTTTAAATTTGGTATCTCTTCAGTTTTTTAGTTCATCATTTGTCGTTAGAGTTATCGAATGTCTGTTCTTTTTGTCAGTTCGACTGATTACTTGTCTCTGTAAAAAATATAAATTTTTCCATTCCAAAATGTACCTTTCGCTGCAAAATTCGGCTGTTTACATTTCTGTCTATGAATCACTGAGAAAATAAAGCATATGTTTCGAACAGCCAGGCAGATCATGTGCAGATTAATACGTATTTGGACACGTCCTTAAAATAGACAGTGAAAATTATAAATTTCATTAATTTAAATATATAAAAGTGATTTAATGGTGTCCGTCCGACTGGTTGGCCATCTGGACCAGTAACATTTCAAACAGTCTTAAGATCGAAATCTTAAATGTATCTCAATGAAATGTTCTAAATCTATTCTTTGATTCATTATTTCACCAAGCCTCAATACAAATGTTCTTCCGGAAAAAGATTTAAGTTCATTAAATTCAAATAAAATTTTTCAAATTAATAATTTTTATAAATTATTATTTTTTTTATTTTATTATTATTTTTTTTTTGTCTATAACATTCTACAACTCCCATATACTACACTGGTTTATATGCCTATAAACGCACATAAATTCTTTTTAAAGAATTAGAAAAGAAAATATTTTTTTAAACTTTAACTTCATTGAAAACATCGTTAACTTAAAACTTAATTTTTATTTTATTTAATTTTTTAACTTTATTTTAGAGTATAACTGGCATTTTTAATAGTATTTTCCTATGGACGCACTTAAGTACATCAGTTTTTATAGCTTTCTTAAAAATGGATGAATTATCCTTTATTTCGGATTCCACTAATTTTTTAAGAATTTCGGAATCAATTTCCTTTCAGACTTTTTTTAGTGCTACAAAATTGCTTTCATTCCAGATATATTTCCTTTAAATTGGATCTGCAAGCCGGCTGTATTCGTTAAACCATGATTAACACTGCTTTGATCCATGTACCAAAGCATTATTTTGCGGGAATATTTGCAATTTTCATCTATTTTTTCATCCATAAAAGAAGATCAATTATTGCCTTTTTCAACTCCTTTACCCATTTCATGTATTTCCATGCGAATTTTAAACAAAATTTCATTAAGATTTCTCTAGCGGTTCAATATTTACAGATTTATTTCAAAAAAAATCGATTATGGCACATTTTGCCTCGTTAATCTCATAAAGTGGAGCACAAATGCTCTAATACGTCAGGAACCTGTCCCCTTTTAAATCATTTCGAACTCAGCTGAGGTTTGATTTTTTTTATTTATAAAAAATTGTCCTGGATCTACCGAGCACAAGTCATTCTTCACCTTTATTCTTTTATGTGCTCCCATTCGAAACTTTAAACATCTCAATATAGAAACCAAATCTCTCTCGATACGATGAGAATCTTTTTTCTCTTTCCAAATAAGAGTTCAAATCAAAGTTAATGAGATTTCGCATTGCACTTCTTTATTCTTCTGAAAATTGTGCCATTTAAAATTCGCTAGATCGGTTCAGTTGCTAGAAAGCTGTAAATCGCTATCTGAATCAAACTCATAAATTAATTTAAATACAAAAATGTACTGTATTCATTCTTCTCAGTCGGATTAAGTTGTTTTTATTTTTTCCCTCTCCCTCCTTATTTTTAAATCCATTAAAAAATTAATTAACCATTTTACAGTTCAGCAAAAACAAAAACCAAAGGCAACAACAAAAAACAGGCGTTTATTGTTTTAGTTTCTTAAATTAAAATTCTTATCAGTTTTGTTTATTTATAATTTTGACAATTAATTTTTTTTGTTGTCTTTTATCAGATTTAAAATGTTCGTTAAAGTTTTTTTTTTTGCTATAAATTACAACTTGTTTTATAAAATTTATTTAAAATAATTGTTTCTAAACAATTTTTTTGTGTTTTAATTTTTTTTCATGATATTTTTTATAATCTGTGATACGATTGCATATGAGAACATGACATATTTATGACATTTTGATATATTTGGAACATGTTGTAAAATAAATAAAATTGTATGAAAAACAAAAATCGTATGAAAGAGGAAAAAATATATATGAGAAAAATTTATTTGAAATTACTAAAGTGTTAAAATTTCAAGATTTATGAGTTTAATTAAAGAAAAAATTCGAAAAAACAACAATAATTTGTTGTCAGATTAATTTAATTAAAAATCTTGATTAATTGGGAAATAATTCTGTAATTTTTAAAACGTTAAAGATATTCTAATGAAATTTTACAAGTTTAGAGATGAACTGTTTTGTAATTGACTTGGAGAAGTACAAGTTCCTATTTAGTCTTAGGCGCAGTCAGTGATACTCCAAAGTTGGCCACTACAGTACTGTTGATTATTAAATTTAATGTATGTAGATGGATCTTGTTAATTAAACATAAATCAAAATATGATTATATGCCCAGATTACCTCTTTTAGTTTCAGAGATATTTTAGTTGAAATAAAAATTTTAAAACCCATTTTTACTTATTTTTTAACGGGCTTAATAATGGTCCTACAATTTTTGTTTAAATATGCATCAGGATCCCTATTTAATTCCGAAAAATATATTGATCAATAATCACATAAATATATGTAGAATTTCTTTTCATCCAGGAAGTTATCTACAACTTCCTGGATGAAAATTTTATATTGCTAATGCTCGGAGGAATGATGAAAATTTTCCCGGAAAGTTCATGGTATAGCAAGCAATATGCAATTGCGGCAAAAGGAGCCAATCATTTGCTACGAAGAGATATATAAACACATATGAATGTTTACAAATAAGCTGCTACCACTCGTAAGACTTCATAATATGTCCACTTATTTTTAACCTGATACAAGTATAATAATGTGAGAGTCAAATCCTCCAAACTGCTAGGAGTTAAGGACAATGAAGAGATATTAGGCTCATGTTAATAGGGAATTGAAGAACACAAAAGGGTGTCCAAAAGTGTGGTAGCTTTTAAACGAACATAGACTACCTGTTCGAGTAAAGTGACACAAACCACTATAAAAATTTTATGGGAAGAGCTTTCAAAGAAGTTTAATAAGTTCATCACTTTTTAAGGTACATTTTAATCATTAAGTTCAATAATTATTTCAATCAATTAAAAAATTTAAACTGTAAGTTTAGTGGTTTGGATTAATTATTAACATACATGTATGTTAAGAATTATTCGATCTCACTCCTTAGCTAGGTAGGTAGGTAGGGTAAAAACGCGAAAAGTATTTTCGGCCAGTCGGTTCTTACAAGGAAAAAGTTATCATTTCAGTGATAAAAGTCAAAATATTATAAATGAATTATATGGATTAGAATTTGGGGGATTTTCACAGGGAAAGTGGGAACCACTTAATTTCCTGATTTTTGGACAAGTTCATATAAATTGTATTAAAATATCGTTATTATGAACATTTAATGTTTTAAGTTTAATACGACCTAAACTAGATTTTGTCAAATCAAAATTAACTATTACTTGTTTTAATTAAGGATATCGCTTTATCCTTTGATTCGAGAGCTAAATGTTTTCATAAATTTCTTCTTCTTTAATTTTAATTAAAAAGAGTTAAGCACCTCCTCCATATATTGATTTAAATTAAATCAAATTTTTCTTTTATCACTTTTAATGTAGAAATTCTAGATTTTCTTAAAAAAACGTGCAGACCCGGCAAAAACATTTTAGGGCGTGACTGGCCCTTATCATACGATTTAAATAGATGATTAGTAATTTAAATTTGCTTTATATGGAAGGTACCTATTCCTATCCTATCGGTCCTGTCGTTTTGTTCAATACAACAGTTCTTTGAGAAAGTAGTTGGAACCAAATTTTATAACTTTAGCTGTTATAGTCTTTAGTTACTCGATAATTAATATTTACTTTGCTTAAGGTGTACCCCTCGCCCTGGACCTATACGTCCTACGTTTTGTGCAGCAAAACAGTTCCTTGAGAATATTGTTGTGACTTAATTCACGATATTTAATAATTAATATTTACTTTGTATGGGTGGTAACCCTTCCCCTGATCCTATCGGAATACATACATACATACATACATACATACATACTTAAAACATACTTAAAACATACTTACATACATACATGCATATATACACACATCCTATTTTATATATACAGATTTGGTCTCTATCAACAAAATAATGTGTAAATTATGTAGATCACAATCTTTAAATTTTTTCAGACTTTTCAATTCCATTTATCTCAATGCAAATGTTAAGCACTAAAAGCATCCCCTGAGTCACATAATAATCTTAATCTTAAAATAAAACTAAACGACTAATTCACTCACTCACCTTTTCATGTGAATAATTTCCCATTATTAGAATTGATTTTAAATTTTGTCATGGTCAATCCACAACTCACACACACATACATACACATACTCCAATAGACTTCAAACCATAAAATCGCATAATTTGGGGGACAAGCGAAGAACACTTGAAAACAAGTGGCAAAAATAAATAAAACACCAATAACAATTATTCCATACTTTTTTCTATTATTTTTATTATTATTTTTTCTAGCATTTTAAAAATAGTTTGTCATAGTTTGTTTTTCTCTCCATTTTGTTTTCAAATACTATTTTTTTGTCTTTAAATTATTGATCGAATAATTTGAAATTCAAATAACCATAAAATCGATCAAAAATTGCTTTTTTATTATTTTATATAAATTTTTCAAACGGTACTTAAAACAATAAGAAAATTTCGTAAGAAAAAAAATGAATTAAAAACAAAAGTATGACAAGAAAAAATTATATGCTTTATACTAACGAATACCCGGTACTATTTGGTGATTAAACTGATCATGCTTTTTCATATCACATTTTCCCAAGAAAGTATTTGTATAATGAAATTTATTAAAATTTTCTATGTTGACTGTAAAGGAGGGCAACTCTCGTCATGATCCCATGGTTGCCACTATATTTTGCGTCAATAGGACTTAATTTTCAAAATCAGGCGGCGATGGGGGAGGGGTACCCCCATTGCGAAGTAAATATTGTTTATGGAATGTGAAAAATAACTTTTACAGAGATTTGGTCCCAAGAACTTTCTCAAGGGATTGTTTTTCTGGAAAATATGTTTTACTGGACCAGGGGGGGAGGGTTAGCCCCTAAACAATGAAGTATTAATTATCGAATATCTAAAGAACTATAACAGCAAGAGCTCTCAAATTTGGCCCTAATTAATTTACACGTTAGGCTGTTTTAACAGACTGTTAGCCAATCGTTAAATCGCCTCAGATAATGTATTATACCCTACATCACCTACGTTGATGTAGGGTATAAAGAGCAACTCCTCTCATGGTGCTTTCTATCCTTCACTGGGAAAATAAAAATTGAAAAATTAACAATATAGAAAAACTATAGAGGAACTTTTGCTCTATAGTTTTTCTATTTATAGAGTTCAAATATGATAGGGAGCTCACCTGAGTCAAAATTCCCGCTACAATAATTCTATATAATCGTCAATTAATATTATCCTTGAATAGAGCACACCCTCCCTATTGTCCCATCCGCTTTGTATTATTCCAGTTGAGCTTGTCTTTAAGAAAGTAATTTGATAAAAAATTTTCATGAAAACTTATTGATATTCCACAATAAATACTCTGTATGGGGATTGTATCTCCCTGAGTCCTATCCGACCTATTTTTTTCTAAGAAAATTACTGGAAATAAAACTCTTTCTCTAGTAAAAATTTTCTTTGTATTAGATATACCTTTCGTCCAATTTCTCTATCTCTTATTATCTCTTTTTCTCTCTCTCCGCAGTAGTTCCAGTTCATTTTCTCTTGATCCTATGGACGACATCAGTTTACAATCTGTCTAAAATCCCTAAACAAACCAACAAACACAGAATCATTTTAATACATATATAAAAAGATATATAAACATATGTGAATCTAAAACTATAACAAGAAACAGTAAAAAAACATACATACACACACACACTCTCACACACATACTTACGCCATACGTTAAAATATTATTTTTTAATTTGACAGTTGAAAAATCTTAACCGATTGACTATTGACACTTTACGATTACAACGAATGAAAAGCGTCGTCATCGTTAAAAATATTTATACGAGAATATTTTTTTAGTTTTTTTTTCTTCATTTTTTTTCTCATTTACAAAATACGTTCAATATCAATATCAAGACAGAATGTTATCAAACCGTCAATCAACACTTTACAAACTATTTTACTCAATACGATGTGTATGAGTGTGTATGTAATGTAAGTGTTGCCAATAGTATGTGTATGTATTTTGTTTTCATTAAATGTGGCAGACAGTAAGTAGTAGGGAAACTGTTAAATTTGCTACTTAAAGCAGCAGTAGCAATAGCAATAGTTATAGCATTAGCAACAATTACAAATAAATAAATAAATACAAAAAAACTATTAGATTGATATTTATAAGATCAATTTGGGGTCTAAAATGAAAATTCATGTTAAATTTTAACAAAGAAATATAAGATGGAATTTCTGAACCCACTTCCGCTAAAGGGTTAAAAGCAAAATGAAACCAACTATTTTTTAACGAAAAATTCATTTGAAGAACAATTACAAATTACTTCTCATTCTAAATTTAACCTATAATCAATTACAAATCAAGAAACGACCCTCGTAGAATAAATTTAATGATTTTTAGTTAATTTTTAATATAAAAAAAGTAAAAAAATGCAAACAAAAAATAAATATTTGAAGTTAAATCTTTTGAAGGTTATGTGGAAGCTATAGGAAATTATGAACCGACCCTCGTATAATTGTATACGTCGCATCTGTTAAATTAAATCATATAAAATCTAAATATACAATACCAAAATTCCCATCTGTGAGCAGGTCCTTACCCCAAGCTCATCCGAATTTAGTTCACAAGTATTCCCATTAAGTTTTCTTTATAAAACAATAAAAAGATAGAACAGAGTTATACCCCAACGGAAGATGCAGAGTATGCTAAGAAGGATTAATTCTACGCACAAATTCGAGGAGGAGATATCGTAATAATTATGGGTGATTTCAATGCGAAGAAAGGAAAGCATGGATGTGGGATTATGAATAACAGCAAAGAGTGTCTAAACATACCAGCATGTCATTGGATGCTCCATCCTCTCGCATAAGTATATACATGAACATCTCCTAGCGGCAACTCTGGTAATCAAATAGACCACTTATGCGTAGGCAAAAGGTGGAGAAGCTCACTAAGAGATGTCAGAAATAGAAGACACCATGAGCTCATTACAGGCTAAATCAAAACCAAACTGGTATACAAAAAAAGAACAATTAGCGCTGCAAAAAAATTCTCCAAGTATAAATGAAATAAGGGACGCAATTAAACAGTTAAGAAAGAACAAAGCAGGTGCAGAAGGTGTTATACCAGCAGATATTATACGGTTAAACATCAAAACCTGACCTGAACTTCTACGTCCCCACATCACTTCTGTTTGGGAGAAAGAGAGATTATCTCCAACTTAAAAAGAAACGCATCATCTTCAATTTACCGTAAAGATGAAAGATCGCGATAAGTAGAGAACTCTGTTTGACACCATATACAAGATATTGACAATCATACATCATACAAGAAAGACGACAAAGAAAAATTGAGAAAAATGAAAAAAAAAACAGGAGTTGAAAAGATCAAGTTTGACACTATAAAAGAACAGTCTCATTAATAGCGAATTCACCAGTACTTAATGTTCATAAATTAAGTATTGAAAGATGTACCTCAGAAGATAATGCGAATCATCAAAACTATGTACAGGGACGCTTTATTCTCTGTTCTTTACAAAGGCAGAACCAATTGAAACAAGAATTTCACTTATCACCTCGGCTATAAACCATCGTAGTGTTTAAAATAATGAGCGAAGTCTGAGAGAGAAGAGGAATTACATGGAGTCTCTCACATCATCTAGAGAATTTGTATTTTGCCGATGATATTTTTATTTTCTCGTACAAGATATCCGTCTTGAAAGTAAAACTAGAACACTAACAGAAACTAGCACGCAATGTTGAGTATAAAACTACAAATGTCAAGGAGTCAATAAAGCGAGAGCTGCATTTGGACAACCTCCATTATAATAAAAATGATTGCAAATATTCAGAAAAAGAAAGTTCAGTGCAAAAACAACACTTTTGTATGGAAATGTATAATTTCCTCAGGTTTTTATCAACAACCAAAAAATATCCAGAAAATATAACCAGAATGGTGCTTGAGTAGAGTTCTCATGATTCAAGAAGCTGTGACTCGCCAAGAACAACTGGAAATGTTCGACACTCCTAGATCTAGGACAATGCATATCGATAATTCTCTCCTTAAATTTGACTTACAACATTGGAATTTGTGATTAAAATTTTTGTGTCTTTATATCCATGACAACAGATTCTTTTCAAATTATGTTGGTCACCTTAACCATCCTCACGTTTCCCAAAGTCACTTAAAAAAACCCCAAAAACAACGCATTTGAGAAACAGATTCGCACTTAAGAAACAAAACAAAAATAGACAAACAAAACGAAGAAAAAGGAGTAAAGTGAAGTGAAGTGACAAAACTAAAATAATATCCACTCGAGCTACTGCAACCAACTACTGTGACTACTTAACGGTAACAACTATTGCAACTACACACACATACATACAAATGTATATGTATGATTGTTTGCAGGCAGTATGAAATGAAATGTATGAGATTGTTGTTGTTGCTGCTGTTGCTACTTTTAGGTTGTTTGTTGTTGATCAAGTGAAAATGTCGCTACAATTGACATTTTGACAAATACCGACACTTTTATACTACGTTCAAGTAGTGAAACACACACACTGACAGTTAAATTTTTAACTCAAGAGCGTGTTGAGCTTATACAAAAAAGTTGACTGTCTGTCTGTCTGTCCTTTAGCTATCGGTCCAATGTAGAGGTATAAATATTACTGCTTACGTTCACTTTATTAAACCAAAAAAAACTTCTTAGTTAGTCCAAAATGTTAGTTAGTCAGTCATTCAACTGGCTAAAATAAAACCAAATAACCAACAACTAAACAGATCGAACTATTTTTTTTATTTTTAAAGCAGCCAATATTGCGTTATAACTTCTAGCAAGAAGTCCAAAAAAAAATGAATGAATGAATGAATGAATGAATGAGTTTGAAGTATTAAGTTGGTCGTTTGTCTACTTACTGTGTCCACAGGTGCTCTAAATAAAAACTCTTTAAAACACTAACAAATTAGAAAAATTTATATATAGAAAATTTGCTATAAACTGACTAGATCTTACAAAGACCAACTACTGCGAATATAGAGTGTCTTTGGAAGACAAAAAGAAAAAAAAAAGCTCAAAATATATTTAACGTTTAATCCAGCTTGATTTTATTTCTTTACATTTTGTCTTATTTATTGGTTTTTGTCGAAAAGATCTTAAGCTACCGTTTTTTTCCTCCTTTTCCTCCTTATACCTTCTATTTTCCTTTTGCCGTCATGGTGACCAATTTTTATTTCTTTTTTTTGGTTTTGACTTCAAGATTTTGTTTGACTCCTCTAGACCACTTAAACTTTATTTCTTACATTTTGGCTTTTTAGCTTGATCTATGACTATAAATATATATAAACTCGAAGTATGTGTGTTTGTTAAAGGCTTCAGGCATTCACCACACAATATGGCTTAAGGAGTTTTAGGCTTATGGAACTCCCCATAGGGTAATTAGTAGATGTTGTTATTGTTTGACTGCTATTTCGGCTGGTAGTGCTGCTGTTGCTGCTGTTTTTGTTATTTTGTTGAACGATTACTTATTACAGGATTTGTTTTTTTTTATTTTGTTCTTTTTGAGTTAGAAAGCAGCACTTTATGCTTTTTTTGTTACCCAAACATAAAAGTGCCGCTGTTGCACGTAGTTTAACCCAACTGGAGAGAAGAGAGCAAACCATCGAAGCAAAAAAAAAACAAAAATATAATAAAAACCATTTGACAAAAATGTCGCCATGCTTGTCTTTGGCTGATCTTTAGTGTTAGCTGTTGTAATAAAAACAAACCTTTTGGACGACGTGACAAACAGCTTATAGCCACTCAGCCAGTAAGCGACGACCATCCAGGCCACTCATACAAAACGGACAGACAAACAACAAACAGCCTGCCAGCTTCAGTAAACCAAAGAGTCATTTGTCTTTTAATATGAAAATGTTTTTCCTATAAAACCACTTGTTTTGTGTTAAGATGCTTTACATTTATTTCCTTAATGTTTTTTGTTTTTGTTATTTTTGCTATTTTCAATGTAATACAACATTGTGTTTTTTTTTCGGGCCTAGTTTAATTTGTAACATTTTGCCAAAGAACTGTGGGACAAAAGAGGATTTTTCGGAAGATTTTCAACCGTTTTTTTATATTAAGAAAAAATAATCAAATTGGAAAATAATTGATTTAACAATAAACTTATTATCAGCTGAATGATTTTTCATAAAATTTAACATAAAGATAACATAATGAGGAGCTTCATTGGAACTCCATGGACGGAGTTGGGTAAATGTTTTGAAATGCATGCAAAATGTTTTTTTCTCATTCAGTTTAAGGAAAAATTTATATTAGATAATGGAATAGTAATAAATCTGCATGCATAGAAACGTCATTTCGTGATATGTTCATCGCAAATACTTAAATATTTACGGCAAACATTTATTGTTATCACCAACATGTTTATTGTTGACTTTATTATATTTTGATAATAATTTTGTTGCTGTAATAACATTATTTTTATTAAATAAAAAAAATATTGTGGTCGCAATATGCTTGGAAATATGTTTGACTGATCACAATTTTATTGTTATTAAACAGCTCACAATAAAAAAAACTATTGTTATTAGGACAAAATATTATTTTCAATTTACATGACACATTTATATTTTTTTACAATTTGTGTTAACTTGGAAAATAATAAATATTTTTTAAATTATTCTAATAATTTTCAAAGAATGTTTACAATATTTTATCTAAAATATTTTTATTCAGTAACAAATTAATGCGAAGAAACAAATTCTTTATTGAGCTAACAATATTTTTATTAGAATAACAATATTTTTAGTGGCCATAACAAAAATTATTGTTGTCATTGCTAAATAACAGTGCAAATTAACAAATTATTTATTGCTATAAAAATAAGTTTAGTAGTGATAACAATAACTTTTTTTATTAATGCAAAATAACAAAGCGAATTAACAAATATTTTGGTTACGGTAACAATATTATATAACAATAGTATGATGCTTCTTGTTAATGGTCACGGCAAATATATTTTTTCTTTGCGTGTGCCTAAAATTTTCAAAAATATTGAGCTTATGATTCTAAATTACAGACCTAAAAATGAATTATTGATTGTTAAAAAAATTAATTCTTAAAAACGTGAAGAAAAATTCTAAAAATGGGTTTTTTTAGTTTTTTGGTCTATAAAGTCCAGATTTATTGGAGATTAAAAAACCCAGTACCAAACTAATATAAATAAATACTTTGAAGTTTCCAAAACAATATTTCGTTTTAAAATTCAGACTTTGAGATTTTTGAACATAGAGGTTAAATATAATTTTTTTTATTAAAAAAGGGGTCAAATTCGAGAAGATCTGAACTAGTAAGTTTTTCGATACAAAATTTGAACTTAAGTATTCTATGTTAAAGCAAAAAGTTGGACAAGAACGAGACAATAATTTCGGATATATATTACAAAATCTGACTCAAGATCTTGTAAAAATTTAATTGTTAAAAAATCAAATGCAAATAACACGAAATCTATAAGACATAAGTACAATTTGTAAGTTATTTTTATAGATCTTATCTAAGCCTAAATAGTGAATTGAATCTGAAACGCCCAGTTAAAAAATATAATTTCGACTTGACTCATTTTGCACCCCTATAACTCCGCCCATGTAGACACTATGGGATCAAAACTACAGAAATAATAATGCCACAATTTTTTGTTGTCATTATATTCAATTTCATTCATCCCTTCCAGTCAATCAAAAGTTGCAGGTTTATTTAAATAATCTATCCTGCCCCATTGTCTAAATCGAATTTTGATGAAGTAATTCTTTAACTTCTGAAACTCTTAAAGAAATCTTAACGAAATTTCATAAGTTTAGCACTAAGAGATTTTCAAATTTATTGAATGAGTACAGGCTCCTATCTGGTGGGGGGCACAGATGGCGACACTTCGAAATTGTGGGGTCGCGAATTAAAAAAAAGTCAACATTAAAAAATTCGTCAAATATTGAGACATAAGAAATTTTAAAGTTTGCGGACTTAACAAATTTAAAAAATTTCCTACAAAATTCCCAAAATACTGCTGAAATGACCATAAAAATATATCAATCCATTAAATACTTATATCAATAAGAAATGGGAACTTTATAGAAAAAATAAGACTTTTGGTATTTGGAATATTTTTCCCAAATAGATGACACATTTTTTTGGCTACTAAGACCACTTTTTACTCTGACCTTCATAATTTTTTGCCTAAAGGAAAATCCAAATGGAATTCGTGTTAACTTTAATTGGATAAGTTTGGGGTAAAGATCTGGCCGCAATCCTTATCGAAAGTTGGTGAATTAAAAAAAAATTATGATTAAATAGTTCCATATATAAGGTAAGCACCTAAAAAGTTTTTATCTGCCAGACGGCCCTTATAATGACAGTTTGATCATTTCAGTGAAAAATGTCAGATTTCCAAACACGTTTTACTCAGGAAGAGGTTTTGGTGATTTGTGTATGGAAAAGTGGGAATATTTTTAATTCTTTGATTCAAGAATAAATTCATATACATCATATTGATCATATTTCATCTTTTTATTAAAATTTTAATATTATTTATTTTTATTTAAAAAAAAATCAGAATTTTGGGTTCTTCAAAAAAATTTAACATCAACTGACATTTTAGAAATTTTTTCATTAAAGATTATAAATCTTTAAGTTCTAGCGTTTTCATAGATACCAAATACATGTTTAAGAAATTTATACCTTAAATGAACATCTAACTCATAAAAGGCTTTCACTAGTCAGATTTAGCGATTTTCCATGGACATTGGATTTTTTGTTTTTTCTTTATTTAGAAGTAAAATTTTTTTTTTTTCCCGATTTGGATATAATATTTACAAATAATATTTTATTGTGGATCTGCAATTTTTAGCGTTCATGTGACAATTTTATACATTGACAGAAAATTCCACCTAAACTAGGATTTCTCTTATCAAATTTTGCTATTTTTCATAGATTTATACGACAAATTAGGGAGAACTGTAAATATTACCGATGACACTCTATGTGTAGTAATTGCAATCATACAGACAAACTTTCACTAAATCACAGAAATGCGAATTATATTAACGAGTTACCACCTTTCTAGAGGTTTAATTAATCTCAATACAGTTCTTCAATGTATGGGATGGAGTGACTTTTTTCGATCTCGCTTCTTAAAATTCTAAATTCAGAAAATTAATTTCCTATTCGCTCATTTCTCTTGCCCACTGTTAATCTACAGTATGTACCAGTACCAAAAACCAATAAAGTTTTGTTTTACACCGGGAGAACATTTACCAAAGTAGAACTCTTACTGTATGTAGAACATATCAACAAAATATAACAAAAATAAGGTTCTGTCTTCACTGTTCATGTTATGATTTCTCTTCTTCAGATGACCATTCCGTTGTTGCATTTCTTGTTCCTCATCTTTTTTTAACTGTTCCCAACTTTTGTAATAATAATATGCATGAATGTCTGAATTTGGGTTTTCAGTTTTTGGTCTGGACCGACAGTTGGTTTTGTTTTTGTTTTTTGCCTGATCATGTTAAAAGTTGTTGCGTTGTTAGTTTTTGCTCCTTTAGACTTTTATATGACATGTTACATATATTGTTTTAATACGGATTTTTTATTATAAACATTTTGTTGCAACTTGTTGCAGATGTTCTTTTTCTTTTGATGCATGCAATTTATATGTTTTATAATACAATATTTGTAAGATGTTTTTCTCAATTCGTGTATTCTGTTGTTGTTTTAGTTGTATTTATTTTGTTTTTTATATATATTTTATCTAATCCGTCGGCGTTTATGTTTTAACACAATTTGCCATAATTGGTGTACAAATTGTTGACAATTTCCTTAGAGAAAACTCTTTTTCATAGATTGTTAGGATTTTATTTTTTTTCGTCGTTTTTTTTTCTTTTGTCAAAAGGCCTGAGAAAAGATGGCAAATATTGTTAAAAAGTAGTAAAATAAAAATAAAATATATAAAAAAAAGATCTGCTTTAAATTTTACAGTTTTAGAGAACCATGATTAACAAGTATGTTCCTTAAGTCTTTTGTTTTCATGGATGATATTGAAGTGTATGTATGTATGTAGTTGTATTAGTAGTGTTTGTGTTATGGGAATTTAAAACTAGATCATTATAATTAAGAGTTATAATCAATTGTGATTACAGTTTTTTGTGTTATCCTTATTTATGTTTTATTAAAAAAATAACGTTAACATTTGCTAAAGTTAAGTTAAGTGACGTTAAAGCTTTTTTAGCTTTATATAGAGAATACTGTGGGGAATTATATATATCTATATAATTATAAACATTTAGGTAAAAAAGCAATGACTTGGAGATTAGCAACAAAGTATTCCCAAATATATGATAAAGAATTTTGTAAACGAGAAAATTAAGTGAAGAATTAAGAAAATTTTCTATAAATAGAAAATTTATCGAAAAATTCTATATAAATCTATTAATTATATATTTTTAGAAAATTTTCGATAAATTTTCATTTATCGAAAATTTTCGATAAATTTGCATTTATAGAAAATTTTCGATAAATTTGCATTTATAGAAAATTTTCGATAAATTTGCATTTATAGAAAATTTTCGATAAATTTGCATTTATAGAAAATTTTCGATAAATTTGCATTTATAGAAAATTTTCGATAAATTTTCATTTATAGAAAATTTTCGATAAATTTTCATTTATAGAAAATTTTCGATAAATTTTCATTTATAGAAAATTTTCGATAAATTTTCATTTATAGAAAATTTTCGATAAATTTTCATTATAGAAAATTTTGATAAATTTTCATTTATAGAAAATTTTCGATAAATTTTCATTTATAGAAAATTTTCGATAAATTTTCATTTATAGAAAATTTTCGATAAATTTGCATTTATAGAAAATTTTCGATAAATTTGCATTTATAGAAAATCTTCGATAAATTTGCATTTATAGAAAATTTTCGATAAATTTGCATTTATAGAAAATTTTCGATAAATTTGCATTTATAGAAAATTTTCAATAAATTTTCATTTATAGAAAATTTCGATAAATTTTCATTTATAGAAAATTTTCGATAAATTTTCATTTATAGAAAATTTTCGATAAATTTTCATTTATAGAAAATTTTCGATAAATTTTCATTATAGAAAATTTTTGATAAATTTTCATTTATAGAAAATTTTCGATTAATTTTCATTTATAGAAAATTTTCGATAAATTTGCATTTATAGAAAATTTTCGATAAATGAAAATTTATTTTTATATTTTTAGAAAATTTTCGATATATCGATACATTTTCTAAAAATAAATAATTTTCGATAAATTTTCATTTAAAGACAATTTTCGATAAATTTTAAATTTCCTCCTTATCTCTCTTCAGCAATGAAAACAGTGTAAATTATTAACCATGAAAAAACAGAAAACATAAAATTATGTCTCTTTATAAATTTTCCCACACTATTTATTTTATAATAAAAAAAACTGAAAATAATCTGCTTAAGAGATAACATTTATAAGTTGATCTTTTGCAACTAAATGGTTGCATAAAACTAACACCCTCTACAACAAACAACAAACCAAACCAACAAAAAACAAACAAATACCACAATTTCTAACAAGAAAATCGAACAACAAAAACATACTTCGAACACATGAGGTTGAGCTGCAATCAGAAAAAAGTAAAACAACATTAATTGCAACACATTTGTTGTTAGCTTCCAAGGAAATCTGCAAGGAGAAAAATCTAAGAGCAACAAAACCAAAAAACACTCAAGAACAAAGCCATAGCGCATGCGCCGTATTTTTCTGAATTATTTTGACAAAAATTTTATTTTTGTAAGTGTAATTTTTGCGGTTTTCAAAAGATATCAATCAAAACATGAGGAAAATATATTTTGCAAAAAGGTGTTTAAAAAAATTAAAAATTAATTCTAAAAGGTGCAGAATTAAAAGTTTTCGATTCCGAGGTGCAAAAGTTATCGAATATTTCTTCAAAAGAAA
This sequence comes from Cochliomyia hominivorax, assembly GCA_004302925.2. Taxonomy (NCBI): domain Eukaryota; kingdom Metazoa; phylum Arthropoda; class Insecta; order Diptera; family Calliphoridae; genus Cochliomyia; species Cochliomyia hominivorax. The sequence goes on from PYHX02000413.1 coordinate 15,380,396, forward strand.
AACTTATCGAAAATATTTCTATAAAAGAAAAATTTATCGAAAATATTTCCATAAAAGAGAAATTTATCGAAAATATTCCTATAAAAGAGAAAATTATCGAAAATATTTCTATAAAAGAGAAATTTATCGAAAATATTTCTATAAAAAAGAAATTTATTGAAAATTTTCTATAAAAAAGAAATTTATCGAAAATATTCCTATAAAAGAGAAAATTATCGAAAATATTTCTATAAAAGAGAAATTTATCGAAAATATTTCTATAAAAAAGAAATTTATTGAAAATTTTCTATAAAAAAGAAATTTATCGAAAATTTATTATAAAAGAGAAATTTATCGAAAATATTTCTATAAAATAGTAATTTATCGAAAATATTTCTATAAAATAGAAATTTATCGAAAATATTTCTATAAAAGAGAAATTTATCGAAAATATTTCTATAAAAGAGAAATTTATCGAAAATATTTCTATAAAAGAGAAATTTATCGAAAATATTTCTATAAAAGAGAAATTTATCGAAAATATTTCTATAAAAGAGAAATTTATCGAAAATATTTCTATAAAAGAGAAATTTATCGAAAATATTTCTATAAAAGAGAAATTTATCGAAAATTTTCTATAAAAGAGAAATTTATCGAAAATATTTCTATAAAAGAGAAATTTATCGAAAATTTTCTATAAAAGAGAAATTTATCGAAAATTTTCTATAAAAGAGAAATTTATCGAAAATTTTCTATAAAAGAGAAATTTATCGAAAATTTTCTATAAAAGAGAAATTTATCGAAAATTTTCTATAAAAGAGAAATTTATCGAAAATTTTCTATAAAAGAGAAATTTATCGAAAATTTTCTATAAAAGAGAAATTTATCGAAAATTTTCTATAAAAGAGAAATTTATCGAAAATTTTCTATAAAAGAGAAATTTATCGAAAATTTTCTATAAAAGAGAAATTTATCGAAAATTTTCTATAAAAGAGAAATTTATCGAAAATTTTCTATAAAAGAGAAATTTATCGAAAATTTTCTATAAAAGAGAAATTTATCGAAAATTTTCTATAAAGAGAAATTTATCGAAAATTTCTATAAAAGAGAAATTTATCGAAAATTTTCTATAAAAGAGAAATTTATCGAAAATTTTCTATAAAAGAGAAATTTATCGAAAATTTTCTATAAAAGAGAAATTTATCGAAAATTTATTATAAAAGAGAAATTTATCGAAAATTTATTATAAAAGAGAAATTTATCGAAAATATTTCTATAAAAGAGAAATTTATCGAAAATTTTTTATAAAAGAGAATTTTATCGAAAATTTTCTATAAAAGAGAATTTTATCGAAAATTTTCTATAAAAGAGAATTTTATCGAAAATTTTCTATAAAAGAGAATTTTATCGAAAATTTTCTATAAAAGAGAAATTTATCGAAAATTTTCTATAAAAGAGAAATTTATCGAAAATTTTCTATAAAAGAGAAATTTATCGAAAATTTTCTATAAAAGAGAAATTTATCGAAAATTTTCTATAAAAGAGAAATTTATCGAAAATTTTCTATAAAAGAGAAATTTATCGAAAATTTTCTATAAAAGAGATTTTTATCGAAAATTTTCTATAAAAGAGATTTTTATCGAAAATTTTCTATAAAAGAGAATTTTATCGAAAATTTTCTATAAAAGAGAAATTTATTGAAAATTTTCTATAAAAGAGAAATTTATCGAAAATTTTCTATAAAAGAGAAATTTATCGAAAATTTTCTATAAAAGAGAAATTTATCGAAAATTTTATATAAAAGGGAAATTTTTGAAAATTTTCTATAAAAGAGAAATTTATTGAAAATTTTCTACAAAAGTGAAATTTATCGAAATTTTTCTATAAAAGAGAAATTTATCGAAATTTTTCTATAAAAGAGAAATTTATCGAAAATTTTCTTAAAATGTAATATTTTTCATTAATAAATTTTGTGTTCAGAATTAAATTATTTTAAATACAAATTTTATGTTAAATTTTCTCAAAATAAAAATTAATCGAAAATATTGTTAAATAAAAATTTTTATTGAAAATTTTAAGAATTTATTTCATCAGAATCTTTTATTGCTAACCTCGTTTTTTACACCTATCGATATCAAAAAATATATATATTTTTTTATTATTTTATTTTTTTGAAATGTTACCCGCATTTTATTTCAAAAGAAGTTTTAATTTTTTTGCTTAAAGGAATTAAGAAAAAACTTAAACGGTTTTTTATTTAAAATTTAATTTAAGATTTTTATATTTAAAATTTGTGTTTCGTTTGGACTCATGAAAAGGTCACACATAATAATATTTTTTTTTTTGTAAATTATTCGGTTCTATTTATATGAATGTGTTTTACTGTTTTGTCCCGTTAAAGTCAATTTTAGTATTTACACTGACAATTTTTCATTTAAAACAAGAACCATTTATCTTTTTGTCAAAATTTGACATGCAACGTGCATTCAACTGTCAACAATTACTACTTGTACCCAATACTTTATTTCATACAACAACAAAAGTAAAATAAAACTCAACTAAAATGATCGTTTATAAATCTCTTGGTAAAGTTATATTTCGAGAGGCAAATTTAACCTTTTTTTCTTCCAACTTTCGGTTGTTGTTGTTGTAGCAGATCTTGCTGTTGCTTCTAATGTTGTTTTGTTGGTTGCTTCAACATAATAATTGTTGCTTCTTAAGCAACTAAAGTAACCAACAATTGTTTAAATTACCAATATTTTAATGGTGTTTATTGACTCACCTTATTGAACGCCACATTAAATTACCACAATTGTGGCAAAGAACTAAAAAAAAGTTAGGACACACTCCAACATACAAACATTTGTTGCACACACAACATACAACTCATGCAAGTGTATATTACAATCAAATTACTTTTTAAAATATTTTTTAACAAAATTTAAAATAAATTTATATTTTTTGTCGTTGTTTTTTTTTAAGAAAAATAATCATACAAAATATTTGTTGGTACTAAAACATTTTGGTCAAACAAATATTTTTTATTTATTTATTTATTCTGTTTAATTTTTTTTAGGTTTTATGTAAGTTTAAGTCTTTTCGGTATAATTTGCAGACATTAGGTTAAATTTGTCACGATCTTTACGTATCGAAAATGAATAAAGTAACAAGAGGGAGAGAGAAAAAAAACAAAAGCGAATAGAAATAAAATCGTAATACAACTTAAAATGTTTGTATGTTTTAGTGCGCTACAAAATGATAACGAAAATTTAAGGATTTTGTTTCAGGACAATAAAGGATATAAATGTAGACAATTTATCAAAAATTTTGTATAAATCAGAAATTTTTCTATAAATTGAGAATTTATCAAAAAATTTCAATAAATAGAAAATGTTCTATAAATCGAGAATTTTTTTTAAATTTTCTATAAATCGAAAATTAAAAAAAAAATCTATTAATCGAGAATTTATCAAAAATTGTCAATAAATGGAAAACTTGATAAAAGTTCTTAATATTTTTTATTAATCGAAATTTTATCTAAAATTTTTTATAAGTCGAAAATTTCTCGGAAATTTTCTATAAATCGAGAATTTTCTTTAAATCTAAAATTTGTTGAAAATTCTTTATAAAAATAAAATTTAACGAATAGAAAATTTTTCGATAAATCTCTCTCTTTTAAAGAAAAATTTTCGATAAATTTCTCTCTTTTATAGAAAACTTTTCGATAAATCTCTCTCTTTTATAGAAAATTTTTCAATAAATTTCTCTCTTTTATAGAATATTTTTCGATAAATCTTTCTTTTTATAGAAAACTTTTCGATAAGTCTCTCTCTTTTATAGAATATTTTTCGATAAGTCTCTCTCTTTTATAGAAAATTTTTCAATAAATCTCTCTCTTTTAAAGAAAAATTTTCGATAATTTTCTCTCTTTTATAGAAAACTTTTCGATAAATCTCTCTCTTTTATAGAAAATTTTTCAATAAATTTCTCTCTGTTTTTTTTTAAATATTTTTCGATAAATCTTTCTTTTTTATAGAAAACTTTTCGATAAGTCTCTCTCTTTTATAGAATATTTTTCGATAAGTCTCTCCCTTTTATAGAAAATTTTTCGATAAATCTCTGTCTTTCGTAGAAAATTTTAGATAAATCTCATTTTAGTTAAATTTATTTTAGTAAAAATATTATTGTTAATTTTCTTCAAATTTAAAATTTTTCAAAAATGTTCTTTTAATACAAAATTTCGCTTAAATTTTTTTCTAGTTTATAATTTATCGTATAAATTTGCTTTCGACATAAAATTTATCGTAAATTTTCTATAAATTTCAAATTTATTTTTCATTTTTTCTAAAATTTAAAATTTTCTTCTAATTCAAATTTCATGTAATTTTTTTTTTAATTTAACTATATCGTAATTTTTATCGTGAAATTTTTTAAAAAAATTTATTGTACATTTTCATTAAATTTCTAATTTGTCCTTATTTTTTTAACTTTAAATTTTTTTTAAATTTATCGTAAATTTTTTTTAATTTAAAATTTCTCACAAACTGTAGCATTCTTTCAATATCGTTATTTCCTTTTTCTCCAAAAAATTAATTTTACCTGTTTTATAGTTTGTGACTCCAACAACAAATAAATAAATAAGTTACAGGCGAAAAGAAAGAAAAAAGCACTTAACTCCTGTTACAAACTTTTCGCCGTTCAAAGAAAAAAAAACGAAATAGTTTTAGGTTAAAGTTACAAAACATAAATAAACCTGTTGCCATGTAATTGGTTTTCGAATTTAGTCATTTTTCCTCTATTTCTTATAAAACATTCAGTTTACTTTTCATTATTTTCTTCTTTTTGTTGTCAAAACTTTTTTACTTCTGAACTAAAACGATTTATTTAAGAAAACATTTGTTTTTGCGGTTTTTACTTGTATTTCTGAAAATAAGTCATTATTTTTTTATTACTTTTAAATCTCAAATCATTTGAAAGTTTAAATATCGTCAAAACTACTTGATTTCCATTTACACTAAAGCCTCGACTTGCGTCGTTAATGTGGACCGTAGAAATAAGACGTAAATCGAATCAAAGCACAGCAAACCGACCGCTGCAGTCACTTTTCTCAGGATCGGATTAATGAGCTTTATTTTTTATTACGTCCCCTGTTCATTTGCATTTCCGCTTATTTTGATCATGTATCCAAATTGAATAAAGGCGGGATTCCATCTAAATCATTAAGGGGTTTCTTCTATAGCATCTAGTTCAAATTGTTAATATTTAAAAATGATGTGTAACATTTTCGAGTTTCGATCTATTATTTCCCATAGGTCTCATATAACCTCCGTTAAAAATAACTCTTTGAAAGGCTTAAATCTCATATATACGCCAGTATTGTGGTCAAGTTAAGATAAATATAAGCAGAAATTGATGTACGAAATTTTACGAGGGTCGATACTTAATTTTATCTAGCTCCCATATTATACCCATAGAAGAAGTCCTTTTAAAGTGCACAAATCATTTATATATATATTAGAACCATAAAATACTGCACTCTTAAGTACAAATCAGAAATATATTTATACGAGGGTCGATCTTCAATTTTTGATACCTACCATTAATGGCTAATAATGTGGTGTAGGGTATTAAATATTCAAGATTGACCGACTAAAACTTTTACTTAGATTTCTTTTACTTTGACTTATTTTTTAAGTCCTTTATGTATCCTGAGATGAGATTCCCATCTCAATTTTTACAGTTCTTAAAAGCGACGCAAATCGAAATGACACAAATCGTAATGACGCAAATCGGGGCTCCAATATATTTAGCTCCTAATTTAAATTTGTATTTTCAAAATAACTTTTACTATGATTTCATCATGATCTTAAATTTAAATCGTAATAGAGACAAAAAAACCTCTTAATAATGAATGTGTAACTTATTGTCGGTAATTTATCTAATATTAGTTTCACTTTTTAAACGGTATTTTTTTAAATAACGTAATTGAAATTATTGTTATTATTTTTATTTATTTTTCCCCCGTAATTTATTAATTCTTAAAAAGCGAAACGTGAAAAAAATTTTTAAATTCTTAATAAATTCACATGATTTGCAATGATGTTGAACTAATGTGACATTTAAATAAACTTGTAGACATAAAATACCCTTCACTAGAATCAGCAAGACAGACAGACAGACACACGGACGGACTCATGAACAGACAGACAGACATATCTGTATCTTAAATTGAAATGCTGGGTTATGGAAGTAAAAAAAAATGCAATAAAGTTAACAGTTGCTCTAAATGATTTGTCGCAGTTGCCAATAAGCGCTTCTTGATTTAACGTTACAGAGAGCAAAAAAAAAAAAAATAATGCAACATTTATGGTTTCAGAGTGCAAAAGGCATAAAATATAAACTCATGAGAAAATGTTGGTAATTATGGAAACAAAATTTCAGCAATAATAATAAAATCCTGTAAATATAATAAAAAACTAGAAATTGGGAAAAGGGCGTTGAACTGCTAACCACTTAATGTATAAGAGTTTCACTCTATCTCAATATTTTATTATAGACTTTAAAAAATATTTAATTTTATATTAAAATTTCGTGTTATTAAAAGACTCAATTGACGCTGTCATCAAAGAAAAATTATGAGTATAAGAGTTTGGAAAACATAAATTAAATAACTTACAGAAAAGCTTTAACAATGTTTAATAAACTTACAAGAACTCAAAATTAGACATTTTATAAATCTTAATATAAATCTATCTTAAAACCCTAGTATAAGAGTTTTACTATATTACAATATTTTGCTTTTTGTTATGGAAATATTCGTTATAATTATATTTTAACGGATGCTATAAGTTGATTTAAATAATACGGAAATTAAATAAAGTATGAGTATAAGGGTTTGATTATTTTATGGAAGGAAACTAAAATTGCTTAAATGACACTTTTAATATATTAATTACGTTCTTAAGAACTCACATTAGGGAAAAATATTAACTGATTAAAAGATTCAAAAATAGCTTAAGTATCTTAGTATAAGACAAAATTTTTTGCTAAAAATTAATTAAATAACTTAAATTAGAGAAAAATACATATAATTCTCTTTAAAATTATAACTATAAGACTTTTATTTTATCTTAATATTTTTCTGTTTAATTTAAAAATATTTGTTTTTGGTCAAAGAAGTATTGAATGTAATTATATGATTCAAGTTACACGAAAACTAATGAATATTATGTGTAAAAGAATATTTTAGTATAAGATTTATATCTATGCAAAAAGTAGCCGGAATTACAAAAAATCCCCTACAATATGTTAAATAAGAACTTAAATTAGCGAAAAATATATTCAATTCTTTTAGATCTCAATATAAATCTCTCTTAAAAACTAAGTATAAGTGTTTTACTTAATCTCAATAGTTTGCTTTTTTGTTGTTTTGGTTTGAATTTGTTTCTTGTTATTGAATGTTTTAATAAAGAAAAAGTATGAAAAAAAATAAGAGTTTGAGTATTTCAGTATAAGACTGAATTTAATACAAAAAGTAAGCAAAATTACCTTGTATCTCTGCTAATTTCTACATAAATTTAGCATTTCGTTAAATAATCATTTCGAATTATAAGTTAATTCTAAAAAGACGATGATAATTTAAAAATTTGAGTATAAGTGCTTTAAATATTATTAGTAGACGTATAAGATCTTATATTGAAGATCTTGTATTTAAGGCCTAATCAATTATTTGAACAAGATTTTATTATAAGAATGTATGTGAAAAAATGTATGCTAAATATCATCATTAAAAAAGAGTTGTTATACTGCTTTTTTAGAAGAAAATTAAGTTTATGTTTATTGTTTTACTTGTTCAGAGAATTCTTTAATATTTTTGAATAAATTTGTAACAACTTTAATCCCCATTATGTATATTTAATTTTCCTTTGAAAATAATTGAAAAAAATATTTTTTATTATTGCATAATAAGCTAAAAATGTAAAAAAAATAAAGTATAAGAGTTTCAAAATATGAATATTAAGCTGAATTCTATAAGTAAAAAAAAGCTGAACTTATTTAAAAAACATTTTTATAATATCAAATTATTTTTTTAGGAATTTATTTTACAAAAGCATATGAATATTCTAATAAAAACTCAGTATAAGAGTTTTCATATAAAATTTATATGTTAGTATAAAAAAACTAATATATTATTTTTTATTGCAAACATATTTACTTTGACTGAAATAATCATTTCATGTCATTCGTTAATTCATTTAAGCTAAAAAAATATAAGTATAAGAGTTTTATTTGCTTTTAATAATTAAAAATACCTTAAATTGTGTAAAGTCAAATAATTTTACGAGATCTTTAATTAAGGAAAATAAAAGAAATGTACTTCAAAACATCAGCATAAAAATTTAAATATTTATTTTTTTACTGGTAAAAAAATACTTCAGCCCCAATCCATTTCATATTATTATAAAATTTAAATAGGCTCTACGTCTAGGAAAAACAGAGTTTCAGTTTTTTGTATATATAAAAATATAAATATATGAAATTTTTTAAGTAAATTATAACATTAAATAAATACAAAACTGAGGAAAATACATTAAGTTTTTCCTTAAAGCTCAGTATAAGAATTTGTTACTTACATAAAAGTCTTATACTAGGTTTTTTTTATCACGTAGTTAATTTCATATACTCACAAGTTTATATTTTCTTATTCTTGTGTACTAATTATTAAATCAAATTATTTTGGTTATATAAAAACTCTTATACTGAGTTTAAATTGTTATTTTGCGAACGCAAATATTAGCTTTTAATCACATAATCATTTCGTTTTACATAAAATAAAAGAAGATATAAATTAAATATATAATAAAAAACTGTTCTCACTTGTCGAGTGTAAACCCAAAAACATTCAAATATAATTTTAACTTCAAACCTAAAACTCTTTTTTTAAAGAAAAAAAAAAACGCAATAATGTCGGTTCATTTTTTAAACCAAGAACGAATGACTGGAACATGTTACGCTTGTTATGTGTACAATTTGAATTTCAGTCTTTTTGTGGATTTTAGTTTTAGTGTCGTTTTTTTTCTCTTCATTTTCTTTATTCATAGTTCAAGCAAAAGGTCCTGCCGTGAATTGTCATTGTCGTGAGTTGCATAATCATAATATAAAAATTATATTATTATTAAAATGCTGCACTTCATCCACAGAAAAAAACTGAATTATTCCCACAACAACAACACCAACAAAAGGCTACAAATGTCTTCAAAAACCAAATTAACTTTAAAACGAAGGGTAAACGTTTCATTAAGAAGGCAAATAATTTAAATTAAGTTGGATTATTAACATTGGACGTGTTTAAAACAAAATGAATTTGAAATTACAATTATTATTTTTATTATTATCATTATTATTAGCAAAATGTTAAATGTATTTCAACTTAAGATGATTTTTTGCTTCGAAAAAAACGAGGTTTTGTAAATAAAGTGATTTTTAAAAGAATTAAATAAAAATAAAAGGGTTGTGATGGAGAAAACGATGTAGGATGAACGCTTCATGAAAAAATATATATTAAGTCAGAATAAAAGGCTAGAAAGTATAGTTAAAGTCTCAGTATAAGACATAACAGAAGTGCTATTGAATCCGTTAATATATATTATACTATAATCCTTAGTATAAGACCTACAATAAGTATTATTACAGTGCCTACTGTAAGCCTTAATATAATAATATTATAGCCAAAGTCTTGTAAAATCTAGCATAAGTTTTGCTTTAGGCCTTTGCATAAGACTTACTATAAGTCTTAGTATAAGACCTACTATAGGTATTAGCATAGGACTTACTATAAGTCTTAGTATAACACTTATTATAATTTCTTAGCATAAGACTTACTATAGGTCTAAATATAAAACTTGTTGCAAGTCTTAATATAAGACTTCTTACTGTAAACTTCATTTATAAACTTAACTTAATTCTTAGAATTTTTCAAATCTTATTAGAGACTAATTATAAGACTTAATAACATTTTTAGAATAAGGCATGTTCTAGATCTTAAAAGAAGACTTAGTATGAGTCTTACTATAAGTGTTAATATAAAAACTTTTATATTATAATAATTTTAATAAGTATTATATATTATATATATATTGAAACTCTTATACTCATATTCTTTTAAAACTAATTTAAATAATATAAAGAAATAGAACTATAAAATGTTTAAAAGAAATTATTGGAATAATTGATGAAAAATAAAACGTTTAAGTACACTCTTATACGTTTAAATAAACTCTTATAATTTATTTTTTATTTAATTAAAATAATCACTACATTTACTAAAAAAATTGTTTCAAGTTTTAATCACCAGTGATGAATTGTTTAAACTTTTTAAGAAATCATTTCATTAATGTTCTTATAGTGCTGTCTGTCACTCTTTTTCTAAAATCTATCACACTTTTGGACTCCTTTTTTGTGTTCTTTAATTCCCTTGTAAAAAGAATAAGAATAAAAAAGTGTGTAAAGAATGGATCTCACTATTTATAACTGCGATCATACAGATTTATTAAAAATTTGATTTTGCCCCACTGTGCAATAATCTATAGAAAATTTTGTGACAATTTCTTTCTATATTTAAAGAGCAGTATAAATTGAATTATTTTGAATTATTAAAAAATCTATTTCTTCATTCTACTTAAAAGTATAAGAAACTGTACAGCTGTCAATTGCAAGACTGTATAAAACTATTAATTGTATTGAGCTTTGTATATTGATTCGTAAGACCTCTGCTTATTAAAATTTATTGAGAAGTTTTGTAACAATTTGCCTCTATATTTATAAATTGAATTATTAGAAAAGCTATTTGTTCACTCTACTTTTAAGTATAAAACACAGTACAGCTGTCAATTGCAAGACTGTTTAAGACTATTAAATGTATTCGTAAGCCTTTAATTAGCCCACTTATAAAACAATTAAAAAAACATATAATCATTTTATACGTCTCAATTCCAAATAATTTTAGTTACCAAATAATTTTCTTATAAATTCTTATAAAACATCAAAGTAGCCAATTTAAAGACTATAACCTCTATATGCAACTATTTCATTATTTTACCTTATTGTAGGGTATAATTATATATGAAAAAGTATAAAAATTACCACAACGTCAAGGGCTTTCATTAAACTCTAACTACAACTCTAGTAAATGACTAACAAACAAAAACAATTTTTACTATATAATTTTAATATTGGGGGTGTTAAATTATCACAAAATGTAACCGTTAATTTAATCGAATTATGTGAAAATTTGTTAAAATAAATTGAAAAAATACAAAATAGAAAACAGAAAAAAACAATTTTACCTTTTAGAAATCAAAGAGACCCACATAAACCCCCATACAACTAAAGCGACATACATGTGATACAAACTAATAGAATAGAGTTCAGGAACCAAGGTCTCTAGTTACTTAATAACATTTCAATAATAATAATATAAACTGATACAATTGCTACTTCTAAAGTACTGAATATTCAGTTATGCTATTTTTCGGTCTCTGATATTATTATTATAATGTTGCACATACAGTAGCGATTTAATCATTAAATAGCTGACATTACATTGAACCCTTATGGCTGAATATATAGACGAGTATTAAATTGCAAACTTTGTAATTGTTAAATGAAGTTAGAAGTAAAACAACAACAACAATTGAAATAATATTGTTAATAGAATTAAGACTGAGAAAAGACTAAAATTTGAATTTGAAGTTAAATGTCCCTGAAGTTGATGATTTTTATAAAAAATTTATTTGAAAAGAAAAAAAATATAGAAAACCTTTTAAAGCAAATAGATAAAGAGGTCATGTCATGCCTACATGGTATTACAATTAAAATTATAAGACTTTTTGATTGAAATAGATATTTTCGAAAATAAAATATTTATCTAAATAAAGCATCGCATAATCGATATTAAATTTTAGTTATTTAGTGACCAGCAAATAATATTTAGCTTTTATCAGATATGGTCTTTATTTCGTAATGTCTATGAAACAAGTAAGAATACTATATTTGGTTATACCCATTCCTTAATGTCCTCCACCAATCATCTTTATAATCTAATACACCCGTAAATACTTTTGAAGCGTTCTATTCAAGCTCTCCTTATCAAAATGTTAAAGAAATTTTCTATGCCATACATATCCAGGCACTGAAATGGCGAATCAGTAAGTATGGTTTTTCTTACTCAATATATAACAATATATGAGGGCCAATATATCCTTAATAATATAACGATCCACTTTGGATTAGTTTAAAGTGTCCTGTGATAACACGGTCGTTAACAAAAAGTGTGCTGTGAAAATACGGTTGTTCGCAAAAAGTGTGCTGTGAAAATACAGTCGTTCGCAAAAAGTGTGCTTCGAAAATATGGTGAAAATATGGTCATTTGTAAAAAGTGTGAAAACACGGTCGTTCGCAAAAAGTATGCTGTAAAAATACGGTCGTTTGTAAAAAGTATGATGAGAAAATACGGTCATTTGTAAAAAGTGTGCTGTGAAAACAAGGTCGTTTGCAAAAAGTGTGCTGTGAAAATACGGTCGTTCACAAAAAGTGTTCTGCGAAAATATGGTCGTTAACAAAAGTTAAAAGTTTAATATGAAAATACGGTCGTTTGTAAATATGTTTGTTCTCAAAACTGTGCTGTGTGCAAAAGTATGCTGTGAAAATATGGTCATTTGTAAAAAGTAAAAATACGGTCATTCACAAAAAGTGGGCCGCGAAAATACGGGCGTTCGCAAAAAGTGTGCTGTGAAAATATGATCGTTTGCAAAAAGTGTGCTGTGAAAATACGGTCGTATGCAAAAAGTGTGCTGTAAAAATACGGTCGTATGCAAAAAGTGTGCTGCGAAATTACGGTCATTTGTAATAAGTGAAAATACGGTCGTTCATAAAAAGTATGTTGTGATAATACGGTCGTTAACAAAAGTTAAAAAAGTTTTATTTGAAATACGGTGGTCGTTTGTGATGTGAAAATACGGTCGTTCACAAAAAGTGTGTCGCGATAATACGGTCGTTAAAAAAGTGAAAATACGGTCAATTGTAAAAAGTGTTCTGTGAAAATAAGGACTTTTGCAAAAAGTATACGTTCGTTCTCAAAAAGTGTGCTATGAAAATACGTGTTATGTTTAGGAAATGCTTTCAACTTGCAAAGAGTGAATTGTGCTGGGTAAAAAGTGGTCGTTTGTAAAAGATGTGCTGAACAGATATTGCGAAGTGAAATTTTCAGTAAAAAAAAATTTTCTGAGAAAAAAAAATATTTTTTCATTTGCACTAAAAAATTTTCAAAATAGATTAATTTTTATATTGCAACACAACAAGATAAATACCTCGATTCTCAAATCGACTAAATACCATAAATAAAACAACAACCTTATAAAATAAATACTCTTCCCTAAATATAGTTAAATTTGTAATCCGATGACAAATTTTGGGCAGCACATGGAAATCTATTATGAATCCGACAACGTAAATTTCGACTCTCAATCGGTTAGATACAATGGACAACGATCGTTCAAATAATAACAAAGTTCTTAAGATATGTAACTATTAAAAGTCGATATGTATTGAAAGACTGCTAAATCGGCTCAGAACTACATCGTCAATAAAAGTTTTTTTTTATAAATCTAGAACTTTTGATAGGCTGAAGGGATTCACATAAAATTTAACATAATAAAAGCAAGAGAGAGTGGTATTATAAATTTGATCCCATTGGGGCTCCATGGGCGAAGGTTCACATATTGAGGTTCCCCGAATATTAAGTTTTTTTTTTAAGCTCAAATTCAAATTTTATTTACTGCCTCTGATAGGACCTATAAAAATATGTGATCAAAATCAGTTTGAAAGAAAAAATTATAGCCGATATCTAAAACAAATTACCAACGATTATGACCAAACGACTTATTCAATTTTGTGAGAAAAGTTACATAATAGGCAAATTTGGATAGGGCACTGGGGACATTTGGCACATCAGTAATATTTAATCAAGCTTTATTAGATACGGCAAACGTAACTTTTATTACCTCATGTCTCTGAAATTTTTAAATCAAATTTCTTGAATATAAAATATAAAAGACTAACAAAATTTTGAATGGGGCAACGATAACCAAATATAGTATTCTTAATTGTTTTGTTTTTATTATAAGCATTTTTCTATTATTACCTTATCGTGAACTGTAGGGTATTCCATTTTCATACTTGAACCACTAGATTTACTTGTTGCTTAATTTTTGTTATAGAGATTTAATAATTTTGTTAATTTTTAAGCTTTATTTATTATAATGTATCATTATGATATATACATATATATGTATTAAGGTATATGTACATACACTCATATGTATATAAGACTGTGTGTGGGATTTAAAGGATTTAAATAAAATTTGTTTTTTTTATGATTTAAAATTGCACTCACTCAGTCATATGTATCATGAAGAAAAAAAATACCTTCATAACAAGTGTGCGTGTATAAGTGTTTGTGAATATTTCTTTTTATAAAAAATGTTTTTAAAAAATTTGTTTGACAAATCACTAAATTAATTGCGAAACACTTTTAGTTTCAGATATTTATTTTTCGTCATTTTATTTTTTGTTTACTAAATATTTTTTTATTTGTTTGTGATATTTAAGAGGTTTCAAACCGAGAACATTATGTTCATTTTTTTAATGTTGTTGTTGTTGTTATTGTAGTTGGAAGAGACAATCGCCTTCTACAAAAACAAAATACAAAACAAATGACTAATGTTCATTTGTCGCGCCATTACTTAAGGAATAAAATAACAACACAAACAACAACTACAACATTTTTACCAAAAAATTTCAAAACCCCCAAGAGTGACAGTGGAAGTAAGCAAAAAAAAAAAAAAAGCAAGAATCAAAGGAATATCAAGCTGTGTTGCAATGAATGTCTTCTAAAGTGTTTTGGACGTTTTCAACAAAAAAAAATAAATAAAATTACACAATTTTACTTTTAAATAAAACAAAAACAAAAGAAAAAATTAAGTGAAAAAACTTAGAAAATATTTACAACATGTTTAAATTGTTCCACTGTTTACTATTGCTTATGCCAAAACTTAAGGAAACAATTGTTTGGATTGTTTTTCCTTGTTCCCAAAAAAAAAACCTCCTTATTTAAGCTGCCAACAGAAAAAACAAACTTAATAACCATTAAACACCTTTAGAAAATGTTTATTTACTTAAAACATTATTTAAATGAAATTTTCAAAAAAAAAAAAAAAAACATTAAGTTAAAAATCCCTTTTTCGGTTTCATTAAACCAATTTTTATTCCAATGGACAAACAAACGAAACAAAAAAACTATAAGAAAAACGCTTCTATGCAAATAAACCTCCTTAAAGTTTGTTGCTTAAGTCTTTTGTTTATGATTATGTCTAAATTACATTTCGTAGTTCGTTTTGTGTATTCGCACATGTTTTAAAAACAAATGTTTTTTTTGTTTTTTCTTGATTTTTTTCTCTTTAGCTGTTGCAAATGTAATGAATTCAATTCTTTTTCAAGTTTTGTTAGTTTCTTTGCTTTAGTTTATGGCTTAATTTACTACAAACCAAATTTGTAACATAACATTGTTTTCATGTGTTTTATTTCTCTTCTATTTCGAATCGTATTCCTGAATTTTTTTCTTTTTGGTTTTAAGTTAGTTTGGTTATTTGAAACACGTGTTAAACACACCATATTGGTAAAAAGAACAACATTTGTGGAACATGAAATTAACATTTCTTAAAACATTATTAAAATATTTCGAAAAGAAGAAGACTTAGATATTTGAAACTCTTTGGAGGAAGAAGACGAAACTAGAGCATATACAACAAAAATAATGTTATATTCCATTAACACCTTTCAACCGGTAATTTGAGTGAACAAAAGTTACAGAAACAATTGTGCCGTACGATTATTACGTACATGTAACTGTTTATTATGGTCAGATTCGATTTAAATCCCGTTACTTTTTGTTGAAAAATCTAGTTGGGATCTTTTTTAGAATTTTTAAGGTGACTCAGATATTCTTCTATAACTTCTTTGCTACAACAACTAAGAATGTGACTAAGTTTCATTGAATTCGGACAATTATTTTAAACGTGAGAATGTTTGCAACTGACAGGCAGACAGACAATAAATCAAAATTCCAAAAATCATTACAATTGGAAACCTGAACAAACTTTTGTGTTAATTTGATGATTTGTGCTTGTATAAAACAAACTTTTTTTGAATATTTTCTTAATATCCGCATATATGAGAGATAAATGCGATTTTCAATGCTTGAGGTTATATGAGGACTATAGAAAAATTTGGACCGACCATCGCAAAATTTTATCGGTCGATCGAGTTTTTGGAATTTTACATGCGAATTCGAATTTTTTTAGTAAAAAATTGAATTCTTAGTAAAAAAAATTGAATTTTTAGTAAAAAATTGAATTTTTAGTAAAAAAATTGAATTCTTAGTAAAAAAAATTGAATTTTTAGTAAAAAATTGAATTTATAGTAAAAAATTGAATTTTTAGTAAAATATTGAATTTTTAGTGAAAAATTGAATTTTTAGTAAATAATTGAATTTTTAGTGAAAAATTGAATTTTTAGTGAAAAATTGAATTTTTAGTGAAAAATTGAATTTTTAGTGAAAAATTGAATTTTTAGTGAAAAATTGAATTTTTAGTGAAAAATTGAATTTTTAGTGAAAAATTGAATTATTAGTGAAAAATTGAATTTTTAGTGAAAAATTGAATTTTTAGTGAAAAATTGAATTTTTAGTGAAAAATTGAATTTTTATTGAAAAATTGAATTTTTAGTGAAAAATTAAATTTTTAGTGAAATATTGAATTTTTAGTGAAAAATTCAATTTTTAGTGAAAAATTGAATTTTTAGTGAAAAATTGAATTTTTAGTGAAAAATTGAATTTTTAGTGAAAAATTAAATTTTTAGTGAAAAATTGAATTTTTAGTGAAAAATTAAATTTTTAGTGAAAAATTGAATTTTTAGTGAAAAATTGAATTTTTAGTGAAAAATTGAATTTTTAGTGAAAAATTGAATTTTTAGTGAAAATTGAATTTTTAGTGAAAAATTTAATTTTGGGTGAAAAATTTAATTTTGGGTGAAAAATTGAATTTTTAGTGAAAAATTGAATTTTTAGTAAAAATTGATTTTTAGTGAAAAATTGAATTTTTAGTGAAAATTTTATTTTTTAATATTTTAAAATTAATTTTTAGTGAAAAATTGAATTTTTAGTGAAAAATTGAAATTTTGCATGAAAAATTGAACTTTAGTGAATAAATGAATTCATAAGAGAACATAAAATAGGCATCAAATTATTTTCAACTTAACTGTAGTCCGTATATTTACTTTTTGATTATCGTCCTTAATAAGCAACCATCCAATTTCTTTGTTTGCAGCAAAACTTAAATTCTTTCTCTGGTTCTTTACTTATAGATAAAATTCCGTCAGTAACATGGTTGTGGAAACCAATTAAGATTTAAAAGGACATGAAGACCAAAGTTGTGACGTTACGTTGATAAACTTAGTAACTATTTGAGGAATTGAAATTATTCCTGACCAGTCCGCCTCTTTAAAAGTCAGGACACTTGGCTTTTTTCGCCAATATGATTTTGTCAAGAAGCATTGTTTGAATTTATAGCCAGAGTTAAGGATTGAATCCTATTTGATTCGCCTCTGCCTTAAACGCATTTTTTAGTGAAAAATTGTTTTTTAGTGAAAAATTGAATTGTGAAATATTTTATTTGACTTTTTTACTGAAAAATTGAAATGAAAAAAATTGAATTTTAGTGAAAAAAAAAAAAATTTAAATCTAAACATTGAATTTTTGAAAATTGAATCTCAGTAAAAATATAATTTTTCCACTTAAACTTGTTAACTAATTAAAATTTATAGTGAAATAATTTTTTAGTGAAAAAAAATTAATTTTTAAAAATGAATTTTAGTGAAAAATAAAAAAAAGAATTAAAATAAATTATTTTCAACTGTAGTCCGTATATTTACTTTTTGTATGATCGTCCTCAATAAGTAACCCCTCCAGTTTCTCAAGGACATGTTTGCAGCAAAACTTAAATTCTTTCTCTGGTTCTCCTTATTTGCCACAGAAAAAGATTCCGTCAATAATACCAAAGTTCTGACGTTGTGATGGTCATCACACTAAGTAACTGTGGCTTTGAAGAATTGAAATTATTCCTGACAGTTTTGATATTTTTCGCCCAGTACGCCTCTTTAAAAGTCAGGACATTTGGCCTTTACTAAGTCAATATGATTTCGTCACGACGCATTGTTTCAATTTACTGTCTTAGCCAGAGTCAAGGAACTGAACCTCCTATTTGATTCGCCTCTGCCTTAAACGCATTTTTTAGGCTAAGACAGTATCTGTGTCTTACATCTAGTATCCCCATACACCAGCTGAAAACGCGTCTGATGGGAAATATTCTTATTTGCACTTTTGCTCTACTCGAAGTTGAAATGAAATTAAATAAAATTTGAATTTTAATCAAAAAAAACTTTTAAATCTAAATTTTGAACGTATTCTGGAATCTCAAATAAAATCCATATAACATTTCAAATTCCACTTAAACTTCCGTTAACTAATTAAAATTTATAGTTCGAAATATTTTTTAAGTTTGAAAAAAAATAATAATTCGGCTTTAAAGTTTAATGAATTTTATAACCCAAAATATAAAAAGAAAGAAATTAAAACCAAAAACCAAAAAGAAAAGAGAATTAAAATTAAAAATTCGTATGCAAATGTCTTATGTTTGACATTGAATTTATGTGGATGACACACGCTAAAAAAATTGTAATTATAAACAAAACATAAAAATAAACACGTAATCGGAGTTTAACAAACGCAAAACTTTCATTTTTCAAACGAAAATGAAACCCCCCAACAAAAACCCCAAAAAAAACTTAAAACCAACAAAAAAACAACAACAACTTGAAATGACAAAAAACACAAAATGTATGAAGTTTGTTAAGAAGAAGAAAAAAACACAACAAATGTTATTGAAACATGCAAAAATCATAAGACAAAATTGTATTCTTGTATACAAGATTTTAAGGCAAAAAAAATACAACAACAACAACAAAAACAAGAAAGACACACTGAGCAAAAGTTAAAATATCAATGCTAATTTATGACAAGATTTTTATAGCGCTTTATATCAATGTTTGAACAAAGTTTCAAATTCATAAGATTTGTTTGAGGTCATTTTTTATCATACCTTACAACTTTACCATGATTGAATAAGAGGAATATTTGATTAGTTAAACGATATGTTACATTAGAAAGATCCTCATAATTATATATACCATTATCAGCAGCTGTAGTATTATGCATCTTTCCGTTCAAAATATTATTGTATAAAATGCCACCAGAGCTCCTTATTTGAAACTTTAAAAAATAAATTCAATATAAAAACTATAGACCGATAACTGCAACATTTAAAACCAATAATAAACCAATTTGCTGCAGTTTATTATTAAGATCAAACATGCAGAGAAAAAATATGTTTGCTATAACCATAAAGGAGAAGCAACATACTATTGTTATTAGATATTGTTACCGTAACTATAAAATTTATTTATTCGCATTTTGATTTTGCATTAATAAAAATAGTTATTTTTATCACCACTAAAAATATTGTTATTTCAAAAAAAAAAAAATGTTGTTGTTGAAATAAAAAGTTTGTTTATTCGCACTGTCATTTTGTATTGATAACAATAGTTATTGTTATAGCCACTAAAATTAATGTTATTCCAATAAAAAATATTGCTGGTTCCATTATTGTTATAGGTACCAAAAATATTGTTATCGTCATAATAATATTGTTATCGCCATTAAAAATATTGTTATTCTAATAAAAAATATTATTAGTTCCATTATTGTTATGGCCACAAAAAAAATTGTTATCATTACTAAGAATATTGTTATCGCCACTAAATTTATTGTTATCGCCACTAAAATTATTGTTATCTCCACCAAGGATATTGTTATTCCAATAAAAGATCTTATTAATTCAATTAAAACTTAGTTTATTTGCATTATTTTTTACTGAGTAAAAATATTTTCATATGAAATATTTCAACATATTTGTCATTTTAGATATTTACATTCGGAAAATATGTAAACTCTATTTGAAATGGTCTCGTCAAACATATTTTCGAACATATTGCGACCACAATATTTTTTATTAAATAAAAATAATTTGATAACAGCAACGAAATTATTATCAAAATAAAATCAATTCAACAATTAACATGTTGGTGGATAACAATAAATGTTTGCCGCGAATATATTTGTGTTTGCGACGAACATATTGCGAAGAGACGTATCTCTGCGTATAGAAATCGACTAAGTATAAAAAATCATAGGAATTTATATCATATATGCCTTAAAACTTCAGAATCGGTTCTGTTAAGAATAGCAGTCCCATAATCAATAATTCGAGCTCAATTTAGCCAGATTTTTTATAATCCATCACCGTAGTTTCTTATATTGAAGTTTAGCTGGATAAAAAATATACAGACGGATATTTGCAGCGTTACTATCCATCCAAAACAATTTACAGTAGGAAAGGTCCACATGATATTTCCAAAACCATAATATAGAAAACATTTTCAAAAGTTATACCAACAAATCCGGTAGGAAACCAGCCCGTTTAGCTTATAGCTCCAACTATTTAGTACGAAAAGTTAAAGCAAATGTAGATGAAAAAACATACAAGGCTTAAAAGTTCCTGACGGGAACGAAGCTAAAAATTTGGAGGCCACGAAAATTAAAATTGCATAATAGATACAGGCAAGTTTTCGAAACTTCCTGGCTCTCGAGGTAATATTAAGGACCTAAACAATAATGTAGTATTTTTTGAAAGAGAGGCAATTTCTCCACATTGCTCGGATCTAAGGCCGGTGGAGAGATATTCGACATTTGTTAAATAAAGGAACACAAAAAGGTTCCAAAAGTGTGGAACTTTATATAAAAGCTAATGGAGGGTTCAAAATTTTATCACCAGTAATTAAAACTGTAAAAATATTGTTAAAATTGTTACAAATGTTTTGATCTCATTCCTTATCTTTCAAAATTACGAAGGAGTTTAATATTATTATTTAATCAGAAAATAGTTTGTTTCTCCATATACTTTTATCCGTATTTAATCAGAAAAGTTTGCTTTTAAAATAAATTACAGACCGATTTGAAAGAATTATATGAATACAGATTCGGAAAAAATTTTATATTTTTAGTAATAACTCGATTTCTACAAAATAAATTTACATTTCAAATAGCCAAATAGGATCCAATGGGTCCCAAAATTAAACACAATGAATATTAAAAACTACAAAGAGTTGTTAAAACATAACCTACAAAAAGCAAGTTTGAAAACTCTAACGATATCTGAAAGATCATTGAACTCCGAAATAACATATTCTACTTATAGTTCCTGCAGTGGACAATATTATAATGATCAAACTGAAGGGAATTTCTAATTCGTTTTAGCCCAATCTATCATTCTCACTTTTTATTGTTGTTTGTTTTTTAAGGAAGAAAAGTGGTTAAAGGTTCATTAATGTAGCACATAATTTAATATGACGCTTTAAATCCCCCCAATAAAATAAAAAAGAATCCAAAAACATCAGGAAAAAAAACATTAAAAAGTCAATGTCAGGGGTATTAAATAAACAGGGAACAGATATAATAAAGAGTGAATTCGTGATTCAATGATGCAAAAAAAGTAACTTAACAGTTTCACTACTACTCCCGCATTTTGTCCATCAAACGAATTATATAAGAGAAAGAATTTTGACGTAAATCAATTGTTAAACTGGGAATTATTAGGTTTTCGCGATATTTCAGATATCGGTCTATAAACAATATTTAATTGAATTGAAAACATTGTGGTCCTAATCGATTTGTTTGGAATTAATGTAGAAACTTTTGAACCATTGGAAAAATCTCAATGAAATTGTTCATGGTTAAAACTGAAATGTTTTCGAGTTGATTTGAAGAGCTTTAACTGAACAGTACGGAGTTGGTGATGCTTCAAATCTACCACCTCGGGTATATGGGGTCGATTTAGAAAATTAAAAAAAAATGTTTTTTTTTTAATTTTCCAAAAAGATATTATATAGCAGGGAAAGCCTAATTTGTATAGTTGATTCCAAATCCTATTATTTTCCTACATTCCTAAATAAAAAAAACTCTAGAGGGACAGCGACTATGAACTAGACAAGATAGGGTTCTCATAATCAACTCAGGACAAACCATGTGAAATTTTATTAAGGCATTTCTAAATGTTCATACACACGTATACATAACAAGGCTAATAAATAAAAATTATCTCTCATATAGCGAAAATAATGATGGCTGTACCTCATTATCATTTCAAAAAAAAATATCAAAATCGGTTCAGCAGAAATAAGTTATAACATAAAATATAGATAATTTTATGACTCTTTTATTCTTCCTGTGTGTTAAATTAAAGAAAACCTTTATATATTATAGGCTTTTGTGATTGTGTATGCATACGTATACTGTGTATGTGAAATATATATTTGTATTAATGTATTTCACACACACATTTGTGTGTATTGTAAAATAATGAGGTTGATCCGCTAATGTGTAAATTGAAGAATTGATTAGCATTCATTTCAATCCAAGTTTTTCACAATCAATTAAGTTAGGTTAGGGTGAAGAGAGCCATACGGCTAAGCCACTACATCGGCTTGTTGTGCGCTCCAAGTGTGAAAAAGCTTTACATATCAAATGCCCCATACAAACTTCCTCAGTTTCCTTCCGACCACTCCCCTTAGTTGGGTTATGTCCGTTAAGGTGTCATCCATAAACTTCTAAGATCTCAGTCAGCGGAAATGCTCCATGGTCTCAATGTTCTCCTCACATGCCCTGCATTAATTTTCATCGGGCGCTCCAATGCGCTTTAATGTGCTAGAAGAGTACGGTGTCCTTCAAAATCAAATTAATAACAAAGAAATTATGTCAAATTGAAGTGTGGATTTTCACATCAAATTAAACTTTCAATCACTATGAAATCGAAACTGAAAAGAATTTTAAAAATTTAGAGATTTTTAAATTTTTTCTTAATGTGTATTCTGAACCCATTTTATCGAAATCGAAGAGCATTACAACAGTGCAAATTTGGAGTTTCTCTTAAAAAATTTCCTTTAGCCAAATTCCCAACATTCTTTTAAAACTCTGTTAAATCATATTAAAACACTCATACACACTCAGCGAAAAGATAAACTCAATAACAACAAATGAACA
Organism: Cochliomyia hominivorax; assembly: GCA_004302925.2. Classification (NCBI taxonomy): domain Eukaryota; kingdom Metazoa; phylum Arthropoda; class Insecta; order Diptera; family Calliphoridae; genus Cochliomyia; species Cochliomyia hominivorax. The sequence continues at coordinate 15,403,701 of PYHX02000413.1, forward strand.
TGATATTTTTTTTCTTTTTTTTTCATTTCGAATTCAGTTTTCAGGTGTAAATTAAATACACACATTTATGATCATCATTAAGCTTAAAAATGCAACAAAACAAAACAAAAAAACGCACACTAATAAAAGAGTTAAGAGGTGGCCAATGTCCAGTCAAATTGTTGCCCAAATGGACAAATAGACAGACAAACAGACAATTGAACAAATAAACATATAAACACATACAAACACACAAAAAAACGAGATATAAAATCCTCAAAATCAACAATGTTTAAGCAGAAATTCCTAAAGGCATTTAAATTGTCGTAAATTAATGAATCTGTTTTCAAAATCTTTTTTATACGATTTTGTTTTCTCTCTCATTTCAATTTTAAACATAAATTCTGTTGAGGTCATTTGCAATCAAAACCCAAGTTGGAGCAAAAAAAAAATTAACATTAAAAAAAGTTTAAAGGCGACATTTAAAGCACGCGCCACTTAGGAACGGAAACGAAATTTCGCATTTTTTGTCTCGAAAGATTTGAAAATGAAACAAGAAATTTTGTTTATAAATTAATTATGATAAAATACAAATAATTTTTCAAAAATTTGTTAAAAATTCATTAATTAAAAAAAATTATAAATTATAGATTTATTGTTTGTAATAATGAGATATAAACAAATGGTTTTAATTATGAGATGAAATAATAATGATTCAATGGAAAATGTGACTAATTTATAATCGATTTTAAACAAAATCGACAAGGCTAAATAATACCAAAATTCTGTTAGCCAATTGTGTCGATCTTTGCAGGGAGTGTGGAACACCGTCTCGTTTTTATCCACATTTCCGCAACAACGACAATATCTGTTGAAGTTTAATTTAAGTCTACTGACGCATTGGCCAAACACGAAGTGATCAATGATTACAGTTATTAGTCTCAATATGTTCTAAGGACTGTGGTTCATAAGATGGCTTTTTACCCATCTTCGAACTATTAAAGACTAAACGTGTTTAATGATGGTACCCCTAATATACCCAATAAGAATTTCTGGTTGGAGCTTTTTCTGCTTACTTATCTGATCAATTTATTACAAAAATAACAGAGCAGTAACGTAATGATAGAGGACTTAACTGACAAAATACCAAAGATACAAAAGTATCTGGCAGAAATCTCTATACATGAGCAGAGAATGGAAACAAATTTAGCCAGAAATAGATAAAAAACTTCCACTCCAAATTTTTCAAAATCACATCAGATTCGACTTCATAATTCTTCATCTTTGAACCATCGCCGTAGATATTCATGACATATGTCTCCGTAAAGTTACTCCTGGAGGAAATTAGAATTTTAAAACTCCTGCAAAATTCTTATGAAGTGTATTGAAATATAAGTTTCGATTTATGTAAATTTCTAAAACTCTTAGAACTTCCAGACAACAAAAAATGTCCTTTTAACAGCTGAAGAAAACAAATTTATTCACTTTAGTCTCCAGTTTTTTCACCTTATTTTTATTATTTCACGATCACCCTGTAAAAAAAAAAGTTAACGAAAATTTCTCTTCTCTACAACTGAAATATTTTTCTTTCATTCAAAATGTCTTTCAATATAATTATTTTCCTTTTCCTCTCCGAAATACTAATTGCAGTCCAAACTTCCAAAACCTGTGATTTTAGTTATTGCAATTATGAGGGTGAATGTTTTCAAAACGATAAAAATGAGAAACATTGCAAATGTATTGGTAAAAAATATTTCGAAGGTCCTAAATGCTCTCAACCGATCGATAATTGTCTGAATCCAATCCCTGTAAAAATGGCGGTAACTGTAAAAGTCTTGTTGGACAATTTATTTGTGTAGACTGTAATCCTGGTTTTAGTGGCATGAAATGTGACACGAAAGTTGCAAATATTTTTGAAAAATTAATAATTTATTTCAATCGTTATGGTTACTATGGAGAAAAACAAACTTTTATTCTAATGGTTGAAAGTTTGGGAAATACTGTGGCTGCCTTGGAATTAGTCAGTGATAATTATGCAATTGCCATAATTCAGACTGAAATAACACAGAATAGTAAATGGATTTATAGTGAAGATTTAGCAAAAATAATAAAAAATGAGAAGATAAGATTTTATAAGGATTTACCATATTCCAAGGGATATTATCATTTGGTCACACAAACTTTTTGGACTGTGGGTGTTTTGGAACTATACCTACGTTCCTATGATACTTTTAATCCGGAGTTAATATTCTATGAAAATAAATTTGATCTTTTGATTATAAATCGTGATAATGAATGTGTGCCTCAATTGAGTTTTATTTATGGTTTGAAACCTTTGGAACCCTTAATCTTGGATATAGCAAGTTATAATAATTTTGAGGTTATATTAAAGAGAAAATGTTTCAAGACCTCTAAAACACAATTTCAATGGAGTGTTTATAATACAGAGGGTTCGAAAAAGTTACACGATTTCGGTAGTTCCAGGGAAATGTTTTAAAAATTCCACCTTATAAATTATGGTTTCACTATCATGGTGAGGTTATGTCTTCTTATCGTATAGCAGCTAAAGTGTCAGAGATGTATGGAAAGAAGAAATGGGTATCGGAAGCTAGAGTAAGTTTTTTTATTTATTCTTTTAAAGATGAAATCATAAGATCAAAATTTTGATTCTTTATTTTCAATTTAGAGTTATATTTTTGTTTTACCGAAACCGGTCTCAGCAAATATCAAAGGTGGAACATATAGAGAAATTGGTATTAAACAGCATTTGATTTTAGATGCTTCTGAGAGTAGAGATTTTGCTTTGTCGCCTAAAGCATTTCAGGATTTATTATACAAATGGAATTGTGTTTCGGAAGACGATTTTGAGAATAAAAATTGTAAAGAAAATATGGGTTCTGGTGAGTGTCTCTTTATGGTAGTAGTGGTTCACCTATTTTCAATCACTCCTTCGTACATATTCCTTCCCCTCAATTGGGTTATGTTTCAGCTGACTCAGCTTAATTTTATGAAAGTCCAATATATTTAATGTTTTTCTCCCATCTGCATCTCCCCAAATCTTATAATTCTTCGTTGAAAAGCATTTGATTATGTAGAATCATATCTTGGAGCCCTCTAGGCATAACTGCGAGATTATTTGCTTTAAATTAAAATTAGTATTCTCTTTCTGCAAGATAATACTCTGAGCCAGAGAATAATATATATGTAAGTTTTCATAATCACGATCACTTTCTTTCTGAACAGATTATTAGAAAAAGATATAGGGCGATAGAGAGAGTAATCCTCTTATACAGAAATAAAATTGGGAATTAAAATCTGAATCAAATATCTCTTAATTCTGTAAATGAAATTTCTATCACCTTTACAGATTTCTAAACGGACGAGCTTTCTAATTATATAACTTTTCCTCTTGTTATTAAAATAAGAGAAAGTTTGTACTGTGATTTTTCTCTTTTAGGATCCTCTATGGGGCAGTAGATTTAAATTAAGTATTTCTTCCAATAATACAATCTTATCTTGTGTTTGTTACCATTTTTCTTAATATCTTTAAGAGAGGATTTAAGAGAACATATTTCATAAAGAGAACTTCCCTTAATTCACTTACTCTTAATTGTATACTTGATTGATTTTGTTCTTAAGTTTTCTCTTGCTTTTACGAATCCAAAATATATAGAAATATCCAGCATCACATATTTTCAAAAGGACCAAATATGTTACTTACTCCTTGCGGAACCCTCCTATGTTCCTCTTCTAAATCCTTTTATCAAATCTTTACGCCCCTTAAATATTAATTTCTTTTTCAACTTTTATCTTTCCAGCTTCAATATTAAACATCAAATCCGGTCTTTTAACCCGCCATAAATCTTATAATTTTTCCCTTAAAATAAATTCCAAAATAAATGAACTGATATCGGATTATACCTATCAAATCATCAAAATAATGGAAAACTCTCAACTTCAAATCGATATAAAATGTTTAAGAAATTGTGAACGTAATAAATTCTCACATAATAATTTCATACATTTGAAGGCCCAAACTATGGATAAAGAATTTTCGAAAACGATTATATATAAATGGACTCTCAACGATCAACTTATAGGTGATCAAGAACATTTAATATATAAACCCAAAGAGACGCAACTAATTCTAGAATTGAAACTTAAAGTTGAAGATTTATCTCAAAGTGCACAAGTTTTCAAAATGTTCGAAAAAAATAAATCACCCCATAGTGGATCCTGTGCCATACAACCTTTAGAAGGTGAAGCTTTCTTAACGAAATTTCGGATTACATGTGAAAACTATATGGATGAAGACAGTCCTTTGAATTATGAATATTTAGAAGAGAATAGATTTCCTTTGCAACAAACTAATGAACCAGAAATTTTTACCAAATTATCGCAGGGTAATAAGGTGATCGTAAACGTTTGTGATCAGTTTGGGGCTTGTATAGAAACTTCGGCAAAGGTTAAGGTTTCTGAAATGAAAACGGATTTTAAGGAAATATTAAGGGACAGGGATGAGGGATTAAAAACTCTTTTATTTAAGGGTGATTTCCTGTCAGCCCTCATTTTATTAAAATCTATAACAAATTCTGTTAAAGCTTTGGAAGATTTAGAATTAATTTCCGATGAAATGAACAATTTTGAAATTAAAACTTTAATACAATCCGAACAATTTTTGGAAATATTCAAAAATTTGGTCATTAATAATTTACCTTTAAATGCAAAGAAAGCTTTTATTTTTAATAAGATGCTGGGGAAACTATTTAGAGGTTTCAAAAGGCTTATAAAAGATCAGGAAATTTTGGGATTTAACAGGGAAAATTATGAGAAATCTTGTCAAGAAATCATAAATATAATGCAACAGTTTTCCTTAAAATGGGAAAATACAACAAACATTCAATTAGAGGAAGCTCCTCCAATCTTGGCATCAAATCCTTTAGAGGAAAAATATGCCGATTTACCAGATTTTAATATAGATATAGTAAAGGATTTAAAAAATTGGCTGGATGTTTCAAAAAATATATTAGACAGTTTGAATTTAATGGCTTGGGGTGCTAAGGAATTATATGCTGCCTGGGAGCAATCTTACTCTCTTAAAGAGCAGGATATAGAGCTTTTCATATACTCTTTTGATAACAGCTCTCAACCGAGCAGAAGTTTTCAAAATAATTCTTTAACATTAACTTTAAGCCAGAGTTGTATTGAGGACTTACAAAAAAGCTTTAATGATAAAGAAATATTATTGCAAATAGCATTTTTGCACAATAATCCTTTTTGGTGGTATCCTTCGGAGAAACCTATAAGTTCTGAAATATTTTTGTTACAAGCTTTAGGCAGAAAAACTTCGAAATCTGAAAAATCTCTAAAAACCTTTAAAAATCCTTTTGAATTTCAATTAAATTTAAAGCCCTCAAACTCTCCCAATAAAGAGATTTTCTTTCTTATAAAAAATAATTCCCATATGCCGATATTTAGTCTAGTTCTACCTCCAAATGGTTTGTTACTTCTGAACTTCTTAGAAGTTCCAAAAACTTTAAAATTTTTAATACAAAATGAAAAAAGTCCTTATAGTTTTCAAGTCCTTCAAAAAGGAGTTAAAGTGAAAAATTCAAATCAAATATTTTCTTATCTAAATTCTTTAAATAAAATCTCTTTAATATTTTTAGCATTTTTAATGATTGACCTCTCCAATAATATAACTTTCTCTTTTACCACTGAAATAAGAGAATGTTTGTATTGGGATTTTTCACTTAAAGATCCTCAATGGTCTTCTCAGGGTTGTAAACCAAAAATAAATATTTCATCAAATAATCAAACTTTATCTTGTGTTTGTCATCATTTTTCTGCTTTTACCGGCAGAAGTTCTTTGATCTCTTTAAAAGAGGATTTAAGAGAACATATTTTATTAAGAGAATTACCCTTAAATCACTCACTCTTATTTTTATATCTGATTATTCTGCTCTTAAGTTTTCTTTTTATTTTAGTTAACTTCTTTAAATTACAAACCCACAAACAATTTATACCCATAAACTCTTTTACGAACCAAAATGATATAGAAATTTCTATCTTTACCGGTTCTCTTCGGAATGCTTCTACATCTGGCAATATTCTTTTAAAGATAATTTCCCCCAAAAATTCATTTTCTCTTAATATTTATCAAAATCCTGAAAAACCGTTTCTCAAAAGAAATTCTGTAAATAATTTTCATCTTAATTCCCAACAAGTCCAGTTCCCCATAAAACTTCATATATCCAACGATCTCAGTGGTCGTTTTTCCTCTTGGTTTTGTCATAAAATTATTTGCAAAAATTTACAAACCTTTGAAATGCAAATATTCTATATAAACAAATGGATCGTGGGGAAACCTTTGCTTATAACTTCCTCCAGTTCCAAACCTTTAACATTTATCCAAAGATTTCGTTTAAAACTCTCACTTTTATATTTAAATTGGTTTCAATATCAACCTTTATGGGGCTGTTGGCACTACAACGACTTAAATCGTTTCGAACGTTGTTGCCTTTATTTATGTCAATTTATGTTAACTCTCGGTTTAGTCGCAATTTATTTTGGTGAAACTAATTTGGAGACCTATGAAAAGGAACGTGTTAAATATTATTCTTTAAAATTTGATTTTCTGGAATTATTTGTATTATCCGGTTTAGGTTATGTTTTTAATTTGATTATAAAATTTTTAATTGAAAGTAGTCTTTGGTTGTCGGAAAGAAATTGTAAAATGGAAAAGAAAAAGTTGAAAAGTTTTGTTTGAAATAAAGGAAACGGAAATGTTAAATATCTAAATTTGAATAAATATTTTTACAATTCCCACGTATATGTGCGATTTATGAGTTTCAAAGTGATATTTGGAAGGTTGGTTCTATGGGACCTATGAGAAATAAAAAATCTATCCTGGTATAAATTGGCACATCGTTTTAGAATATAATAAGACTTATTTTCGCAAAATAATATAAATCGTTTTATATTTATAGGGATTAAAATATCCATTGCGGGAGGATATGTATGTATATGGGCCACAATAATAGCATGTGAAAAAATTTCAGATTAAGTTGTCTTAAAAACTGTGACCTGAACTTTGTAAAAAATAGCTATACAAAGACAGCCAGTCGTACAGACGGACGGACATGATTAAATCGACTAAGGAAGTGATTTTGAGTCGAACGTTTCTCACATCTGCACATACGCATAAAACCACCACCGACTATGGTGGTGTAGGGTACAAGTATAAGGTATATTTCACCAAAACTTTAATTAATCGTCTTTACAAACCCTGAATAATTCACAATAAAAACTCCATAACTTGTGAAAAATGTTCCTATTCCACCGAAACCATCTTATTTCACTAAAATCCATAAAACGTTGCAAATAACGAATTCGATTCACATTTATTAACTTTGAAATAAAATCCATCTATTTATATATACAATAGAATGTGTGTATATATGTATGTTTGTATGTATGTATGTATGTATGTATGTATGTATGTATGTATGTATGTATGTATGTATGTATGTAAGTATGTATGTAATATGTATGTATGTATGTATGTATGTAATATGTATGTATGTGTGTATATATGTATGTATGTATGTATGTTTGTATGCATCTATGTATGAATGTATGTATGTATGTATGTAACGTATGGACTCAAAAATAACAGGGTCAATTTTGATAAAATGTTCATAGAGTGATCCCAATATACCCAAAAGTAACATAGGCTATAAAAAATTCTGATAGTACCAGGAAAAGGGGCAACTCCCATACAAAGTAAATATTGATTATGGAATTTTTACAGAACTTTAACAGCGAGAGTTCTCAAATTTACTCCCACACACTTTATCGAGAAACTGTTTTATTTTAAAGAACGTAAGACGGATACGACCAAGGAATCAGGGGGAGAGTTTGCCCCCAAGCAAAGCAATCTTAAAACTCTCACTCTTGAAGTGAGGGTATTAAGATTTTATCCCAATTACTATTCCAAGGAATAGTATTCTTATGAAACGCCAATTCCGTATGTACAGGGATGTACACGTCGTGATTTGTGATATTTCTTTCGAGATCTAAGACTGATGAGATATTTTCGTGTAGCAAAGTGCACCGAGTAAAAGTTAGTTTCATTAAATTTTTTGTTAATATTTATTTATTGCAAATACAGAAATTAAAAGAAAATAAAAATATTTATTTTGGCACATATTTGAAGAATAATTGTTTTTAAAGATAAAAAATAAAGATAAAATATTAAAAATGTTAATTATTATAAAAAAAGCTTAAATTAAAAAATAATAACATTTAATTTTGCAAATTGAAATTAAGAAAAAAAAACATTGAAAGAAATTATAAATTAAATCTAAGAAATACATTTCAAAATTGTAAAATCTCTAAGACGATTAACAATTTTTCGAAAAGAAACTGTATTTCTAATGAAAGTGAATAAAAGAAAAAATCGGGTTTCAATCAATCAATCTTTTTTTTTTTTTTTTTTTGATATGAAAACCCCGAGCGTCCTAAATCCTTAAACATAAAATCAAAATTCGTTAAGCCTTTTCGAGATTAAGCCAAAATCGTCATCAAGTAAAATTTGTTCGTTTGTTGTTCGTTTTAATTATTTTATTTTTTCAAGTCTTTTAACTTAATTCAAAGGACAGACGCCTTGCCAGATCTCACCATTAATGAGATTTGCTGAAACACGTACTGGTTTCTTGTTGACATGGACATTGCGTATGCAACCCTTGAATGTTTTACGGGTCTTCAGACCGGGAGCCTTATTAAAGGCTTGATGACCACCCATAAAGAGTGGACGATTGGTTTTGGTTACAGTTGAGCCCTCTTGACCCACACCTGGTTTAGCAGAAATCCAATCAACCGATATGGTTATAACAAATTTAGATTTTACCGCTTGTACATTACGCCACTTGCCATCACAGAAACTGCCATCATCGGGCAATTTGTAATTGGTCGTTACTATATTTTTGGCATCCGATTTAACAGTGAACCACAGTTGATTATCCACCAATTCCAAAATCAAATAGGAACTCTTGCCATGAACCGAGAACAGCAAACCATCTGGTTCACGAGGTCTGAAATCAAAGCTTAAACTGAAATCGGTGCCCACACTGAAACGTTCAAAGAGTTTAACAAAACCAGTTGGTTTGTTAAAGAATAGACCAGGTTCAATTTGTTCTGAACAGGGTACCACAAGGAATGGTTGAATTTCTGGTTCTTGAGTTTGACCATTAACCTTAAAGTCTCTCAAACAACCATTGTAATATGGAGCATCATCTCCCAAGTCCACCTTAGAACGTACCAGCTCTTCAATATGTTTGGGTATACCACCCACATAAAGAGGGAAATCGAAATTGATTAAATGGGTATTACGTTCTTCAAACTCATGGGAAGCTTCTTCTTGGGTTTGATTTATCAGTAAACTGATTTTACGTTGATTTCTTAGGAATTGTATAGAATGCCAATTGCCATCATTTAATTCTAACGAACTATTCACGGAAATTACTTGTTCGCCCAAATGTACCTTGTGGTAAAGACGACCTTCACTAAGGTAAACGGCCACATAGTCGGTATGATGTTTGTCGGCACCATAGAACAAAAGACCAGATGGATATTCAGTACGGAAGCTAAGACTAAGATCATAATGTTTGCGTATTTTGGCATGAGGTAGAGATGGTATCTCCAAGCGTTGTTCACGCATGGAAAAGAAGCGATAACCGGCTTCAGTGTAATCGACATCATAATTTGGATTGGTGGGTAATTTACAACGAGGATCTTCTGGTTTATGTAATTCGTGGATTATAACAGGTTTGCGTGGTATTAATTCTGGTTTAACAGTAAAGATTTCAGGTTTAGTGGTTATTATATCGGATCTATCAGAACCTATAACATTTTCAGATTCATCAGCGTCCCATTTATGTTCTCGTTCACGTTCAGGTTCTACAAAAGGTCTAGCAGTGGTTGTTGTTGTGGTAGTGGTAGTCGTTGTTGTAGTAGTAGTAGTAGTTGTGGTGGTAGTGGTTGTGGTAGGTAAGGTGGGAGCTGGTCTTGGCTTTGGAGCAGGTGGTGGTGGAACAAATTCAATTTCTCCTCCAGCATAATGTATAGGCACCAATGTGGCATCGTATGCTAAAAATATTAAAATAAATAATCAAATTATTCCTTTTTAAATTTTTTCCCAAAACTTACCCAAAATATCGGTAGGACAATTATTAATATTGCCATTCTTCTTCTCAATGCTATCGGCAAAGTTGATAATCTCTCCATTAACAGTAACATCACTAATGCAACCAATAAAGTAGGCAGTGTTGGATAAAGCATTACGAGGAGTGGTATAACCTTCCGGTAAACCGCCAAAGAATATATCACCAGCTGTTATAATCAAAGCAGGTGGTGGGGAAATAGACCTAAAATAGTAACGAAATTTTAATTAATTAAAAGCACTTTTTCTATATAACCCTTAAATTCCAAATACCTTTGATCTTCAATATCATCTATACTCAATCTTAACTGATTGCCATCATGCAAAACTGTGACAACATGTTCTTCACCATCATTCAATTTACGCATATCGGATACTAATCTTGTATTCATGCTATTTAGGACCAAATAACCATCCTCCAAAGTTAAACCTATATTGGCACTTTGATCATAATTAGCTCCATAGAATAGAACACCATCCTTTTGTCTAGTTTTGAATTTCAAATTGATGTTCAAATTATTATTGGAACTGATGTTGGCGGTTCTCAAATAGCCATGCTCATTGGCAGGGTAGGCCAAAACAGTGGAGAATTTCTTAGGACAGCCTGGCTTGACACCCACAGCATTAACATGTTGACCCAAATCAACTTTGTTGCCCGAAATCGAGACATCATCAATACAACCATCAAAGTTTTGTTCCACAATAAGGGAATTATTACGCTTGTTTGGATAACCACCAAAGAACATACGTTTAAGGGCAGGCATGGTATCATCCACATGAGGGGGAGCTTCTTCTTGGAAGATAATAACATCATCGACTTTAAGTAAACCGCGACGTCCATCTCTTTCGGCCAAAACACGATGCCATTTATTGTCATTATACTGATCGTGGCTGCCAGTCGATACAATATGTTCACCCAACTTGTAACGGAAGAATACAGCACCATCCACCATTTCCACGGACATGAATTGATTATTGCGTCCATAGAAGAACATCAAACCATCCTTGGTATCCTTGGCAGTCTTGAAACTGAATTGTATACTGGATCTCTGTTTGAAGTTATAGGGCGAAGCTTTTAGAGCCACAAAACCATTACCATTGAAACGATAGCCTGTTGGTGGTATCTCTTCATTTACCAATTTATTACGTGGATGAGCAGCCAAATTGTTTTCTTCACCATACACAAAGTTCCATAAGCCAACTGGTTCATCGCCAATTTTCAAATCTTCTATTTCACCAGTAAACGAACTGGAGTGTATATCTTCGGGTGGTGTAAAATCAGATGGTGGTGGATAACCTCCCACAAATAAGCGACTATTGCGGTCCACATTGAATACGTTATTGGCACCCACTAAAGCTTCTTCCTTCAAATGATCTACCACAGTCTTATTATCCAATTCTTCACGAATAATTAATTTCACATTTGAACCAGTACGATCTACTACAGCCTGATACCACTGATCATCCGCTACATATTTTTCACTGGTAATGCGTTCGGGTCCATTGCCCAAATCCAAAGTAAGTATAGGATAACCATTAACAATTTCCAAAGCCATGAAATCATTATTCTTATTGGCACTTGGTGCTGTGGAGGCAGTTTTGTTGTCATTGCCCAAGAACAATAAGAAGCCATTGGGATTTTCGGTTTTGAAGTAAGTAGACACCTTAGTTTTGGTAGCCAACAAAGGCAAAGTTTCGGGTGTTTTCAATTCCAATATGGTGCTAGGCATAAACTTAACACCCATCTTTATGTCATTGGCTATTTGTCTGGCAGTTTCGATTTGTCTTTTCAAACTTTCGATTTCATCGCCCAAATTTTGTGTCATTTCTTCTACCTTCAATTGTTGTTGTTCAATATCATTGGCAGCCTCTACTAAAGCTGGTAGGGATTCTTCTACACTATCCAAATGGTTTTGTACATGACCAATGTCTTTATTAGTGCTGTCAATATCTTTGGAAATATTGCGTGCTTTTTCCAATTCCTTGGGGGTTTGTTTCGATACAGGTTCCAAAATAGCTAGAACATCCTTCATGATATCCAAAGCATCAGTGGCATTTTCATTGGAATTTCTCCACATGTCACGCTGAGAATCAACAGGCAAAGCTTCCATTGCAATGTTGATCTCTTTCAATCTCTTTTCAGTGTTCTCATTTAGTTTGGAGATGCCTTCCACTTTAGCAGCGGAACTGTTAAGACGTGGTTCCAATTCACTCTGTACCTTATGCAAGGAACCTCTGGCCTTTTGTAATAATTCAGCAGATTCCTTATCCGAAACACCAGCACGAGTTTCTATGCCATCAGTTTTTTCAGTGGCATTACCAGCAGCATATTTAGCCTCCTTGGTTAGCTGTTGGGCAGAGACCACAGCATCTACTATTCCACTGTAAGCGGTGGCGGCCTTAATGGCAGGTTCAGCACTAGCAGTCATATCGGTATATTGTTCAGACAAATCCTGGGCTCTCTTCAATAGTTCAATGGCCTTAAATTCTGCTTGATTTACTAAGTTATTGGCCTCATGCTGTTCCTCTTCCATTTGTGGCAGATCCATGTCAATTTGCTTATTCAAACCCTTCAAACTATTCAAAATATTGGCCATATTAATTATTTTATTGTCGATTTCTACCAAAGTTATGGCACCATTAGTTTGTAAGTTGGCAGCATCTAAGATATTCTTTTCTGTCTCCTTTTGTTGATCACTGACCGCATCGAATTTGGAATTTTCAAAGGCCAGTTTGTTTAAAGCATTCAAACGTTCCACTTCGGCAGATTTATTTGATGACTGTATACTCCATGTGTACAAATCCTCTAGTTTGTCGCTGAATTCACCAATGTCATTTTTCAAAGCCTCAAGAGTTTTATTTTGATTTTTAACAGGAGCAATAACTGCACTAACTTCATGAAGCAGATCGGTGGCCTTCTTCAAAACCAATTCATTGCGTTCCAAATCAATAGAAGTGTTATTGATTTGTTGTAATAAATGTTGAGCTTCTGAGAGAGCTGAATCGATTTTGGTGCTAGCGGCAGTTTCCAAGTTGTTTGATAAAGCATCAACAGCTCTGATGGCATCATCGGCATCGGCCACTGTAAAGGCAACCTTGTCTATTAAACTGGTAACATTCTGCAATAATTTACTGGCCATATCACGGCTATCTTGGGCATTATCTAAAGTGAAATTGACTTGCTTGGCATAAGACTTGCCATCTGATTCCAAAGAAGCGACCAATAATAAAGCAGGTTCCAAATTAACACTCTTAGGATCAAGACTTTGTACTTCAGGAGCAATTTCGTCGGCCAAGTTATCATAGTAAGAAAGTTTTTGACTGGTAAAGAAGGCCAAGGCTACCGACTGGAACTCATCTATTACTGGATCGATTTGATAGCTTAAACGATCAGTAACATCCAACAAGGCATGATGACAACTATCACATTCAAAGCAGCCTTCATCTTTCTTCAGCACCCAACGATGAGGACAATTGTCACAACGATCACCAATAACACCAGGCAAACATTCACACTGACCAGTGTAAGGATTGCAGCCAAAACCACGTGAATAACCCTGATTGCAGTTGCAAGGTATACAACCTTCCCGAGTATAATTCCAATGATCTGTGGCACAGCGATCACATTGACGTCCGGTAACACCAGGTTTACAGGCGCACTTGCCTGAATGTTCATCACATTGAGTGCTATTTGAAGCGGCACCACAATCACAGGCACGGCAACCTAAACCAGAATCGAAACCATAATGATCGGGTTTGCACATATCACAACGTTCACCAATGACATTATCCAAACATTTGCAGCTACCTTCGAATGGATCACATTCCATGGTACCCAAATCTTCACAGTCACAGCTTTGACAATTTTTCAATTTGATGGCATCACCATAGAAACCAGGAGCGCAAAGGTTACAAGCTGCACCCGAGGTATTATTCAAACAACGCAAACATTCGCCCGTGATGGTATCACAAGAACCAGGCTCTTCGGGATTTATATTACCGGAACATTCGCAAGGTTTACAATAGTCACCAGGTATTTGAGGATTACCATAGTAGCCATTGGAACAGAACTCACACTTGGGTCCGGTATAGCCAGGACGGCACTCGCAGTGTATTTTATCACCGGATTCTGAGATTTCACAACCAGTTGCAAAATTATTGCTGGGAATGGGTAATGGACAGGCACAAATCATACAATCATGAGGCGAACCATAGGTGGCATTGCCATAATAACCCTCAATACACATTTCACAATGGTCACCGGTGGTGGAGTGCTGGCAATTCTTGCAAATACCAGTAACGCAATCGCAAGTCTCAGCATGACCATTACACTCGCAAGGAATACAGTAGCCACCATAAGGACCACTAGGATCACGGTAATAACCAGGAGCACAATCTTCACAGGAGAGACCCGCATAACCAGGAGGACATTGACATCTTTCCACAGCCAAGAACTCGTAGCCTTCCATGTTGCCTTCATCATCTTCATCAGCCAATGTCAAGTAAACATCTGATAATTGGGAAATCAAAGTTTGCTCATAATAGTTGGCTCGAATATAAATCATGTTCAAATTTCTTAAGGTCATCATAAAATCAGCTCTTGATACTTCTTTGCCATGTTGCGTTAGGAAATTAGTTTCCACCATTTGAACACGATTCTTAAACAATTGATTACTGGAAGGTTGTTCATAACTTTGGTGCACCAACACATGATCGTTGCTAACCAAAATAACATCGGGAGCAAACAATGGCTTACCGGACAAACCAGTAGTGTAGAACAGATTGTAGGCCAATTCACCACCATAAGCAGAAATGTGACTATTTTGATTCATCAAATAATCCAAGACACCAAAGTAAACAATGGAATCATCATTGATGTCACTAAAGGAGAAATCTGCCTGCAACATAGTTTCATTGATCAGCAGCTCTTCTTGGGCCAAACCCCAAATGGAGAAATCAATTTGTGGTTTGAAGACGGCGGTGTTTAGAGAAACCTTCTTCAAAAGACTAACATTGTAAACCTTCAAATATGCACTTTCACAGCGAGAAGTTTTGCCGAAACAGAAACATTTGGTACAACCTTCCGGATTGCTGGCTTGTAAATTATAAGTGCTTTCCATACACTGATCGCAATCACGGCCCACCACATTTTTCTTACAGAAACAATTGCCATCCACCTTATCACAAATCTCCAACTCTGTACCAGCCACATTACAAGAACATTGGTCACATTGAGGGAAATCAAAGTAGCCATTGGAACATTCATCACAAGCACGTCCTTCAATATTGGGACGACACTCACAACTGCCATTGAAGGCATCACATTGACTATTGCCATTAGCAATACCCAAGTAGTTACACTCACAAGGTTCGCAACCGATAATTTGATGGAAGCCATAGGTATTGGGCATACATTTGTCACACAATTCACCCATAACATTTGGTGGACATACACACTCTCCAGTATGGGGCTCACACATGGCTGTACTAGGACATTCGCAAGGTTTACAATCGGGAAAACCATAATAGCCAGTTTTACAAGAACTACATTGACGTTCAATAATGTTGGGTTTACATTGACATTGACCACCGAAGGGATGGCATTCAAAACTGGTCGAACCGGCATAATCACAATTGCAAGGCAAAGCTCCACTATTATAGTCAGCAGTCAAGGAGAATACAGCCTTTTTACAGAACTCAGTGGCATTGTGAGTAATATAGAAATGATCTTGACCACATTCTCTAATGAATTCCTTAGTTTGATCGAAGGTTTCTTCCTCCAACAAATCATCATTATACTGTTCCACAGGTACAATAACCAAATAATCCAACCAGACACCCTGGGGACGATTATTTGTAATGGTAAATTTGAATTCATCATCAATTTCGAAATATTCTTCACCACTCGGTTTAATAACACCACGGCAACCAGAACTGGAAGGACAATGAATTATGCCAAATTTGCCATCATATTGATTTTTACCAGCTGTCAAAGTGTACATGACATTATAAGTGGGGTGATGAGGTTGATAGTATTTAACCAAAATAACATAACGTCCCGGTTCCGATACCTTGGATTCTATAACAATTGTAGAATCTTCCTTGTTGTCCAAATAAATCAGTTTAACCTTTTCATCCAATACAGCATAGGGTGGCTTATGAATAGCTATGCGATCTTCATGATCACTCTCAAATTCGATTTTCTTAGAATCAGGAACCGATCTAAACTTGGGAGTAGCACATTGATTATTATGGATAACACACACTGGACTTGGATTAATGTAATCAATAGACCATTGTTCTACGGGAATAGCGGTGACGGATATAATAGCCACTTTTTCATCTTCCTCGAAATCGGCGAACACAACAACAGGTTTCTCATCATCCTTATTAATATAAAATACTTTTTCACGTATCTGTTCATCAATGATGGGAGTACGACAAGCCATGGAATAGAGACAAGGATAAATGGTGGTAGAACCATAATTATCTTCATCATCTCCTAAACGTAATCTAATGAAACCAGGCTCAGCATATGTACGTTCACTAACGTAATCTATGACAAAAATATATTTGCCACTATGAGGAACATCGATGATATAGTTAAGTTCCTGTTGGTTGCTGGTTATCAAAGGAATATCACCCACGTGATTAATGATGGTCAAATGTTCAGGATCATTATAATATTCCATAGGATTTGTGGGTTTGCCTTTCTCATTAACAATGAAGGGAGTAACTGCAGGATTAAAACTGTAAAAGTGAAAGAGAGTATAAGTTGTGAAATATTTCAGCCTTCTTTTTCTTAAGAGAGATTTAACACTTACTCATCCAATGAAGCATATTTGTAGTGTCTACATAATTCCATGTTACCCAACTCACAAGGAGTGGAAATTTTTCGGGTTAAAATAGAGGCTTCATAGTAAGCAGCTGGCAGTAAAACAAAGTAATCCAACATAACATTTTTGGTGGATTTGGTAGTGAAAACATATTTGCCTGGATCCAAAACAACAGCTGAAGGCTTTCTACCCTTATCACCTGCCACGGTAACAAATTGAGGTTCGGAAGTGGGACGCAAAAGAACTTTAACGCTTTAAAGAGAAAAATAAGAAAATTTATTTATACTTCTCTTCCGATTTCTCCGTAAATACAACTTACTTTTGATCTACTTCCAAAGGATTTTCCGATTGTATCAAAATGCTGGCAGTGACATTGAAATCGTTCAAATTGACATAGCGTATGACAATACGATAAACTGAAGATTTGAAAACCACTAATTCGTAACGTACTTCATTTTGTATGTCATTGAAAACTGCGTAACCTTTACCGCTATAATTGGGGAAAACATCTTCATCATATTGATAGCGAACTTGGGCACCCGACGGTTGAGAACCATCTTCATATTCATATTGGAATTGATGTAAAGTGGGGAAATAGTGAGTAGTCAAAGGTTGTGTACAATCACGGCCCGTGACACGAGGATGACATTTACATTGACCAGTTGTTTTATCACATTCCGTTTTCCAAGAACCACCCACATCACAATTACAATCCTTACAACCGAACAGAGAAGAACCATCCAAATCATATGTACCATCTTTACAATCACTGCAAGTACGACCCTGGGAATAAGGTTTGCAAGCACACTGACCCGACTTGGAATTACAAGTATCCAAAGTACCAATAGTACCATCAGTATAACAGTCACAAACTTCACAACCATCAGGATTACTGATATTAAGATTCCAATACAAAGGCATACATTCATTACAAATACGACCAGTAACACGTTCTTTACATTGACACAGCTCTCCTACAGGAACTGAACCACAACCAGCAAATTTATCTATAACACCAGCGGGGTCACAATTACACTCTTCACAACTGGGGAAATTATAGAAGCCTTCTTGACAGGAATCACACAGTTTACCATTAAAGTTGGGATGACACAAACACTGACCATCATTGTTACAGGAAACACCCACCGAACCATGGAGGTCACAGTTGCAAGCTGAAGAAGAGAGTAAGGAATTTATTTTATTTTAAATCCAAATGGAATTTATTAAACGCTTTAAAACTTACGCAAACATTCGGGATAGTTGTAATAACCAGCACTGCAAGAAGTACATTGTTTGCCAGCGAAATTGGGTAAACAATTACATTTGCCAGTATTGTCGCACGTGGTAGCTGTACTTCCAGTAGCGGAGCAATTACAGGGTTTACAATCTGGGTAATTGTAAAAACCAGGCAAACATTGATCACAACGAGGACCTCCAAAGCCCTCACGACAAATACATTGACCATTTTCTTTATCGCAAACCTCTTCCTCAGTACCCTGGACATCGCAATCACAATCTAAAGGAGAAAAATTAATCAATGAAGCTTTTGGAAACAAGAACCATAATCATAGAGATCAACAAGTGGATCGAAATTCAATGAATTCAAATAGATCGATTTCTCTGACAGTTCTGGGAGAATATAGAGCAAGGAGACTCTCGACCCTCATAAACAGCCAACTAACTCAGCTGTCAGGAAATTAGAACAATTTAGTACATGTAAAGAGAGTAATTTCTGCTCTTGCTAAGCAATCAGAGAGTGTGGACTTTATCTATATAATCTTTGACTTAAACCAACCTAAATCTATTCATACTTACATTGACATTTGGGATAATTGAAGAATCCATGTTTACAAC
The DNA here is from genome assembly GCA_004302925.2 of Cochliomyia hominivorax. Taxonomy (NCBI): domain Eukaryota; kingdom Metazoa; phylum Arthropoda; class Insecta; order Diptera; family Calliphoridae; genus Cochliomyia; species Cochliomyia hominivorax. The sequence continues at coordinate 15,422,592 of PYHX02000413.1, forward strand.
GTTCACAACGTTCGCCACCAAAACTGCTCAAACATTTACACTGACCGGTAATCAAATCGCAATCATTGCTAATCGAACCAATTTGATTACATTCACAAGCTGGAACGGAAAATAAATATTAAAAAAAGGATTGACTTAATTTGATTTTTTTCAAACATACCTTTACATTCTGGGAAGGCATAATAACCCTCAGCACATTGTTTACAATAGTGACCAGCAAAATTGATCTTACAAGGACATTCCCCATTGACAGCTTCACAATGATAACCATCGGTACCATTTAGATTACACTCACACTCACGACAATTGGGATAACCATAGTAACCGTAAGCACAGGAATCACAATTTGGAGGTTGGAAAGCTTTGCGACACTCACAACGACCGCTACCCTCTTCACAGTGACCGGTGGAATAGAAGTATTCACACTGACAAGCTAAAGAGGAGGCAAATAGGAAATAAATTGTCTTGATTAATATTATTGATGAAAAAGTTAATTGAAAAGAATTATCATTAAAAAAGTAATTAATTGATTTAATAAACATTTTTGATGAAACAATTAATCGTTTCAAATAAAGTTTAAAAAAATTAATCAATATTTAATGCCTTAAGTTAATTGAATTCATTGTTTCAATTAACAATTTCGAAGAAATGTTTAATAGAATTTTTATTTCTAAAACTTGATTTGAAGAAATAGTTAATTGAATATAAATCATTTAAGAGGAATCATTTAATTAAATTTTAATATTTTAAATTATATTTAAAAAAAAATTATTGACTTTTAATGCTTAAGAATTGATTTCAAATTTCATGTAAACTTACGTCGACACACATCAGTTTCGTTCCAGTGTTTCTCGTAGGGTCTATAATATTTCGCTTTACATTTATTACAATTGATACCCTCGGTATTATGTTGACAATTCAAACAGCGGCCACCACCCTCATAACGCCCATGAATATCCAAAGACAAGCTCTTACGATCGATTTCTTCATCATAAACACACTCATTGGTATGACCATGACAATTGCAAGCTAAAAAGATTAGGGAAAAGAAATCAACAATCAATTAACAAAGTCGCATTTAATTCCCTCCAAAACTTACGTTCACACTCAAATGGTCGAGCATTTGTATTTTGACGCCATTTCTTTTGTTCAAAACCAGGACAACATTCGTTACACTGTATACCACAGGTATGATGTTGACAACGACAAGCCAAAATTCGCACAGGACTCTTGGGATCTTTGACATCACAAGTATCAGCATGACCATTACACATACAACGACCACCAATTGAAATATCCTTAATCGAATAGAAATAACGACGTGTCACAGTAGGATCTTGACGTGCCACAGACATTAAATGACCCAATAAATTTTTCGTACGCAATAAACGTATGCGCACATTAGTGGCACGAGTCCATTCTTGTAATACGGTAGAATTGAAATAATTGGTTGAAGAGGGACGATCATTCAACAACATAACTGGGATTTCACCATTTTCCAAGGGAACAATTTTTGAATATTCTGTGGTACAAATAACATCATCATCTTTGGTAATGGGTTTATAGGTATCTTTGCCAAAGTAGGTTTCACAATCGGCAGGAGTATCAGAGAAATGTTGCCATGGTGTCCAAGTTTTACCATAATCACTAGATTTTTCTAAAGTCCAGAGACCAGGACGTGGTGAGTTACCCATACGTATGAAAAGATAGGCAACATGAAATTCCTATATGGAAATAAAAAGAAAACAAACAATAGAATGTTAATAACATGATGAGTAATATTATTATAATGTTAACTATGTTAAACTCTTTAAACTAATATATTATATAAAGTGTAGTCTACTTTAAGGTGCTATTGGAAATGGAATAAAACTACACAGTGAATTTAATCCCTGTTATTTCAAAATCCAATTAACTGCGAAATTTTTATCCAATTTTTAAAGAAGTTTTACAAAATAATTGTAAAGGAGTTGAAGAGTTTCAATTTTAAGTGCACAGTATTCGGGCTATAGGGAGAATGAGTCCATAGACCGCAAATTTGTCATTTCATTTTTAACACCAATAAGGAATCATCTTGACCAACAAAAAATGTGAATTGATTTAGATATGTCCGTCTATCTTCTTTATCCAAACCCGAAAACAATAAAATTTTTAAAGACTAATTGTCGACTTGAAATGTCTCTTAATTAAAATTAACAAAATCAGTTTAGTAGATAAAAAGTCAAAAAGCTATATATATATAGGGCATATGGTCACCAAAAAGGTTATAGTCCAAAATTTTAATAATTTTCTATTTTTCCATTGCTTATATGTTCATGTCTAAACTAGAACAATCTTGCATGCAAATTTATTATTATCCAGAGCATATTTCTACTTAAAATTAACAAAAAACCTGTCCATTCATTGACCGATATCCGAGAAAACTTCAAAATTCGAAAAATGAACTTTTAAAAATGTTTCTATAGAAATTAAACGGTTAAGCTTCCTTCGTCCCAGAGGAACTATTTCTACTTATTTGGTTCTTTAATTAAAAATTTATAGAGCGATATTTGACATAACCTCAAAATGCTAACTTTGGGTATTTGTATATTTTTCAAATAAAATTAAACGGACGTTATAGCATATAATTATATATCTACACTCAAAAATATGTTTGCATTCATATTTATTGTTATCCGAAGCATATTTCTACTTAAAATTAACAAAATCGATGGAAAAAAGGTTAGAGTCCAATATCAGAGACAACCACAAAATCGATGGATGAACTTTTTTCAATCAATTTCTTTGTCAAAACTAAAGAAAATCGATTCAGTAGATTCAAATTGGTTCCAATACAAATATTTTCGCTATATGGAAATATGTGTATGAATGTGTTAGATTATAATAATGTATATATATGACAAGCGATATTTGTAGTAAATGGTTTTAACTTTTTTGATAATTATAAAATTTCGTCTGTCGCTTTGATTGTGTTTTCGCTTTAAGACCTTGTTTATAAAAAAAAAAAAAACAATAAATACATTTCATCCTACATTCAACCACATATAAGTTAAATGAAGTGTTATCAAAACTAAACGGAAATATACACATACCAACACAAATTGCGATAATTATTATAATTAAGAAAAATAAATGACAAATGCTCAATTTGACATAATTTTTGAAAACGGAAAATATAAAATAAAAAGACAACAAAATTTAGAACTTTTAAACTCAAAGTTGAAATTTGATTGGATGAATTATATTGGTTTTCTTTTACCTGAACCGATTTAAAGAATTTTTCCTAGAGTTTATGTGATATAAAAGTTTAAAATTGTCTATAATCTATAATGTAGCGGGCTCAAATTTAATACGATTTTTTTCAAGTACCTTTTTATTTTATTTAGAATTAACGACAACAGTTTTTAAAGAAAACATTTTAAAACAAGAAAAGGCTTTAGTCGGTAAAGTTCGACTATTTAATACCCTACACCACATTGCTGTTTATTAATGGTAGCTATCAAGCTATCATAGTAGCTTTAGTATGTATTATGGTACTAATATGTATGCATGATTTATGCTCATGAGAAATTATAGACCGACTGTCGTAAAATTTCCTACATTAATTTTTGCTTATATTTATCTTAATATGAATAATTCTAATCACATTACCAATGTATACATAAGACTTATGTCATATTTGTAAAGGGAAGTTGTATGGGACCTGTGAGATATAATAGACCAATCCTCGTTACATTATTCTATAATATTATTAAAAATCACTTTATATTCAGAACTTTTATGATCTTAAAATTCCGAAAGAAACATTTGTATAGGAAGTAAGTGTGATAATGGATCCATCATCACCAATTTCAATAGGCACCGTCCTTGGGTCGCATATCTATTCTATTCTGAAGATTTATATGGAAACCAGACGGACGGACGAACAGAAAATGTATCTGAGTCGAACGGCATACTTAAAAATGTTGGTAGCAATATTTTCTTTTTGTATTACAAACTTAAGTACAAACGCATTATACCCCAACTAGCTAAGTCAACAACCTTATATCATACATTATGAAAATTTTCAATACTCATGGTAGGTATAGAGTGTAATGATATTGACTCTTTGCCAATGTGTGCCCTGTTAATGTCGGCTGCTATGAATTTTATAATTATTATATGGTCATTTTTATTTTCTTGTCTTATTTTTGGAGTTTCCGTGAAATTTATTCTCCTTCAATATGTACACAACCATAGTTGCCAGATAATTGTGGAGAAATATTGTAAAATTTTAAGGGAAAAATCATCAAATCGTTAAAAAATCGTCAATATTAAAAATTACTTATGAATATAGTTGTTTTCCCAAAAAGGATTATATTTAAACAATTTTAATAAAATTTTATGACTTTTGAATGACTTCAAACATGATCCTTTGAAAAGAACGTTGCAGCATTTTCTTTGCGATTTGAAGTATTCGCAGATACTCATGTGTAAGAGGATTGTTACTTAAACTATTTTAGCGATTTTATAACAAAGTCAATAATGACTTTATTTAAGTTTTATTGAATTGAGTTTATTAAAGGCGGACAGAAAATGTTATTTAATATAAAATCTCTGGATAACAAATACAAAATTTGAGGTTTTTGAAAAATCGTCAAATATGTGACATAAATCATAAAATCGTCGAAATGTCATTTTGACCTCATAAAATCGTCAAATCTGGCAACAGTGTACATAACCACAAAAAACATATTTGTATCCATTAATTTTTCGTTTCATTAAATTCCATATTATGCCAGAATTTCTCTCTAATGTAAACATCACATTACTTTGTATTTGAAATAATTAAGTTGAAACACACTATTTGCTTTTTTTGTTACTAAATCCCCGATGAGATCATATTTATTCAAAATTCTTTGTACAGAAAAAAATCCATTAGAGATTAGACTCGCAAAAATAAATACATTCATAGAATTAAGATGCTTTTTACTCAAAATCAGCAAAAAAAATCTTAAATAGACATGCACTTCCATTCGCACTTAAATTGTGTTTACATTTACTCTCAACATCTCATACACTGAACCAAAAAAAGGTAGTAAATATAACTAAAAAAGGTGTCGAATTGAAGAAAAGTGGGTTAAATATCAGCCAACAACGAAAACTTTATTCATCATAATGAAAATTTTCGTTAATTTAAATAAATATTATTCAGTTTGAATAAATATTATTAAATTTAACAATAATAAATTATAATTCAATTTACATATCATATTTAAGTTAAATTTAAGAAATTTTAATTGAATAAATAAATTAATTCATAAAATATTAAGGACGAAGGGAGGAAGTACTCCCCATACAAGGGTAATATTGATTATAGAATATTTTAGGAACAGGATCAGGGAAAAAGTAGTACCCATATAAAATTACATTTTTTAATACACGTTGATTTGTGATTGATGATTTATCTGTTGATATAACATATTTCTCGTTAACTTTTGAACGAAATTTTATTCAGTTTACATCTTTTACTAAACAATTTTTATTAAATTTGTTTAGCTTATTTGAGGAAAATTCTTCAATTTCAATAAAAATTCTGTTAATAATAAAAAACGTATTTAACTTTCTTTTTTTTTGTTAAAATTCTACGAAATATTTTTCATTAATATTACCTACAACATTTGGTTCAGTGTATGACTTTTGAGAGACAAATGTTTCGCTAACATTTTACAAAATTCTGTAGACAGTTTTGGGGTAATTAAGTTTCACATAACATTTTAATGGAGCGTTTAATATGAGTTTGTCTGTGAAATTAATTCTTTAAACTTGCAATGAAGTGTAATTGATGCAATTAAAGTAAAATGATGCAAATTTTTAATGTGTTAAATTTATTTTAATTTAAATGATACAGAATTAATTGTAATTGTAATTAAGATATTTGTAACACTAGATGAAATGATGCTATTTTACGAACAAAATGCTTAATTGGAATAAAATGTCATATAAATCTGAAAACAGGGTTTAAGGAAAAGAGGTGTTTTTTAAACAAAATTTTAATTTTTCAAATATGAAAGGAAAAAAACTGAAATCTCAACTGAAGCGGAACCTAAGATGCACGAAACTTTGGTTCTCTCAAAATTTATTAAATTAAATAAAAACTTATAGTCTTTCAGAAGATTATAAATACAGTACAGCGATCCGTTTAACCCTAAAACTTAAACTCTAATATCAACTCGTTCGCAATTAACAATTAACATTTTATTTACCATTTGAAATACTGTGCGACGTTAATGTGTGATTCACAATAAACATTGGTCATTTTAGATGGGCCAATTTTGCATTATTTCTTTTTAATAATATTCTTTTGTTATGTTTTTGTTGTTGTTGTTCAGTTTCTTTTAGAGAAGCGCTTTAAAACAAGTTGATGTTAAAAAATTAACACTTTTTATTAGTTTACAATTTAGTGAAATTTATGAAATCACTATAATTGAAAAAGTGCTCAAAAATTTATTTTTAGCATACAGTTTTAATTTAAATTATATAGTGATAAAATCACTTTAATTAATACTGCAATTTTTATTATACATTTTAGAAAGATTAAATTTAAGAAGAATAAAATGTAATTTTATGATTCGTTAACCCTTGAACGGTTTTGGGGGACTCAAAATAAAATGACTTCAGAAAATCTTCAACTCAAAAATGCATTTTAATGCCTTTCAGTGCAAAGTAGGGCAGAATCGATGTTTCTTAGAAATGAAACAAAATCTCAAATTTTAATATCGAAAGAATGATTTCAGACTTATTATATCATGATTTCTATATTAAGAATTAAGCTAACAAATACCTCAAATCGCTTTCTATCAAATTCATATGACTTTTATTTCATAAATTTAAATAAAATTTCGGGAAATCAAAACCTCAATTACCGAGAGTGTATTTTTACCCCTGTAGCATGTTCTATGATTCGTTTAGACTCTTATTAACAATTTATTTGATTTGTTGATATGCAAATTATTTTCGTTTAAGTTGAAGTTTATTAACTAGAAAATCAATGCAAATCAAGCAAATTTCTTTCAACAGCACTCTTATCATATTGCATGTCTACACTCTGAAAATACTAAACGTAGGCTTCTTTTTCTTAAGAGTCATAAAAAATAAACTTAAATATTTAAGACAGGTAGAGGTAATACAAACAATGTATATATGTTTGTACACATGTATAAGAATATACATTTATGAACATAATTATTAGGGATACGAACAGTTTAGTAAATTTACTAAGAAATGTGCATTTAATAAATACCAGCACCTCCTTACGTGCTTAGTAGCAGACATAGCAAATCAAGCTATTTTTGTTAGGGACGAAGCCCACTCACTTAGTTGTCAGCACCGAGCATATATGCTAGTCTCTTCCTGCGATTTGAGTCTAAATATTGAGGCTTGAACCAAAAATTTAAGAGCATTTAATTTCAATGTTATTCAGGTTTAAAACTTTGTGATGAACTTGCTTATTAACCGATGAACTCCAAATACTTTGGAACAAACATCAACAATTAAAACAACAATTACGAAACTTATATTGAACTTCGTCTGCACGGACAGAGCTTTAATCCTTGTGAGACTTTTTGAATAAAAATTTAGTCTACCTCTTTATAAAGTTCAGTACAGTCAGCAGTTAAAGTTTATCATTCTTAATTCGTTTTGACTGTTAAATGTCAAAAATCAATTTTTCGTTGTAACAATTATGTCCGCTTCTTTCATGCTGGAAATCGGTAGCAGGACAAGCATCAAGTCTATTGTGGTTCGACAAGATTTGAAGATGAAAGTTTGAAAATTAAAAACATTAGAAGAAAAATATTTTTAAACACAAGAACACACCAAGAGACCCTGATGTCATGGTAATGCTCTGCAGTTGGTGGGATCAAAAGGGTGTTTTGCTGAATGGCCTGATATATATTTTTTTCAAACTGAGGTCCTGTAACGTAATTTATTGGTTAAATCTATCCACATTACAACTTTTGATCATTTCTCACAAAACCGTTAAGAGACTAAAGTTTACACCCCTTAAAGGCCAGACCACTACTCTTTTGATTTAGAACTCTCTTACTAGAGTATGGTTCACTTTAGAACGAGGTGTCTGAATTTATAACATCTAGTGCGATTTCAATGATAACAGATTTATAGGCGAATTTTAGCTTTGAAATTGGTCTCTCTGGAGCAGCCTTAATTTAAAGGGTGCAAATATGGGAAACATCGGATCATAAAAAATTTAAAACGCTCCAGATTAATATTTATATTCTTCTAAAGGAATACTTAATAGGCTTTTAAGTAATACCAAAAAAATTGTTCAAAAAATGTTTTAACAGAACCAGATTTTTCTCAATTTATAGCACTCCAATTTTCGACCTAATTTCTCAATAAGGCCGAAAATTCTCAAATGGTATTTTAAAAAAGTTATTTTTTCATTGTATGCAAAATTTGTGATAATAGAAAATTTTACACCCCGATATCGGTTAGAGGGTTGCTATACCCCTCTAACCGATATAAAAGGCCTTTCGGATGTTACAGATTTATTCCCATTAAATTTTTGAAATGAGACACTGTGTGCCACTAGAAATATGGTTAAAAGTGAGAGCTTAAAATGGACAATGTTTTGAAGAAAGTATGAATTAATTTTGGATGGACCTAAGAATTGTTCAATTTTTCTTAAGTTAAATTGAATTCGCTTTGCTTTCATTTGTATTCATCAAACACTGTCCAATATGAACTCCCTATTTTTTATTATTTTTTGTTTAATCATATTCCAACAAAATTATTATGTTTCTTAATTATAAACAAATAGCAATAGCAGAAACAACACCAAAAAAGTTGTTGCTGTTATTTTTTTTTTTTTTAATTTTTTATTTTTATAATTATTATGAGATCATTGTTTGAAAAAAATTAACTATAAAATGAATTTTAATAAACCAATATGGTCCACAATACTTAATAATGATCATTATAATAATAATAATTATTATTTGTGAGACCCCATAATAGATTTGTTTGTTTTTATTGTTGTTGTTGTGTGTGTGTATAATTGTTTAATACTGTTGTTGTTGGTGTCTTTATTTAAACAAATTTCAATGCTGCTTTTAATTGAAAAGAGTTTTTTTTTTTCATTTTTTTATTAACTTAAACAAATTTGTGGTCCATACAAAATATTTATACCCCAAGTTAGACAGACTCCTCTAGTCAAGCTGTAAAGAATTTCAATTTGTTGGCTTTAGTTTAGGGGTTTTTGTATTCTGAAATGACAACAACAACAACAACAACACAATAAGAAAGAAAACAGTTGTGGAATAGACAGACAACAGAATTTATGATGAGACATATAAAAAAGAACGTTATTCTGGATTGAAATGAATTTTATTTTCAAGTCATTCATAAAACTGAAGCAATAAATTGTGGAAATGTACAGTGAGAAAAAAAATAATAAAAAAACTAATTTAAAATTATTAAAACTAAAAAGACTGTAATAATGCACTGTGAGGAAAGTTTTGAAATCGAATTCATATGACAGTTGGCATATCGAATGCAGAGGTGTGCAGGTTTATAGTTCTAAAAGTTTCAATCTCATTAAGAGTGCATGAACGAAATTATGGAGCTTCGAAAAGGGCGTGTCTAGGACGGAAACTTTTATAACTGCATGCAGAATGTTTCTTTGTAGTCCAATTTCAATATTTTTTCCAGTCCCCGAAAACAGTATCCAAAACTATGCCTTCATGTGCTTTTTAAATATTATAGCTTTCGCGTTACCCTTATTCGAATTTTCAAAAAATTGCGATAAACTTTCTTAAAATAGCCTTTTAGGGTTAATTCCTCTTTTGCTTCATTTTTATCTAATCTTTTATTAAAATTCGTAGTGTATAAATTGCATTTATCCATTATTTTTTCAATTTTTTTGTTTATTATTATTTTTCTCTCTTCTGTGTTTATTTAAAAAAATTTTTATCTGTTTTATTTTCTTGACTTGAACGTTTTTTTTTTTTTGTGCCATGAATGTGTTAGCAATTAGAATGTGATCACATCACCCATATTTGCATATCTCATTCACGCGTCTTATAAGAGTGAACGAAAACCATTTGCAGATTTAGATAAATGTGGAAATAAAGACAATTAAAATTTTTATTTGCCGCAAAATTAAGAAATAATTTTGAAAATTTCCGAAAAAAAATCATTTGGAGGAACATTAAAGCAATCAATACACCCAAAAGCGATTCTTAAGAAGCAATTAAGGCCTGGTGAATTAAAGCTTAAAAATGGTGAATTGAAAGCATAACTCTAGAAAGATTGTTGTTAAATGCAAGAAGCATTTAACTAAAATCTTTAGGATTTATTCAAAAATCGAGAAATTGGAACCTGTATGATATGAATCCGAAAAAGAAGTTCGTTTTCTTTGTGCAGAAGAAAAATTACACCAAACACAACAGGCCGTATGTAAAGCAAATAAATGCCCAAACCGAATATTCATAAAGCGGAATTAAAGCTACGTATTTGGTATTTAGTGGACAGAAAATTATTAACTTTTACAATTGCTGTTGTCGAATATAATGGGCGTGTCCCTAACATCAAAAACAGTCAGAAAAAAATAAAAAAAAAAATCGTTCAGCCAAATAAAACCAAAAACCGAATATTCATAACACCGAGTAACACCCTTCAGACTAATATTTTGGTGTAGTGAGAAGCTTTTGAAATTGGGTAAGTTGAATATCATGACGTAGAAGTGATGATCCATATTTTTGTGATCAGAAACTGTTAAAATTATGGTCCCATTAGCATACGATTCGTTTGAAAAGAGAAAACAAAGCAAATTTTCAAAAATATTCGGTCAGCCAAATAAATGTTGAAACCGAATATTAATAACACTGTGGTAATGCTCCGTATTTGGTGTGCTCACAGGAGTGTTTTGTATTATGAGCTGTTGAAATTGCTCTAGTTGAATACAGTAGACGTGACCCAAACACGTTCGATTCGTCGGAGGAGACCAATCATAGAAAAATTATCAAAATATTCGGTCAGTCAAATAAGTGTTGAAACCACATTCCTTAACACCGAGGTAATGTTTTGTATTTGGTGTGATCGGAAATTGTATTGTTAATTGAGTATAGTGAGGGTGTACCAAACACATTTGTTTTGAAGGAAGCGAGCAAACAAGGCAAAATTACCAAAATCATTAAATACTTTTCAAAAACTGTTTGAAAATATTGGATAGGAATTTTAGGCTAACCCACTTTATCGAATAGATGTTGGTCCATTTGTTTCGATCACTGGGGAATGCCCCTATTGCAATACGTTCCACTTCATAACCGGTAATCAAAAATTGTCTTTATTATTTTGTTTTTTTTTTTTTCTGAACGTGATCAGTTCCTTTGACGTGGACTTCATATGCTTCCAGAACAATGAGAGAAGGTGTTGGATAATAATGGACAATATTTTGAATCAATCCAAATCGACTATATTAACTCGTATGCCCAAAATTAGCCAGACCCATCCCAACATTAAATTGAAGAAAGTGTTATTGAAATTATTCAGAAAATAGGGAATTCGTTTTTGAGGACAAAATATTTTTTAAATCAAGAATACGTATTACTTCCTATAATAGAAAATTGGCTGTAATTCTGTCTTTATAATACATTTTTAAACATAATTTTAAATTCCATAATCAAAGTGCATAAATCGAAATTCTGATAAGAATTATAAACAAATATTTGAAAAATAAACCCAAAAATCCTTATCTCAATTTATCCAAAATTCTAATCTTTTATTTTTAAAAATTTATAAAATTTTCAAATTTTAAACTCTCTTAACACCCAAATTTTTGTCTAAAAAGTCAACTCTTTTTTTTGTTATCAGTAATTGAAATTATTTTTAAATTCTTTCGGTTTTCATACATCATGAACACAATTTAAATCTAAAGAATCCCGGTTTTAAAAAATAAAGAAAGATAAGATAAGAATTAAAATCATAATATTCTGGGGGCTTATCAACAGCAGTTTCCTTTAAAATACTACAGTAATGAGAGCAATGACTATAGTTTTTTTAAAGAAATATTTATAGTCAAACAGAAACGTTGTATATACATTTCCTAAGACTGATAACAGTCCACAAATACAAAAAATGTAACTGAAAAATAAAATCTTAAAAAGTTCAAACCAAAACCCAGCAAACAATACAAAGATATTGAAGAAAAATTTATTAAGATAAAATATATACAGTTGACGTTCAGTAGTATGAATGCTCTTCACTACGAATTTTCAATAATCTATAATACAAATAACGGGGCATTTTTTTCTACTCGATAGTGAGATTGTTTTTTTTTTTTTTTCATATAAATTTTTATTTTATTTACGTATGAGTGAAGTCATTTCTCGGTCATTCATGTTTAGAGTACCTTCCACCACTACAAGTGATGAAGTGGATATATGAACTTTGTTCTCCAATAATACAAAATTTTCGGTAGTACAAAATGGCCTGACGAAATATTATTCGTACTATCGGACCTCCACTGTAATATTTTTTCTTTGTAAATTATTTTTATTAAATTTATTAAAAATTCAAAAATTTTTATTTTATTGTTTGCTGGGTAATTAATATTCATATACATATGTATATAAATACATATACATACATATATTTTGTCTTAAAACCCACACTTTGATTATTTAATACTTGTGGGGTTTCTTTCTAGTTGAAATTGTTTTTCTTGCCAGAACCAGAAAAAGAAAGTAGTAAATGAAGTGAGTGTTATTTTGAAAGAATTTAAATAAAATAGAAAGAAAAAGGAGAAAAAGAACTACCAACAACAACAACAACAACAACAACAATATGAAAAAAACTGTTTATATACTTTGTATGTTGCAAGATAACCCAAAAGGTCTTATGATTTATGATGATTTAAATGTACTAAAATCTATAATCTGTTAGACTTATATAACAAACTCTCTCATGTCTCTATTTCTCTCTCTCTCTCTCTCTTTGAAGAATTTACTTAAGGAAAAATGAGAAAATTTTCAATTTTGAAATATGATCATGTAATGAGTATGAGATCGTTTAAAAGAAAATATTTCAAAATTTTAAACAAAAAGATAAAATGTATTGGAACTCTGGTATCACTTCTTTATAATATTTTAATATATAGTTTTTTTCGATATTTCTAAATGATCTTCAACAAAGAAATATTTCATATTTCAACTTTTAAAAGATCTTCATTTAAATGCGATCATTGATATTTTTATATGTTCATGTATTTGAAAATTCTATAATAAACCGAATCATAATATTATTTCTTAGTTTTTCCATTCATGTTCCCTTTTCAATCTCCATTTCAGAATATCATTAAATCTTTTTAAATTGATCCTGAATTTTTTTTCATTGAAAATGCGATTATTATTTTATATTCTTTGTAACAAGTGGAAAGTAATTTTATAATCAATGAAATTCTTAAAAATTAAATTAATTCTGTCTTAAGAATTTTACTTTCTAAAAATTTAAAAATTCCGAAAGCATTGAAACGATCACAAATGAAATTTGAAAAATGTAAGATCGGTTGTAATGGATTTTATACGCCCTTCAATTTTATTTAACAAATATTGAAATTCAACAAAAAATTCAGAATCTATTTAGAGGTGAAATTTTAAATTCGAAAAGAAATCTATAATCTTCTATATAAAGAAGGTAAGGCTTTTAGACATTTAAAAAACTGGACTGACTTTCTTAAAATTCTCAAAGAATAGACCAATAATATATCCGAAAGTAACATACGCTATAGGACAAGGAGAGGTAACCCCCAAAAGAAAATATTAGTTGCAGAAGAGTTAAAGAAGTGTTTCAGCGAAAGTTTTTTAATTTGGTCCCAATCACTTTCTCAAGTAACTGTTTTACTGAACAAAATGTACGAGGAATAGGACAGATATCAGAGGGAGATTTAGCCCCCATACAAAGTAAATTCTAATTATTAATTATCTAATTAATCTAAAGAATAATAGAAGTCAGAGTATTAAAATTTCATCTCAGTTATCTTTTCAAGAAAGAGTTTAACTGAACAATATTTAAAATGATCTTGATCAGGAGGAGAGGTAGCCTCCATATGTTTCACTTTATAAAGGCGGCAAAGCTGATCCGGTAAGCTTTGCAGCTATTCAGTGGATAAAAACTGATCAAACATAAATTTTTACGATTCAAAAGTGATGATTTTGTGACAAAAGTTAGGGCAAAATCTGGGGAGTCGAAAGAGTTAAAAGATGAGAATTTGGAAGCATAACTCGAGGAAGGTTGGTGTTATCATGGGGACTCACACAACAAGACATTATTCTAAATGTTATTAAAAAAATAAAGTTCTGAAGAAAATTAAAACATGTGGTGAAAAATTAAAATAAGTGGTGAAATTTTTAATTTGGAAATAATTTTAAAATTAAAAAAAAATTTAAATAAATATTTTTTGTAAACAAGATAATCTGAGATAAAAATTCATATATTATTTTGTTTTGAGGCGAAAAACTGTTTTTTGGTGAAGAAATAATTTTGAGGTGAAAATGAACATTTTAAAAACATATTTAAAAATGTTATTCTTTTTTGATGAAATCTTGTGGCGAGTTAAAGACTTTGAATTGAGTTTTCATTGAAAGTTGAAAAAATATGAAGGAAAGCGAATTTTGTGTTTAAATCTATTTTTATAATGTTTACTGAAATTTTTATCTTGTGGTGAAAATTTTAAGAAAAACATTTCTTGTGTCTTAAACAAACTTTTTAAATTTTTTTTTAAATGGAAATTGAATTTCTATACAAAATCACTACAAAAATTAAAAAATATTCGGTGCTGAAAAATCACATTTTTATTACAACAGCAATGGAGTTTTTTTTATTTATTTTATTTCAAAAAACCAACGGAACGATAAACTTTAAAGATAAAAAATTTTATGCACCCATTAATATTGTTGTTGTAAAGCATCTTTAAGAAAAACGTTATTGCACTTCAAAGATGAAAAGTAAATAAAAAAATCTACACGCAAAATTAAAAAAAAAAAAAAAAAAAAAAAAAAAAAAACTGAAAAGTAATTTATGGCAGACATAATTTCAACAGAAGTCCATCACGTCATCCAGACATTTAACAAAGTGTTTGAGGTTGGCGATACATGGAGAAAAAATCTATCGGTTCTCATATGAATTTTTAATTCACTGTTGTATTAAATACTTAATTTAATTAATTTCTTTAAGTGTAAATTGAATTTTTTGAATCTTTCTTTCTCTTTTTTGTTTAAACAGGTTGTTTTTTTTGGTTGATCTTCACACAAAACGGAAGATCTTAAATGATCGTATGTTATATTTAACGATATTTTTCGTTTACGTTTTTTTTTTACAAAATTGAAATTTTTGTTCAAAAAATTTTGGTATTTAAGAAAAAAGGTTTTGGGTTTCTTTATTATGTACCCTACAGCACCGTAAGTGGTTGGGGTATTATGAGTTTGTGCTGATGTTTGTAACATACAAAAAATGGTGTTACATCCATCTTTTAATATACCATTCGTACCTATGGAAAATTTCAGGTATCACCCATATCCTCCCGGAATGCTAAAATACTAAATATAAAGCGATTTAAACGATTTTGTCACAAAAATAAGACACGATATTTTAAAATGATGTGCCAAATTATGCTATAATCACTGCATTATTTGTCATAGGTACCATACAACCTTCGTTCCAAATATAACTTTGAAGGGCATAAAATTCCTTGGTCCATAATTTTTTTAACTCCCATATGAATGCTCACAAAAATTTATTTTACATTTCACAAAAATGTTGTTGTCACAATAATGTACCGCACACTAGATCGTAATCAGCAAAATAAATGATGCGAGGATCGTTCATTAATTTCCCGTAACAACTCTTTATAACTAATGGGTAGGGTATGACAAAATCGGGTTAGACCGATTATAAAATTTTTACTTGTATTTTTTTAACTTGTTTAAGAAGTGTGTGTGTGAAAATAAAAAAGGTTTAAATAGGAGTTTTGGGTCTTTTTGCTTACCTGTCCAAAATCAATGGTTAAATTGACTTCATTAAATTTCATACCACGAGACAATGGAGGACTCTGCCACCATTGTTCAGTACCATCAATAGCATGTTCGGGTGAATGATTTTTTTCGGGTATTGTAGGATCACAATAATCGCAGACCTAATGAAAAATTGAAACAAAAAAAACACAAATTGAAAAATATGAAACCATTAAAAAATTAGACCAACACATGTGTGTATTTCTATTTCATTCATTCAAAATTTTATTTTGAAAATTTCTAACTTCAGAATTCCCAAAATATTTAAAAACACATGTGGTTTTTAAAATTGTTTATTTTTAATTAGAAATACATACACGACACATAAATATGTACATATTTTAAACATGTGTTTGTGTGTCTGAGATAAGTACTATAAAAATATTGAAATAGATTCGAAATCATATTTTAAATCAAAAAATAAAGTAAATATTTTTTTAACCAACAAAAATTAATTCAATATTTATTTAATAATAAAAAAATCTTTATTTTTTTAATCAAACAAAAAATTCCAAATCAAATTTAATGGAAAAAAATTATTTAAAAAATTTTGTTCTGTTCCTACCTGACCCTGAATAACCGAATAATCGATATTATCATTTTCAGTATTAGCGCCCACTAATTTACAATATAATTCAGGTCCATCGGTATCCATGCCACAAGTAGCGGTGGCATAGATTTTTCTTCCCGTAGCTAAATTGAAATATGGTGGTGTGAGTTCAGCATTTGTGGTTCCCATGAAAAAGACCACGCCCGCTAATACCACTAGCAATGGGGTTAAGCAGTTTGACCCCATTGTGTTTATCATAAGATAAAACACTTAAATTGTTTTTAATTATTTTCTTTAAAGTCCTTTCAAGAGTCCTTTTTATTTTTATTCACTTTCTTTTTTATTATTTAATCGTTTTCACTTTTTTCTTATTTTTATTCTTTTTATTTTTTAATTTCTTGAGACCATCCCAACCGCACTGGATGGCTCTTCGCGAGCAACTGATTTTAAAAATTTCAAAATGATTTTCCTTAATGCCTTGAATGCGTCTCGTTTGGGTCAGATCTTATCACAAAAATTCATTCATTCAATATTTTTCAACATCGCTGTAGGCGTCTCTGTCCATTTGCTGCTGTTGTGGCGCGTGAGTAAAAGATCGTAGAAAACTGCATTTTTGTGCTCTTTTCGGCTCTCTGAGAGTAATAACTTTATTGATCTTCTCAAATGTAAACAAAAATCTTGAAGAATTCTCAAAAAACAAACAAACAAAGAATTGAAGAAATAATTGCCGGCCGGTTTTTTGTTTTTGTTGTTGTTGAAAAGAAATATTTTAAAAGGGAAAAAAAATAATTAAAAACGAATTATTTAATCGAAAACTACAGTGAATAACAATTAAATAATTTTTTAATAAAAACTTGTTTCTTTACTTTAAAAAAAAAGTTATTGTGTAGAATTTTAATAAGCAAAAGTGGATGAGAAAGAGATCAGAAAATATGCGAAACTGATTCAGCCCAACATCGCACAGTGGGCAAGTAAAGATGTTTATTGGAAAAAAATCTGTTACTTTTGATCGACTACAGGCATTTAACACGAATTTAGCAGAAAAGTGTAGCATTAAAAGTTTAGATGTTTGTTGTTTTATAGGCAAAGCTATAAGAGAGGAGATTAGAGTCCTTGGATATTAATTTTTATTTGATTCTTTTTATCAAAATTTTGTATATAACGGAAATATTTTTAAATCCAAAAGCTTGAATATGTAAACAGAATACATTTTTAAATGTTTCCTCCCTGAACAAAATACACGAAATTTCTTTCATCAAATCTATAATTCTGTCCAATAATTAAATTTAGAATCACATGATCCATATTTCACGCATTTTTAAATTTATAAAAAGTGTACAAAATTTCATTTATTTCTAAATAACGGTAAAATATTTTTTACTTCGAATAAATTTTGCTGAAAGCAGATACATTTCTGGACTGTCGATCCAGCTTATCAAGAGTGGGGCATAATGGATTTTTTGTATGTTTGGGTCTCATAGTGGATAGAGTTATGGGAACATTTATGTTATAGAGATATGGAGAAAACAAGTTCTTTTCTATTGAGAGTAAATTTTTTCTTTGACCTTTAATTAAATTTCATTTAGTCCGGATTATGAAAAATATATATTGAAAGATCAGTTTTAAGTTTTTCAATTAAGTTTCTTATTTTCCCTGTGTAAGTCTAAAAATAAATCACCTAAGACCCTTTAATTATATATATATTCTTGTTTCAAATCAAAATCTGAGTCGATTTAGCATTGTCTGGTGATCATGCCCAGACTAAATGTCCGAATTCAGTGAATTTGTTTTATTGTTTTTAGCAGTTTTCTATTTCAAAGCACTTATTCGATCCAATAACAAAAAAATATAGAACGATATCTGTCGGAAAACTTTTCGAAAATTTTCTTTAAATAATAATTGAATTTAAACAGAATTAAGCCATAATAACTATATCAAAATATTTTATCATACCAAAAATTGTTGATATACCCCGCAATAAGTGTGTTATATAGATCGTTATTTCAAATATATTTTTCCGAAATTTTGACATAAATGACCCTTAACCACCAACCAATACTGTAATTCTTACTGAGATTAATATATGTGGTTAATTTGCAAATATAAGTCCATAATTTTAGCGTACATATGAAGTTTTAATCTTAAAATACTCAAATATGGGCTAATGCCATTAAAATTTTAATTTCACGAATATTAGAACATATTTGGTTTTAGATTCCATATAAGGCACCATCTCGGAATCGTGTTTATTCTTAAAAGAGTCGATTTTTTCACGTATTTTTTAAAATTGTATTAATTTTTGCTAATTAACATTATATTAATAAAGTGAAAGAGATCACATATTTCGCTTATTTTCTTGATAGTTTAACTCTAAAATGTTAATTGTATTGATAAAATAAAATACATGAAAATAAGTATGTTAACAATTCCATCATTTTATAAAAAAGATACTTTCAAACATACCCACTGTATTTATATTGTTAATAAATTTTCAAAATATGTTGCATACTTTAAGGCATAAAAAATTATTAAATTTATTTAAATAGTAATATTTTTTTAAGGAAATATATTTAATTCCATAAAATTTTCACGATTTATTAAATAATTTGTACAAATTATAAAAATATATATATATTTGTTTTTAAATCAAAAAATATCAAAGGCTTTAAAAAATATTTACTTAAAGGATATGAAAACAAAAGACTTAAGACCTAAACTTGGTATTAAACAAAAAGTAAAATTGATTGAAGTTCATTTTTCATTAATCATCTAAATTTTAGCTTCTTTCTAGAAAAATCTTTATTATTAAAACTAACAAACATTTTACAGTCTAATAAAAAACACCAAATGTGAAGGTAACTAAATTTAAACATTGAAAAAAAAATAATTGAAAAATTGCCAACAAAAAATTATTTAAATACACAACAAATAAATAAACAACACAACAAAAGGAAAACAAGTTAAAATGTTATAGTCAGTCAAGAGCAAATATCTAATACCCTACACCACATTGTTGGTTGTAAATGATAGATACAAAAAATTTATGAACGAACCTCGTATAATATTCTTTTCTAATTTATGACTCAGTAAGAAGTACATTATTATGATACTGACATTTATGAGAAATTTATGCGTTTGAAAAGAATTTTTTCTGAAGGCTTATATTGGAACTAGAAGAAATGATGGACCGAACCTCGCATAATTTCGAATATCGATTTTATTACAATGCAAAATTGTATGTAAGATTGCTGCCCTTCAAAGTAATATTTTGGGGGTGGACTTGTAAAGGAACTAGGAGAAGTAATGGTCACATAGAACATTATAAGACTTGTTTTTGTTTAATTTCTTTAAAATCGCTTTATACTCAGGACTTTTATGACCTTAAAACCCCATACCGGGGGACATTTGTATAAGAGCTACCTGGAACATTGGACCGAACATGGCCATTTCCTATAGGCCTCGACTCAGAAAATGACTCTGAGTTGAACGGTATACTTAAAAATGGGTGTTATACCATTTTTTCCTGTATATTACAAACATCAGCACAAACGCATTATACTCAAACCACCCATGGTGGTGTAGGGTATAATGAAATAAAAGAAAAACAATATAAAAATATAAACAAAAAACAGAATTATTTGCAAAGTTAAGTTTATTGCTATTAAATCAGTTTTATGTTTACTACATGATCATAAATTAATGTCGATTTGCGATCATTGGAGCAAGGTGTGATGATAATAAATAAAATCGTTTTATTAAAGACAATTAAATGTAAAACGAATAAAACAATAATTATTCAAAAGAAAACAATAATTATTGAAAATATTAATAAAATATTGAAAATTGAATAATAATTGAAAAAATATTAAGATTTATTTATATTTGAGGTTATGTTAATATTAAAAATAATGTTAAAGAAGAAGATCAGTAATTATAGAACGATATTATATAGCGTTTTTGATTTTTCAACTTTAGCATTTTGCTTAAAACTTAATTTAATTTAAAATTTTTAATTTGCAATTAAATTTTTAAGAAAATGACATTTTTTTTCTCAAACTTGATTTTATTTTTTGGAACTTTAAATACTTTTAAAGTTTTAAGGAGACCAGCAAAAATCTCTGCTACTAGTTTTGTTTATTGATTAGCGTTTATTAATAAATTTTCAAAATTAATTGTTAAAACTAATGAAGTGTGGCAGAGTAGTGATTTTTTTTTAATTTTTGTTTAAATATTTAACTCAAGAATATGAATCGTTGAAGTTTAACTGAAAAATAATAAAATGATATTTAATTTGAAAGACATGAAGTGTAAATATGTGTAATAAAGTTGTATTTGTATTGCAACCAAAAAAAAAAATAAAACGTTTAAAATAAAAACATAAATAAATACAAATAGACTGAAGTTATTTAGTTTTAAGTTCGAAATATAAATTAAACTATAGTTTATGTTTTAGACTATTACTTAGACTATATTATAGATTTGAATATATGTTAGATCATAGACTACAGTAGTGTTTATTCAGAACTTGTCTTTTGTTCAGACTTTGGACGTATCTTATTATATTATAGACGAGTCTTTTTATCATATTATATACTGGTTTATAGTTCTTACGAAAAACAAGACTTTAGTTCATACCGTACTATAGTCTATAGTTCATAGAACATATAGTTTATATAAAATATAGTATATGTTCAGTCTACACTATAGAGTATAAATTAGACTATAGTTCAAACTTCATACTAGACTATATTTTAGTCTATATACCAGATTATATTTTAGACTATGTACCAGACCTCTTTAGTCTATAATCTAAAATACTGTTCGACCAGTATAGACTATATTATAGATCAAAATATAGGCTATAGACCATGTTATAGTTCAGACAATAGAATATAAAGTTCATACTGTAGACTTGTCTGTAGTTCATATTATTCGCTAATCTATATATATATATAGATAATAGGGCTATAGACTAAACTCAGTTCAGACTATTAACTAGAATATAGTTCAGGCCAGAGAATATACTATAAACTAGACTAAAGACTAGACTTCCAGATTACAGTTCATACTATATTAACTAGACTATAGTTTAGAGTATAGAGTACGTTAAAGTTCAGACTAAAAAATTGCATTTTTTTACTAAAAAAATGCCATTTTTCACTAAAAATGCCATTTTTCACTAAAAATGCCATTTTTTCACTAAAAATGCCATTTTTTCACTAAAAATGCCATTTTTCACAAAAAATTATATTTTTTCACTAAAAATGCCACTTATTCACCAAAAAAAGCCATTTTTCACTAAAAATTCCATCCTTTTTTACTTAAAATGCAATTTTTCACTAAAAATGCAATTTTTCATTAAAAATGAAATTTTTCACTAAAAATGCAATTTTTCACTAAAAATGCAATTTTTCACTAAAAATGCAATTTTTCACTAAAAATGCAATTTTTCACTAAAAATGCAATTTTTCACTAAAAATGCAATTTTTCACTAAAAATGCAATTTTTCACTAAAAATGCAATTTTTCACTAAAAATGCAATTTTTCACTAAAAATGCAATTTTTTCACTAAAAATGCAATTTTTCACTAAAAATGCAATTTTTCACTAAAAATGCAATTTTTCACTAAAAATGCAATTTTTCACTAAAAATGCAATTTTTCACTAAAAATGCAATTTTTCACTAAAAATGCAATTTTTCACTAAAAATGCAATTTTTCACTAAAAATGCAATTTTTCACTAAAAATGCAATTTTTCACTAAAATGCAATTTTTCACTAAAAATGCAATTTTTCACTAAAAATGCAATTTTTCACTAAAAATGCAATTTTTCACTAAAAATGCAATTTTTCACTAAAAATGCAATTTTTCACTAAAAATGCAATTTTTCACTAAAAATGCAATTTTTCACTAAAAATGCAATTTTTCACTAAAATGCAATTTTTTCATTAAAAATAAAATTTTTCACTAAAAATGCATTTTTTCACAAAAAATTCCATCCTTCACTAAAAATTAAATATTTTAGTTAAATTTTAAATTTTTACTATAAATTTATATCTTCGAAAAAAACCAAAACCTGTTAAACCATTTGTAGGGTACTAATAATATTTATTTTTATATAATAGAATTTATTCACAACTATTGCATAACACATCATGACTCCAACAAACATAAATAAATTTTCCAAAAAATAAACTTAAAATAAAAAATAACATTTACCACGAAAAACACAACACGACTTGCTCAAACAAAAATCTATTAATCATGCTACAACTTATAGTGCAACTTTTGGCAGTTGTTGTTGTTTTAGTTGTTCTCTAACAATTCTTAAAAAAATATATATAGATTTTTTGGCTCTTTTTAGTTTTATGCCACTAAGCAAATTTGTTAACACCGAAAAAAATGAAAAAACTGAAAAAAACCTCAACAACGAAAAACCAGCCAAAAAATTCATTTGAACACAACGAAGAAAGAAACGGCCACCTTTGCAGCTGTTTATAGATATTTTGGTGGTTTTTTGTGATTTTTATATTTTTTCATTGCAATTTATATATTTTTTAATTTTTCTACTTTTAACATTTATTTAATATGAATTTAGATATTTTGAGTACATTTCCGTTCTAACAATCAAACGAGTTACACGCAATTATTTCGATGAAACGTTTGTAAAAATTATAAAATAATATTTTTTATATCTTTAAATAAATAAAATATTATATAATAAAGAAATTTAATAAAACATAATATTTTAAATGGTGTTATTGAAAATATTAAAATATTTAGTGGGTTAGTTTTATGAAAAAATTGTGCAAAAAATTAAAATTTTTAAAATTAATAATTTGTAATTTTGTCTTTTTTTTTTTGGTGCTTAAACAGGGTGCGTGAGCCGTGTTTATAGTGAAATCACCCAGAATGTTATATCATATAAAATGTTTCGTTATCATATGTTACAAAAGGATTAAAACAGGATTATGAAATAATTATTTGAGTTAATTGAAAAAAATGTATGTGCCTTAAGTCTTTTGTTTTCTGTTGTAAGAAAAAATTATTTAAATTAAAAAACATTTTTTATAAATAATTTATTAAAAATTATAAATAAATTTATATGTATTTATTTAAAATTAATTCAAAATTGCGTTTTATTATTAAAAATAATTTCGAAAATTTTTAAATAAATTTAATTATTCTAACATAATAAAAGCGATTTTCAAAAGAAAACCACAATTAAGGCTAAACATTTTAAACGAAGAAATCCAGTCAAGTATTCCAATTTGTATAATTTAAATTCTAGACTAGAGTATAATACAGACCTAGCTAAGTAACTGACTCTAGACTTAATTATAGTGAGACACTGGAGTATTTTAATCTTTAGATTACAGTGTAATATAGAAACTAGACTAAAGAATAGTACACACTAGACTAGATTATAATGTAGGCTCTAGACTAAAGTATAGTACAGACTCCAGTCTTAAGTGTATTATATACACTTGACTAAAATAGCTTTAGACTGAATAATAGTACAGACTGAAGACTTAAATATAGTACAGACACTAGAATATAGTATTGACTCCAGACTAAAGTATAGTACAGACTCTATACTAAAACATAGCACAAGCTTGTGTCTAAAAAGTAGTACATCATCTAGGTTTGGGTAGTAGGTAGACTATAGTATAATACAGCCACTAGATTAAAGTAGTGGGTTGACTAAAGCATTATACAGACTCTAAATAGTACAGGTTTTATTCTAAAATTCTGTTTTTAAAATAGAGTGTAGTAAAAACTTAAGAAAAAAGAATTGTACAGAATCTTAACTGTAAAATAGTATAGAATCTATACTACAGTACAGTTCATATTCTAGAATTAATTATTATACCATAATTCCAGAAATAAATATATTATACAAACTATCCTGATATATCATATTGTTCAGATTGTAGATAAGAATTTAGTTCAGTATCTAAGTTCGAGTTAGGTACTCGCTTTAGGTTTTAGACAAGTTTGGACTGCAGCCTTTATTATTAGTCATACAGACTACATTTTATACTATTCTAAAGTGTTAACTCTTGTCTGAATTATAACCTCAACTATAGTAAATATATAAACAAATGAGAAGCTAACACAATAGCGTTCTTAAAGTTTGCCTTCTCTGATATAAATATGCAAATTATATCATTTAAAAATTTTGTTGACAATTTAAAATAAATAACACGTTTTAACCTAAATATTTAACAAAATCTTGTTTTAATTACTAAATTATTTAATAATTTTTTATTAAAATACTCAAAACCCCCGAAAAAATAAATAAAATCTTATCTGTTTTTAGTAGCACAACTACCACCCCCCCCTAAAAACAAATATCTTAATCTTCAAATCACCGTTGTTGGCAAAAAAAAAACATGTTGCTAACCTTGAATCAATATATACATTACAATTCAAACAGACTACTTATATTCTTTGCCACACACACTCTATTGCCACATTATCTCTTTCTTACTTGCAGCCCCGAACAGCCCGCAAAAACTTTACCAACATTTTGCTTACATTTTGTTTACAAACAATAACAAACAATAAATCTGGTTGTAACTGAACCTCTAAGTTTTTACAAGAAAAAAATATTAAGTGGCATGCAACATATTGCATTTTTTTTTGTATATAAAATAACAATATTTCAAGTTGATTCAAGCTCCAATTTAGCCACTAGTCTATCTAGTTCAAAGAACTTTAACGAATATTTCACGTATGAAAGAAAAAAACACTAAAACTGTTAACAACATTTAGAGTTGGAAAATTACGCAATTTCTGTTTAAAACTAAACTTATCAAGGACAGTGGAATTAAATAAGAGATTATTTATTATTTTAGTGTTTGTGGTTTTGTGTTTTTAAACACAATTACTTTTTGGAAAATTAATTAATTTTAGTTATTTTTGTATTAAAATAAGTTATGCCATATAATATTAACGTGATATTCTTGAAAAGATATTTGAAATTGTTTGAACAAAAGTGTTAAAAACTGTTAAATGGTGATTTTATTTTTCTTAAATAGTTTTATTACATAAATAATATTAAATTTATTTCTTATATGGTTGTGAATATTATGCAATTGTGTTTGTGTTTGATATTTTGATGGAATATAAATGGAACTGTGGTCGGTACTATTAACTAAACTATAGTAGAGACTAGAGTCTTGTCTATAGTTGGAACTATATTTTATTCTATATAGTTAGAACTATAGAATAATTATTAATTTAGTGTATATTCAATTTGGAACTACAGTACAATATATACTTGGTACCATACTCTGGTCTATTTTCTAATCTTGTCTATAGTTGAAATTATAGTCAAATCTATATTTTGTCATATAGTCTAACATAAGGTTGGAAATAATCTATAATAGACACCATGGTTATATATAGTCTATATATTTGGCACTATAGTCTTGTCGATAATATATAGTTTACAGGTGGCCACAATACACACAGCAAAATTGTTTTTTTTTTTAATTAAGTCTGTACCGTTTGATCGGCTGGATGGATATGCCTGAATTTCGACATAATGATAGAGAAGTGTTTGGCAGACTGGACCACATTGAGAAAGCTTTGGGCGCTCGGCTAGACATATTTTTGTTTCTCATTTTATTTCAAAATTATTTTGATCTGTCTTAAGACGATTTTTATCTCTTATATGGTATGAGATCGAATAATTCTTAACACACAATACTTTGAACAGGTAATCCATCTCCATCTCCAGGTCTTAACTACAGTAAAGCACTTTGATAGATTTGCCTCTCTTGATACAAATGCCACATTATTCTTACTGCACCACTCAAGTGGACACATTATGAATCTTATGAATGAAAGCAGCTTTTTTGAAAACAATCCTTAATGGAATTTCGATATTTATAGAGTCCGTTGTTTTGAAATTTTCAGAAAATTTTAAATACTTTTATGATCCAAACTTTTCTTTAACATTCTTTCGAGCATCGGCAACATAACATGTGTCGAATATACATTTTGTCATCCATTATGCAATTAAAATATTTTTTAAGTTTGACTTCGATTTCCGTGCTCTGTCTTTGGCGTATTTAGCAGTGTTTTTAAACCTACATTAGCTTTAACTTTTCGTACCAAATAGTCCAAGCAGTGAGCAAATCAGGTTCTTTCCTACCTAATGTGTTTGTAGCTCGTTTAAGAATACTTTTTGGCTTTAGAAACATCATGTATGCTATTTCTTCTACCTAAACCAAGTTTTCTATCATCGGATAAGCTCTCCCAGTATTGGACCAAGTTGAGACTTCTTTTCTGGTCACTATTTTTTAGTAAAACATTCATTTGTTTGACATTAAATATAACTGCTGACATGTTCATCAAAAAAAAAATAATTTTTGGGTGAAAAATTGTTAATGAAAAACGTGTGTTAAAATTTTTTCGATCTCACTCTTCATTATTGCAAAATTATTGCCAAATAATTTTTTTATGGTTTTCAATTTCAAATAAACAACGAAATATAAACAATTGTTGACAGTTTTTTAGCCATTAAACGAAAAGAAATCCAATTCGCCTTAAAAATTCTCTTATACAAAAATTCTTAAATTCTTTTTGATTTGACGAATTAATATTTTAAGAAATATTTTTTTTTATTCCGCACCTGTTATTTTTTGCACTATTGTTTTATCACATTTCGCAAAAAAATATTAAAAAAAACAATAAATCAAGAAAAAATCCCCGATATCGTATTTTTAACAATAAAAAGTAAAAGGTCTTAAATCTAAAGAAATTTTAAAATTTAAAAAAGAACTATAAAAACTGGGTGAAATCACGACTTCACGTTCAGAACTGAAGTGTCAATACAATAAAAAACATTTAAATTAAAAAAAAAAAAAAAAAAAAAAAAAAAAAAACAATGAAATATTTTTCAGTTATAATTTTAGGTAAGTTTTTATTATTTATTTAAAGTTTTGAGATAAAATTTTCTATTTCTTAAATTCCAGCTTTGTTTTTCCTGTGCTCCATACAAGCTCAATGTCCTGAAATTTGCCCTGCGATATATCTACCTGTTTGCGGTTTTAATGGACGTTGCTATAGAGAATTTAGTAACTCTTGTCAAATGGGCGTAGAAAATTGTACTCAAAATCAAAGTAAGTTAAGAATATTTGTTTAAATTTATTAATTTATTATAGAATAGCAACTAGAAGATCAACTCTTTCAAAAACTTCTAGCTTATCTGAATCCTAACTAATAGTAAGATGTTATAAAATTTTCTTTTTCTCCAAATTTTTCGAGTTAAGCGATTTTAATTTTATTTTCGAAAGAGTTGCCTATCTAGATGTACTCTATAATAATTATGTTGCTGCAAAATATGTTATAAAGCTTCAAAAAAGATTTTAAATTAAAATTTCGTTTATATTTTCCAGATTTTAGACAAGTGCCCATGAAAAACTGCAGCAAAAGTAGAAACCGAAAATGTTAAAGAAAATTAAAATTTCCCATTTGTTTATGAAAATGATTAAAAATAAAGATGAAAATTATAAATTATAACAAAAAAGTTTTATTCTTTGGAAATTATTATAAAAGCTTATAGATCGCTTTAGAAGTATCTAAATACGTTTTAATATTGAAAAATCATGTTTATGTAAATTTACTCTTCTATTTGCATTTCACATTTAATTTTTGGCGGGTCTAAAAATATTTGACAACTATCATACCCGGTAAACTTAGTTAAAAATTTTGGTCCTATATTTTTTTCAGTGATCATGTCTCACAGTAGCATAATTGTAAAAACATTTTAGACTCTCGCTATAGGTTTTTAAGATATTCGAAAGTAAATATTTGCTTTGTAAAAGGGGTACCGCTCCCCCTGAACCTATACGTCCTTTGTTTTGTGCAGTAAAAGATTTCCTTGAGCAAGTTTTTGGCACCAAATTCGAGAGCTCTCGCTGTTATAGTTCTTTAGATATTCGAAAATTAATATTTACTTTGTTAAGGGGGGTACCCTTCCTTCTGAACCTAACCGTCCTACGTTTTGTGTGGTAAAACAGTTCCTTGAGGAAGTTATTGGAACCAAATTTAAGAACTCTTGCTGTTATAGTTCTTTAAATATTCGAAAAACAATATTTGCTTTGTAGGAGGGACACCTTTTCCCCTGGTCCTATCAGAATATTTTAATAGCCATTGTACTTTCGGGTATATTGGGATGATCTTATGATCCCTATAGATCATAGGTAGATTCCAAAATTAATACAATCAATACGAAATTATTATTTGAATTTTAGAAAAATTCAAATAATAATTTGAATTATCGAATCCTATAAGTCCTCTTGTAAATATTCTCTAAGGCGTATGAAGAAATCTAATAAAGATTGAAAAAAAAATGAAAAATAAAAACTCTTTTTTAAAAATGTGTAGAGAACAAATAAGTCACCTATAAACACGAAATTTGTACATCCAAATCAGAATAGTTTAGGTGCATTTGAAGTTACATTTTATAATTTTGATGGAATTGATATATATCTGTTCTATACGCTAGTAAAAGTTTGAAACAATAGTCCAATCCATAGTTGTAGATATTGGCCTACAGGGGAAAGTAGCTTTGTTAGCTACTACAATATCTGAAACGTTCCAAAATACTTTTCCATAACCGATATCTTTTTACATTGCAACATGTTTCTATAAGTGTTAGAAAGGAAATAACCCCCCCAAAAATTCGGTGAAGAGTCTAAAGAAAGGTTGTGACATTCATATAATCCAAATATTTATTATACAGTATCATGACAACTGTCATATAAAATAAGTCAAATCGATTGATAGAGTTGAGATTTGAGATCATTTGTTTAGGCGACGATTGTGATAGGAAAATACTTGGAAAATATAAAATTATGTCACAATCAAGAATTTAATTATTTTCACTAGAAACAATCACTTTTTCAGCTTTAAAGTTAACGACTTTAATAAAATTCGCTGACAGTTTTGTATAATAAATTCTTAAGTAATATACTGATCGCCATAAAACCTACTGAAATCTAGAATTAATGATCATTTACAAATTGACATTGCAATTATAAATGTTTAAAGTTAATTTTTATTAAAAAAAATTATAATGAAATACTTTTCAATTATTATTTTGGGTAAGTTTCGCTTTTTTGAAAATTTCATATTGAAATGTTATTAATTCTTTATATATTCAAGCATTATTTTTCTTGTGCACTGTACAAGCAAAATGTCCTACATTTTGTCCTTCATTAGTTGAACCCATTTGCGGTTTTAATGGTGGATGTTATAGACAATTTGACAACACTTGTTTAATGTTTTTTGAAAATTGTAATAGAAGACAAGGTTTGTTCAGATAATTAAGATATCAATTTTATTATAAAATACTCTAAGATTTAACTCAAAAAAAATTAATATAATTTATTTTATTATAATTTTCCAGATTTCAGAAAAGTATCCATGGAAAATTGCCACAAAATTGAAACACCAAAATGTTAAAAAATATAAAAATTTTTATACAATATTTGAAATTATAAATTGTAATTAATATAATCAAAGTTATTAATTAAATATGTATTAATGCATAAAATGAAATAATAAAATTTCCCATTTTTATTGAAATAAATAAATAATTAAGTATAAATTATTAAGAACAATTTATAATTCCTCAGAAATCATAATAAAAAATTTAACACACAATTAGTATTAAAAAATGAGAATAGGGAATCATTTATTAAATGTCACAACTTCAAGGTCGTTCAAGACCTCACAACACACTAATCGGAGATACAAAATCTATGTGTTTTAAAAATAAATTTGTATATTTTTATCAGTAATTGGATTTACATAAAATTGTATATCGTTATAATGGGTGGACCATTATAATTTTATTGTATCTATAAACAGGGCTATGGAACTTCAAAGTGTAATATATCTTACTAGCATTTTAACAGCTACTTTATTAGCGTAGTAACTAAATGTAAACAAAAGTACCATTTTTATTACCATCAGAAGATTCAAAAAGTACCAAAGGAGATTTTCTTGAATTAATTTTCATACATATGAGTTTTTATTCATGTAAGTTCCTTTTTAGTAGATTGAAAATGTACATATTATTTTCTAAAAATGTACATATTATTTTCTAAAAATGTACCATGTCATTAATCAAATTTCGTACTATTTATGATTTGTTAACCAAGTTCCTGAAATAAACTTATCAACTCATTCTATAAATGGTACTTTTCAATTTTTTAACCCATTTTGGTATTTTTTTTCCAACCCAAATGTATATTTTCCCTATGAATTTTAAAATTACTTTGCATTTCCATCATAATATCCATAAGAATAAAATAACTTCAAAAAAGTACCAAATATGGGTACTTTTTTACCCTATTTACTAAACATAAAAAATTTACAAAAAATATTAAAGTATTAAACACTTTCAGGAAAGCGATAAGTACTGATTTTTCAATTCCTTACTTCTGGAAAAAATCTTGTCTCCGACAATTTTCTTATGCTATGGGATGATGATAACTTAGTTAGTAACATAAGTGTATTTATAAACTCTCTCTAGTTCCAAACACCTAATGTCTCCTTATGTAAGAATTCATCAAAATCTAGAAATTATTTTCTGGGCGTTTTTACTTTTGATAGGAACTCTAAATAATTTTGATGCTTTGAAATATTTTTGACTAACGAATAAAGGCCGATTTTGGCTAAATAAATTTTCTGCCTCATTATTACAATTTACTGCTACATATCAATCAGTAAAGACTTATCTTTTTGATTTTTTCTATTAATGGAATTTTATTGGACAGAATTTGCTAAAGACATTTTGCATCACCTGACCTAAAATCAGATATCACATAATGTGATGGAAATTCTGCTTAATTCGGCAGTTTTTATATTTATATCACAGAGCAAAGATTAAGTTATGACTTTGATGAATACAAAATGTCCAGAAATTTGGAACTAAAGGTTCTAATTTCTGGACATTTTTATATATATTTTTTTGTGATATATTTCAATGAAGATGTGTTTCCTTTTTACTTACTTTCAGATAATCAAAAAATCTTATCATTCAAGGAGTCTCTGGAGTAATTATTGGTTTAATATGCGGTTGAGAATGTTATGTAAGCCAAAATACAAATATGTGTTTCATTAATATAAAAATATCGGTTGCTGTTGAGTAGACAACATCACTCAGAACATCGCTCAAGAAGCTCAATAATTCAACTAGAGATGCCATGGATAACCCAAATGGAAAAGTCCAGAATTAGATCATTACATGGAGAAACCTTTCTACAAAAACTATATAAAAATATAATAAATTAAAAAAGTCTATATTTTAAAATTAAATTTATTTATTTCTAAAATGAAGTTTTTAATAATAAAATATGTTTTTAAAACAAATCGAAAAAAAAAATTTGTTATTAAATTCACTTATTTTAATTCCTCCTTAATAAGGATATGCCTTAATCAAAAGCACTTTAAATTCGAACCCCATAATATAGTTATTTGTAACATAAGTGTTCACAAGAACATTTGGATTTACTTTAAACAATTTTTCGAAAATTAATTTTTTTCAGAGTATGAAAAACTCGAGACAAAATCTTTTTTTCAAATGATCTTAATTTTAAATCTTCATTTTCGAAGATTAAAAAAACAAAACTCTGTTTTATCGAATAAAATTTTTGTCTTCTTGCTCCGTACGAAATCGAATAAAAACACGTATTTTACTCGGCTTTCAGTTAGAAATAAAAATGAGGATTATCTTTATCTCGGTAAAAAATGCGAAATAGTTCTTAAAAAAATCTGCTTCTAACGTCTTCAAAGCAATTTGTGCGAATTATTGATATTAAAATCTATTTTGGATCTCGCTCCTTTTTTTCTTTTTTGATTCTTATAATATTTTTGAAAGAGCGATAAAATAAATAAAACTCTTTGAAAGATCCGATCTTACGAAGAATATAAAAGCTTAAACTTTATTTCTTTTATTTAAATTTTGAAATTTATAATGTTTTTTTTTTTTTCAAACAAAAAAATCGTTTTTCATAATTCATTTAAAATTGCTTATTCCTCAAAGCATCCTAGTCACAAACCTCATTTGCTAAGTGACGTCACACAAAAATTATTTTTACAAAATTTGTTAAGTCACAAAATTTTTGCTTAATACCAGGCGAACAGAAGAATCAATAGAGAGCAATTTGAAAATATAAAATTTTTATCCCGCAAAAATTGTTGCATAATTTAGGGGTTTAATTTAAATGGTCATTTAATTAACCCCTAAGATATGTTACAGTTTTTCAACTATTTAAATTTATATTTTTAATATTTATTAAATCCTTAAAATATGTGACACTTTTTCGGGAGAATAAAAATTATTTTTTTTATTTTTACACTCTACTGATTTTTCTGTTCGCCTGGTATTAAGCAAAAATTTTGTGACTTAACAAATTTTGTAAAAATTATTTTTGTGTGACGTCACTTAGCAAAAAAGGTATGTGACTGGGATGCTTCACAGGAATAAGCTATTTAAACGGAAAATGACGAGCTGGAATAAATATGATTGTTGAAGATTGTTGATTTATTAAATATATTTTTTTAGATAGTTACAAATTGCTCTTTGAGACGTAATAAAAATCTTGATCCTTTATAATCTTTAGTACGTTTTGATTTAAAAAAGGGTGTTAATTAAAAGGATTTTAGAAAAAAAAACAAATAAAAATGTTATGGTCGGTCAAGCCTATACTATATAATACCTTAGTCCAAGATCCAAGCACAAACAATTATGGACTGACCCTGGTAAACACTCCCGATTTCGGCCCTTTTTAAGTCAAACATTTTGACTTAGTAGCCAACGGTTTAAATATCTCTTAGTGTTTAAGATATATTTAGCTTTAAATTATTAAATTTTACATTTTGACCGATCTGGCAATCTTTCCTTCCATCCAAATTTTATCCAATTTCTTCAAATATTATTCTGCAATTTTCGCAAATCACAAAACAGGAATTTTAAAAGCAAAAGTGTTAACATTTGAGTTTAAAGAAATGAATTGTAAAACTCGAGATGGACTAATTTAGGGACTCAGAGGACCAAAGAGACCTCACAGACAGACCACTATGTTAAATTTTACCTAAATGCAACCAACCTATTTAATAGTTCAATTTTGTGTATAATTTTGATAAGAAGTCGCTTATCATAGTTCTTGACATATTCGATAATCAATATTTTATGTGTATGGGCGAAACCCCTCCCCTTAGTCCTATAATATTTTTTAAAGCCAATGTAATTTTCGGGTAAATTGAGATCATTCTGTGAAAATTTCATCAAAATTGGTACATTCGTTTTAGATACATACATGCATATATATATATATATATACATACATGCATATATATATATATATATATATATATATATATATATATATATATATATATATATATATATATATATATATATATATATATATATATATATATATATATATATATATATATATATATATATATATATATATATATATATATATATATATAGAAAGAGAGAAGATTTAAAAGTTCAGAAGTAATCTACATCAAATATTTAAATTAATCTCTTTCCATCACCCCTCTATGGAGATTTACCACCAAACTTATTATGCTATACTTTTTCCGTCCCACTGTACGATACTTTATAGTTATATATTCATTTTCAGATAAAAAACTTAATGTACATATTAATACAAACAGTT
This sequence comes from Cochliomyia hominivorax, assembly GCA_004302925.2. Classification (NCBI taxonomy): domain Eukaryota; kingdom Metazoa; phylum Arthropoda; class Insecta; order Diptera; family Calliphoridae; genus Cochliomyia; species Cochliomyia hominivorax. The sequence continues at coordinate 15,456,931 of PYHX02000413.1, forward strand.
GTTTTATAAATATAAACTTATTAACAAAAATAATGAATTGAGGCCCACTGTAATTTATTTGCTTTCCAAATATTTTTTTTAATTTCCCAGATCTAAAAAACAATTCAAAAATAACTTTATTTATAAATTTTTAAAACAAACAAACAAAACTTTTATCATTTATAGATGATTTTGTGCAAACACACAAATATTAACATTAATTATTTCTACTAAATATGACGTCTACTAATTACATTTATATGTATAAAAAGGTATGTTATTATGGAACCAAAAGCGAATATACGTAAACCCTACTTTTCCAAAAAATCAAATATATATTTTACTTCATAACGAAATGACGTAAAAATATACTGAAAATAACAGAAAATTTGACTAGAGGATGTGTAGTTCTGATTAGATTTTCAGGTAACGTATAAATTCCTTATACAAGAATTTGGCATCTATGAAAACGTTAGAACTCAAAAATTCACAATTTTAAAAGAAAAAGAAAGATAAATGTTATTTGATGTGAAAAATGTATAAAGAACTTCAAATTTCGAAATTTTACTGTTTTTGTGAAAAACAAAATTAATATTTAAACTTTAATTAAATTTAAACGAACAACGATATTTATTTGCAATTTCGATATGAGTTCTATGAACTTGTCCATGAATCAGAGAATTAAAAAGATTTCCATTTTCAAATCGAAATATACGAAATCTTAAATCGTATAAAAAGTGTTTAAAAAATTGACTTTTTTCACTGAAATAATCACCCTGACGCCAAAGAGAATATCCGCATTCTTGTTAAGATGTTTTCATAAAGCAATGTTAATATTATAATATTAATTTATATAGGGAATCTAGTACATATTTTTAAAATAATTTAAGACCTGTATTAAGCTCACTTTCCTTAAAAGACTAAAAACAGACTGGTAAATGGTAAAAATAAGCAAAATTATTATTTCGAATTTAATATTTCAGAAAATGTATACCCTTTACGACTTAGATTCACTTTCTCTGACGATTAAGCGATACCCATCCGTCCAGTTAGCTGTCCATGTAAAGGTTGTGAGATCTGTGAAATGCGTATTTGAGTATGAAGTAAAATTTCAAAATAAATTTATTTTATACAACTACAAGTAACATCAGATTAAATGAGATTTAGTCCATAATTTTTCATGTCTGCGCAGTGGTGAAGGGTATTATATAGTCTTATCCAACTAGGTGACCAAATTTGAAGGGTCCCTAGCTACGCGTTTTAACAATTAAAAAACACCAAAACTGTAATTTTATAAAAGTTAAATCTAACGTTAAAGAATTACATTCCAAAAGAATCGAATTGGAATATGATTAAAGAGTAAGAACGAAAAATTCTTAACATACATATATGTTAATAAAACCAAAACCATTAAACATACAGTTTTAATTTTTTATTGAAATTATTATAATTTACATAAAGAATATATATTTTTTATAATATAAGTCAATAATAATGAAATTTTGAACCTTTTTCCAGAAATCCTTCCATTAAAGTTTTTATAATGCTTCCTGTCACTTTTCCCGAACACGTAATTCAGCTTGGTCTAAAATCTATCACAATTTTGGTTACCTTTTTTGTGCTCTTCAATATCTCTCCGGGCAAATACCACATAATTGACTTGTTTTCCAAAGTGCCAGGATGTCATGTTTGGCCAAATATGAGTGGTCACATTATGAAGTCTTATGAATGGAAGCAGTCTTTTTATACCCTCCACCACCACAAGTGGTGAGGGTATATTAAGTTTGTCATTCTGTATGTAACGCCAAGAAGGAATCATCTCAGACCCAACAATGTATATATATTATTGCATCAAATCAAAAACTGAGTCGATTTAGCTATGTCCGTCTGTCCGTCTGTCCGTCTGTCCGTCTGTCCGTCTGTCTGTCTGTTGGAAACATTCTCACGCCTAGAATAATTGACCGAATTCAATAAAACTTGGCCACATTATTTGTTATTGTCCTAAGCAGTTTGCTATTTAAAACCAGCTATATCGGTTTATAAGCAAGGAAGTTATAGACCGATATCTGAAACAACCTCAAAATTTCAAAAATGAACTCTTATAATTTCTTCTAAAAATGTAATTGGACTAAAACAAAAAATTAATTTTAGCATACAATTACACGTGCTTCATCATCGTGCCAAAAATTATCAAAATCTGATTAACCGGAAAAAAGTTATAGGCTATAATATGCAAAATTTTGATACACCCCAAACTCTTTGTGTCATATGGACCGCAATTTTTAAGATAATTTACTGAAATTTGTCACAACTAATTTTTAAACCATTCTTAATATATGTTATAAATTTTATTAACATTGGTCCATATTTTGATATAGCTCCCATATAACGCCATTTCCCGGAATATGATTTATAGCTCATAAAACTCTTAAATTGGAACCAATTCTATTGAAATTTGGCACAAATAATTATTTAACTATTTTAAATATATACTATAAATTTTATTTACATGGGTCCATATTTTGATATAGCTCCCATATAAAGCCCCTTCCCGGAATGTGATTTATAGCTCATAAAACTCTCAAATTTGAACCAATTCTATTGAAATTTGGCACAACTTATTTCCTAGCCATTTTAAATATATGTTATAAATTATATTAAGATGGGTCCACATTTTGATATAGCTCCCATATAAGGACTTTCCCGGAATATGATTTATAGCTTATAAAACTTTTAAATTTGAACTAATTCTTTTGAAATTTGGCACAATTATTGTTTCAACTATTTTAAATACATATTGTGAATTTTATTAATATGGACCCATATTTTGATATAGCTCCCATATAAGGCCCCTTCCCGGAATTTGATTTATAGCTCATAAAACTCTTAAATTGGAACCAATTCTATTGAAATTTGGCACAAATAATTGTTTAACTATTTTAAATATATACTATAAATTTTATTCACATGGGTCCGTATTTTGATATAGCTCCCATATAAGGCCCCTTCCCGGAATGTGATTTATAGCTCATAAAACTCTTAAATTTGAACCAATTCTTTTGAAATTTGGCACAACTGATTTTCTAGCTATTTTAAATATATGTTATAAATTATATTAACATGGGTCCATATTTTGATATAGCTCCCATATAAGGACTTTCCCGGAATATGATTTATAGCTTATAAAACTTTTAAATTTGAACTAATTCTTTTGAAATTTGGCACAATTATTGTTTCAACTATTCTAAATATATATTGTGAATTTTATTTACATGGGTCCATATTTTGATATAGCTCCCATATAAGGCCCCTTCCCGGAATTTGATTTATAGCTCATAAAACTCTTAAATTGCAACCAATTCTATGGAAATTTGGCACAAATAATTTTTTAATCATTTTAAATATATACTATAAATTTTATTCACATGGGTCCGTATTTTGATATAGCTCCCATATAAGGCCCCTTCCCGGAATGTGATTTATAGCTCATAAAACTCTTAAATTTGAACCAATTCTTTTGAAATTTGGCACAATTAATCTCTTAATTATTTTAAATATATACTATAAATTTTATTCATATGGGTCCGTATTTTGATATGGCTCCCATATAAGGCCCCTTCCCGGAATGTGATTTATAGCTCATAAAACTCTTAAATTTGAACCAATTCTTTTGAAATTTGGCACAATTATTGTTTTAACTATTTTAAATATATACTATAAAATTTATTAACATGGGTCCATATTTTGATATAGCTCCCATATAAGGCCCCTTCCCGGAATATGATTTACAGCTTATAACACTTTTAAATTTGAACCAATTCTTTTGAAATTTAGCACAATTGATTTTCTAGCTATTTTAAATATATGTATTAAGTTTTATTTACATGGGTCCATATTTTGTTATAGCTCCCATATAAGGCCCCTTCCCGGAATATGATTTATAGCTTATAACACTTTTAGATTTGAACCAATTCTATTGAAATTTGGCACAACTAATTTTCTAGCTATTTTAAATATATGTTGTAAACTTTATTAAAATGGGTCCATATTATGATATAGCTCCATTATAACGCCCCTTCTCGAGTAAATAAAGACCAATTCTACTGAAAGTCGACACAATTATTTTGCTAACTGTTCTGAAGATATTATATTAATTTGCCCTGTATCGGTCCAAATTTTCCTATAGCTCCCTTATAACGGGATTTTCCGGAAAACGGATTAGAGTTTATAAAATATTTAAATAAAGATCAATTCCATTAAAATTTAGCACAATGATTTTTCTAATTATAATCAAAGTATATTATAAATATGAATAATCTTGGTCCAAACTTCGGGAAGGGGTCTTATATGGGAGCTACATATAAGACCCCTTCCCGGAAAATAGTTTTGAGCTTATAACAAGCATATTTTTTGTTTTTATACGCTCCACAGTACAAGTGGTAGAGAGAGAATATTAACTTTGTCATTCTGTGTGTAACGCTAAGAATGAATTATTTCAGACCCCATAATGTATATATTCTTGCATCAAGTCAAAATCTCAATCGATTTTCGTCAATCTCTTTGCCTGCTCACATCCGCAAAAATTAACAGAGCTCAATGAAAATTGGTAGAAAAAAGGCAGTTAATAGAAAAATTTTATAGCTTAAATTGTAACTAATTGTATGACTAATTAAGTATTTCTGTGTTATATACATTTGTGAGTATATGTGTGTCTATGGAACCTAACGTATTAACTTTACACGAATTTGTGGTGGAGGGTATTTAAGATTCGGCATAGCCGAATATAGCATTCTTACTTGTTTTGTAAACATTTTCCGATGTAGATTTTGGTATTTATAGATTCCGTTGGAAGTAATGATTGACTTCTTTTAGCGCAACCATAAAACGCATGCCATATTGAGAGCTTTTCTTCAAAATTCTCATGATAAGCAGCAACATACATTTTTTAACCAGGAAGTTGTGAAAATTCTGCCAAAGTTTGCTTTTAATAATCTTCACTTTAATTTCCATTATCTGTTTTTCGTCTCTAAATTTTTAGCAAAGTTTCAGACAGGAACTTCTTGAGTCTTGTATGTTTTTAAATTTACCAAATACACCAAGCACTGGGCTAACCGGACTGCTTTCCTACTGGATGTGTTGGGAGCTTTTAAAAAAAAGCTGTATATATTTTTTTCCTTTAAAAACTTCATGTGAACCATTCCTTCTACCTGAACCAGGTTTTATATCCACGACAAGTTCTCTCGGCACTGTTTAATAACATTAACATTATTCGATGGACAGACAGACGAACATAGCAAAATTGAATTAGATTTTGATTTGATGCAAGAATATATATACAAAGGGGGTGTGAGATGATTTCTTCTCAGCGTTACACTCGTAATGACAAAATTAATAAAACACCTTCACCACTTGTGGTGGTAGAGGGTATAAAAAGAGTAAAGCCCCGATTAATTAGCACCTCTAGACAGAATCAAATATCACGCTTTGCAAATGTATGAGAAGAGATTAAAACAAATAAATTAATACAAAAATATATAAATACGTTCCCTGGACTTAAACATCATTAATAATATTTTATTAAGTCTATAAAAGCTTATTACATATGAGAACTGTTCGTTATATTACCAGAACCCTCTTGAACTAAAACATTGTAAAGTTTTGTTTTTGGAAAATTAAATTAAATTAAAAATGAATTATTTATCTGTAATTATTTTCGGTGAGAATTAAATTGGAAAATGTTCAATTAAGTTTTTAAAATTATATTAAATTATTTTAGCATTATTGTATCTTTGCTTGGTACAAGTTCAAGCTGAAGATTGTCCTGCTATATGTCCTGCTTTGTACAGACCAACTTGTGGATTTAATGGTCGCTGTTATAGACAATTTGACAATGATTGTCAAATGCGTTATATTAGTTGCAGTCAAAAAGAAAGTATGTTTAAATAATTAATTAATTATGTTCGGCTGCGCCGAATCTTCAATACCTTCCACCATAATGCGTGTGAAAAGATACTCATACATACACGGAAATATTCAATATAGACAATTTATTTTTAACTATAACACGCAACACTTAATGAGCAATAAAATTAGTTCTATTTTTTTGACTATAACTCTTTTTCTACTGAATCGTTTTTTATAATAATATTGGAATGTTAATAAAGTACATATAGTCCAATGTTATGGCAAAATGTTTATTCTCATTTGTCGATTTAAAATTGAAAATTTTGAGAAAAATTCTTGCCTGAAGAAAAAGGATGCCTCAGATATCGGTCTATATCTTTTAATATACTGAACTCATTTTGCTGATTTTAAATAGGAAACTTCTCAGGAGTATAACAAATACTCAGGCCAAATTTCATTCAGCTGTGTTAATTATTGTGGTGGTGAGGGAGGTGTCAACAACAGACAGACATTGCTAAATCGACTCAGATTTTGATTGGAGTCTGAGATGATTCCTTCTTAGCATTACACAAGGAATGACAAAATTAATATACCTTTTTCAGCACTTGCGGTGGTGGTGGAGGGTATAATAAATGTAGAAATTTTTAAATAAATTTTATTTAATTTTATAAAATTCTTCCATTTCTTTCAGATTTCAGTGCTGTAGAACCCGGCAAGTGCGAAGATAAGTCAACTACTAAGTGTTAAGTTTAACATGAATTAATAATTAATTATTGTTTATAAATGTTTCAATAAAAAAATAAAAATTAACAAATTTTTCTCTAAAATTGGGATTTTTTTTTAGAACAAAAGCCTTAATGAGATGAACAAGAACATCAACATAGATTTTAAAAAACGTCACTCTTTTTTTAAATTCAGGCTTTGGAATTTTAGAACTTTTTGGTTAAAATAAATTTTTAATGAAAAAAATAATGTCAAATTTAAGAGAGTGTGAACTTTAACCTTTAGGGTTTTTGGAAACAAAATTTCAACAACTAAGAAAAATGTATTGTCTGTCAAGCCCGACTATCTAAAAACCTAGACCACACTGTCGGTTAAAAAAGGTGGTAACAAAAAATTAATGAACGACCCTCGTATAATTTGATTTTCTGATTGTGACACTAAAATTAATGTTAGAGTTATGCGTTTTCAAATGAATTCTACTGGGAATATTATATGGAAACTCCAATAAATTATGAACGGATCCTCGTATAATTTTGCACAATGATTTTTGCTTATATTTATCTTAATTTGACCAATTCTTATCACAATACATGCGTATATATGAGATTTCAGCACTTCATAGTGTTATTTTAAGGAGAGTTATATGGGACCTATGAGAAATAATGGACCGATCCTCGTATAATTTGGTATATCATTTTATATTGCAACTGCGACAAGATAAGCCAATCATTTTTTAGAGGGGGCTCTATAAATACCGAAATTTACATCAAAGAATGTTTGCAGAAAATGCTGCTTTCATTCATAAGACCTCATTTCGACCTAATTTGGCATCCTTTCACTATGGTAAACAAGACTTTGAGTAGTACAAGGACAATAATATGGTATTTGTGCAAGAGTGGCAAATTTTTTAAACTGTCCGAAACTCAACCCAGTGGATACATATTGCGTTCTTGTTAAAAGAGATTTGAAGAGCACAAAAAGCTGTCAAAAAGTGTGATACATTTTAAACGGAAATGAACTACCTGTATGAGCAAAGTAACATAAAGCTCTTAATGGAAGGAGTGGAAGGGTTTCCGAAAGGTATCAATTTTTATTTAAAACAAATTTTATTTTAGAATCAATTCGAAAATCTTGAAATCTTATTTAATGTTTATGTGAGCTATTCGGCTATACCGAATTCACATATATGGACCACATAAATCGACTCAGATTATTATATGATGTTATAATATATACTTTATGTATATGTATATATACCACCACTTGTGAAGAGAGAGAAACAGAAAAGCGGATTATAAAAAATGTCGAAAAATCGATATCCATTATTTTCTAATTTGTTTATTATTTAATTAAAATTTTAATCAATAAAATAAAACTTTAACACTGAAATTAATTGTTTCATTTAAAAATAGAACCCAAATAAGAATTAACAAAACACAAGCTCTGGTTCTTTAAAACCTTTAAATCCCCTTTATTTTATTTAAAACACCTTGTTTCATAGTTTTTGTCGTGGTGTGTTAACAAATAATCTATAATTAAATTAATTATAAATAATTAAATTAAATAATTTTTCTGTATTTATTATTACGATTTTCTCCAGAAATCAATAAGTCTAGAAATGATTAAACTCAAACGTTCTATGCTGCCAACAATTGAGGGTGATTGGGTTTGAGTTGATTTCGGATTTGTATCTCGTGTTGGTATGGACGTTGTTGAAATTATTTCTTCGGTGCTGGAGATCAGTGTTGTTGTTGATGCTTTATCATCATCTGAATAATTGTAATCGTCTGGTAGATTTTTCTCTAATCGATTTAATAGCGTATAGAATTTCTCTTCCGACGAAGAATCGAATAGATCATGTTCACGTAGATCTCTTAGAAGCATTCCATTAATTTGTCGCGGTTTTATTATTTCATTTTTCATATCATCATATTCAGAATCCTTAAGTAGACGTTCTAGTTTTTCTCGTAAACCTGGATCAGGTTTGGAATAGGTTATGGATAGGAGAGCTGTAAGAGAGAAAGAATTTATGAATTAAAAATCAAGGGTTAACTGATAACAGTTAAATGTCAGTTCAATAATTTTACCGAATGATATAAAATGTTGGAAGGATGAGGGGGAGAGGTATACCATACAAATAAAATATTAATTCCCAAATATCTAAAGAACTATTACAGTTTTAATATTTGGTCTCAATCACTTTCCAAAGAAATTGTTTTACTGTACAAAATGTAGGACAAATAGGAACAGGAGGAGATGTAGCCCCCATATAATGTAAATATAAGTTACTGTATATAGCGAAAGTTTAAAAATGAAGTCCTAATCAATTTCGACAAGGAACTATTTTTCTGAAAAACATATAGGACACGTAGGATCAATGGGTGAAGTAACCCCATACAAAACTAATATTAAGTATCAATTGTTTAAATTGTACATCAATAAATAATTATAATTTCCTTAGGTAAATACCCAAAACTCCAATCAGTGTGAAAGGTGTTGAAAAATTACCTTTTTTTAATTTTTTAATTACCTCTTTTTTTAAATATAATAAAATGTGACCCGGAAAACTTAGCTTTGCCAAAACAGATTTTTTAGGGCGCTATTGACCCTAAGCAGACATTAGTGTTATATTATCATACGACTTACTTTATTAGTCATTTAAATTTGCCTTAAATTTGTTTTGTGATGGTGTCTCACAGTAGCATAATTGCTGCAACAATTTAAGACTCTCGCTGTTATAGCTCTTTAGATATTCGATAATTAATATTTGCTTTGTATGGGAGTACCCCTTCCCCAGGTCTTAACTTCCAAACTTTTTACAAAGAAAAACAGGAGATACTTGGGATCAAATTTAAATATTCCCGATGTTATAGTTCTTAAGATATTCGGAAATCAATATTACCCTTGTGAAGGGGATATTCCTCCCCTGGTTTTGTCCAGAAAAATAGTTCTTTGAGAAAGTCGTTGGTTCCAAATTTGAACTTTTTATAGCCTAAAAAACAGGTAGGCCAATTTTGATGGAATTTTCCAGAATGTTTCCTATATACCTGAAAGTAACATATTTTATCAAAATTGGCCCAGCCATTTTGGAGTAGAAATAAAACTTTGACCCATTTTTTTCGAACCACTGTACGGCGTTATCCTTTATTTAGATTTTAAATTTTGAAGCTTATAAAATAGACTAATCCGAAATAACAAATAATTGTGTTGATGTTTAATATAAAATGGTGTTACACCACAATTTATGTAAACACTTTCTGAGCCGATTTAATGTTGTCCGTCCGTTCATCTGTCATTCCGTCCGGCTGGTTGTCAATGTAAACTTTGTGAACATGCTACAGGTTGTAATTTTTGAGTTATCTTGAGGAAATTTGATACGTATTTATCATTTCAGCCTAAAGACGAAATCTATTGAAATTACCTATGTTCGGTCCAATATTTCAGGTACCTCCCAAATAAACGTCCTCCCGTAATGAGATTTTAAGCTCATCAAAATCCTAAATATAAAGTGATTTTAATGAAATTTGGTTAAAGTAAATCCTATGTTATGCTTAAATGATGTATCAAATTATACGAGGATCGGTTCATTATTAATCATAATTCCCACGCAACCTTCCTCCCAAATATCACTTTGAAGAGCATAAATCTTAATAAAAGTTGTTTAAATTAAGATAAATTTAAACAAAAATTGATGTGCGAAATTATACGAGGGTGGTTGCATAATTTCGTCTAACTCGCTAACCCATAATGCATTACACACTTAAAAATAAATTGATATAGTGTAAAGTACTACGAAGTCGGGCTTGTGTTCTTAAATTCAAACTCGCTTTTAGATGGAAACTTTTACTATCTTCATTTAAACACTTTGTAAAAAAACTCTTAAAACACTTACACATCCAAAAGATACAACTTAAATATTTTATTCGGATATAAATCATATTATTATTATTATTATTATTATTATTATTATTATTATTATTATTATTATTATTATTATTATTATTATTATTATTATTATTCTTTTTTTATTTTATTTTTTAATAAAAAATTAAATTATTTATAACAATAAACAAAAATCTACACGTTTGAAATATAAAATTTGTACTAAACAATAATGAAATTAAACATGAAATATTTATAAATAAATCTTAACAAACATTTCTCGTACGTGATTTAAAAATGTGATGAATTTATTTTATATAATTTACAAAAAAAATTCTTATCTTTAAAATCACGTTTAACAACAAATAATAAAATATAATTCAGTTATTTTCAAAATACTACCGTATTGGTAACGGAAAACAAAATTATTTTATAAAAATCTTAATATTACAACGTTTAAATAACGGTTGAGAGAAGTTTTCACAAAACGTGGAAGGTAAAATGTAATGGGAAGCTAAAGAAGAAAAAAAAAAGAATTAATAAAAACAATTAAGAATGCTAAATTCGGCTATGCCGAATCTTTAATACCCTCCACCACAAATACGTGTTAAGCAAATACCTTCCCATACACACAAAGATGTGTAACAAATATACAAGTTTTTCTTAAGTATAACACAAGAATATTTGATGAGTCATTTAAATAAGTTATATTTTTGGCTATAACCTTTTTTCTACTGAACCGATTTTAATAATTTTAAACAAAATTTCATTCTAACTTAACTTCTCTATTAAAAATTTAACGAAAGTTTTTTGCTTGAATTTTGAAGCTGCCTCAGATATCGGTCTATATCTTTTAAAATACTGAACCGATTTTACTGATTTTAAATGGGAAACTTTTCAGGACTATAATAAATATTCAGACCAAATTTCATTGAGCTCTGTCAACTATTGTAGATGTGATCGTGCCAATAACAGACAGATAGACAGACAAAGCTAAAACGACTTAAATTTTTATTTGATGCAAGAATAGACATATATACAGACGAACATAGCGAAACCGACTCAGATTAAGATTTGATGCAAGAATGTATACATTATGGGAACTAATTCCTTCTTAGCGTTACACACGGAATGACAAAGTTAATATGCCCTCTTAACCACTTGTGGTGGTGGTGTAGGGTATAAGAGAGAATATTTATTTTATAATAATTCCAATTCTTTACTTACTACATTTACAATTCAATTTATCTAAAATACATTTATTTCTCACTACATAAATACAATTCAAATCGGTTACACAAATTGGTTCAAAATTTTCCGAACATTTTGTATTCTCCATCCATTTACATGTTTCTTCCGGATCGTTATCCTCATAATTTGCATTTTGTAGATGAACAGTTGAAAAAGTATTCAACAACATATCGGCATCGTATAAAGTATCCTCGTCATATAATTCTTGAAAATTTATAAAAGGACTTTTGATAGCATTCAAATAGGTTTGAAAACTATTTGGTGATTGATGAGAAATTATAGCTGGAAATAAAAGAAGTCATTTTTATGGTATACAAATGAATACCAAGTAAACAATTTTAGTCTATCAAGCCCGACTATTTAAAACCCTACACGACATTGTTGATTATTAATGGTAACGACCAAAATTTCAATAACGACCCTCGTATTAATTTATTTTTTTAATTTATGCTTAAAGTGCAGTATTAAATTATGATACTAATAATTATGTGAAATTTGTGCGTTTGAAAGGATTTTTTCTGGGAGGATTATACGGAGTGGAAATTATGATCCGACATCAATTTTTCTAAATTTTATTTATTACATTACCAACGTATGTGTGAGATTTAATGCCTTCAATTTGATATTTTATACGATAAATAAGAAATAATTGACCGATCCTCGTATAAATTGGCACATCATTTTAGAATATTATAAAAATTATTTATGTCAAATTTAACTCATATCACATTATATTTCGGACTATATGACTATAAAGCCCCGTACTGGAAGGAACATTTGTATGGGAACAAGGTGAAATATGGACCCATATACATACTTAGTTTCATCAAGATATCTTTTAAACTGCGACTTGCATTTTACTCACAAGGTTTACATGGACAGTCAGCCCATTACAAACTTCTGCACAAACGCATAATATCCCAACCAACCACGATTGTGAAGGAAATAAAAATTAGAATTATTGGAAAATTTGGATATAAAGTACCGAACTTCATGGGAATTTGGAATATGGAATTAAGAAATTTGTATTAATACATTAATTATTATAGTAATCTATATATAAAGTAGGAAGTGTGTATGTATGTATGTATGTATGTATGTATGTATGTATGTATGTATGTATGTATGTATGTATGTATGTATATAACGTATAGACTCTAAAACGGCTAAGCCAAATTTGATAAAATTTTTACAGAATGATCCCAAAAAACCTGGAAGTAACTCAGACTAAGTATTCCGATAGTACCAGGGGAGAAGTACCTCCCATATAAACAAAAATTTATTTTGGGTAAAACAAAGTTTACCAGCTCTAGTAGTTAATTAATACAGAAAGAACTATTTAATTTAATTATTTTCACATTTAAAATATTAACGAACTCGAAGCGCCATTTTGAGAGAATATTTGTATGTCGAAATGAAAAGTTGGACCGTATGACCAATTTTAATTGGTGTCGTTTTTAAGCAAAATAACTACACATGCAAAAATTTTAATTTTTAGTAAAAATTAAAATTTCATTTTTTAGTAAATAATTAAATTTTTAGTAAAAATTTCATTTTTTAGTAAATAATTAAATTTTTAGTAAAAATTTTATTTTTTAGTAAAAATTTGATTTTTTTTTTAATTTGAATTTTTTTGTAAAAATTTTATTTTTTAGTAAAAATTTAAATTTTCTTTAAAAATTGAATTTTTAGTAAAAAAATTGAATTTTTAGTAAAAAATTGAATTTTTAGCAAAAAATTGAATTCTTGGTAAAAATTTAAATTTTTACTCCATCTTATTACATACTATTACTGGTGATAAAATCATTACATTACTACAATTCCAAATGGGAAACGTCGAAATTGAGTCTGCCGATCATTCGCTTCTTCAAACCATTCAGTTGTCTTTAGCAACAAAAACAATCTGGCTCGATTTTATTGTATTCCAGTCTTTTTCTTATTTAATTCAACAACCTTAGATTGTCATTCATTTCCTTATTATTTCGTATCACAAAACTGGAGCTGTGTTTTTGGCCCACAATACGTACTCTCCCAAAATTAAGAGAACATTATACTTTAGAATTCTCAAATCATTTTTAAAAATTTCAACATTTTTTTAATGGTAACAAGAATGCTATATTCGGCTAATTCGAATCTTCAATACCCTTCCCCAAAAATTTGTGTGAAGTAAATACATTATGTTTTGTTCATACACACTCACACACAAACTAAAAGTTTTTTATATAACAGGGTGGACTTAATAAATTACAAAATTAGTTATATTTTTGGCTATAACTTTTTCAACTGAACCGATTTTGATAATGGTAATGGAATGCTTAATATTACGCCAAAATTTCATTCCAGCTTGTCGATTTATAATTGACAATTTTACGAAAGTTTATTTTTTTGCTTGAGTTCAGAGGCCTCAAATATCGTTCTATATCTTTTAATATAATAAACCGATTTGCATGGTTTTAAATAGGACTATAATAAATACCCAGGCCAAATTCCATTGAGCACTGTCAATTATTGTGGATGTGAGCGTGCCAACAACAGAGAGACTGACGGAAATAGCTAAAGTTTTTTGATTTGATGAAAGAATAAATATACATTTGAGGTCTGAGATGACTCCTTCTTAGCGTTACAATTGGAATGAAAAAGTTAATATTCCCTCCTCACCACTTGTGGTGGTGTAGGGTATAAACACTTACCTCCTAAACTTAAATTTATAAATAATAAATTATTGAAAATTTTTACAAAATTTAACATTTTCACTTTATTTGAATTAAACTTAAATTAAAAAAAGAATCAAAATTACGTTTTAACGATAAAACTTTTTATTAAAACTAAATAAAAATTTCAACAAATCTTAAACTTTTATACAAAAATTTTTAAGAAAAAAACCATTAAAAACAAATAAGAATGCTATAATCGGCTATGCCGAATCATCAATACCCTCCAACACAAATGTTTTTAAGTAAATACTTTATGTGTCATACATACACACTAATACATACATTCACAAAAGTATATAATAAATAACAGTTTTTTATTAATTAAAACACAGGAAAACTTAACGAGTCATAAAATAAGTTATATTTTTGGCTATAACTTTTTTTTAACTGAACCGATAATTGATTTTTTCGAATGATAATGAAGTACACATAACTTTATATTATGCCAAAATCTTATTCTAATTTTTCGCTTTCTAATTGACAGGTTTACGAAAATTCTTGGCTGGAACTTAGAAGTTGCCTCAGATATTAATCTATATCTTTTTATATACAGAACTGATTTGGCTGATTTTAAATAAGAAACTTCTCAGGACTATAGCAAATACTCAGGCCGTTTCATTGAGCTCTGTCAATTATCGTGAATGTGAGCGTGCCAACAACAGACAGACAAGAATATATAATGGGGTCTGAGATGATTCCTCCTTAGCGTTACACATTAAATGACAAAATTAATATACCTCCTTTATCACTTGTGGTGGTGGAGGGTATAATAAATGATTTCGTATCATTCAAACACACAAACTGAAAAATCTATGAAACGAAAGTGAAATTTAATTATGAATCTAATAAAATTTAAGTTGCGTGTAACATACATTTTTTGGTGATCTTAGATATAAACAAATAAATAACGATTTATTTCTTTCCCTTTTTTTAATAAAAAACAATTTCTTTAAAAAAATTATTTAATTAAATTTTCATGACCAAAAAATATGGTCCAACGTTCATAACCTTCTTCACATAAATATGTATCCATGCTGCAGTAAATAGCGCTGTAATCGCTAAAACCTAAAAATAATTTTTTTGAATAATTTTGAATTTAATTTTATAAAAAAAAACTTTACTTTTTCCCTGTTTACAGGCAGCGATATCCAGATGACATTTACTGGGATATTTACGTATACAAACGTTATCTTTGGTATCTTCTAAAATACAAATTTCACTATTTGGCGTTATAGTGCAATTCGATTCAAGGCCACATTGTATTGGTACCGCATTAATATTTTCATAAAATGTCACTAAAATTATTCAAATAATTTTGGAATTAAAAAATTTTATACTTTTTTCCAACAGATCAGTTCAATTACCGGCCAAAAGACCTAAAAGTAAACTTTTTATAAAAATTTGAAAAATCATTTTAAATATTTTTCTTTTTTTTTTTTGCAAAAACTTTACAAAAAAGTGTTTAATGTTGTCTTTTATCGTTTAAACAGAAAACTAAGTGAAACGATATTATTAACCATTAAATTTAGGTGCAAAATAAATTTTTATTAAAATGTTTAAATATGTTTTTTTCTACCCTCCACTATCACAAATGTTGATGAGTATAGGAAGTATATTAAGTTTGTCATTCCGTGTGTAATGCCAAGAAGGAATTATCTTAGAAGCAATAAAGTCGATTTTATCCATGTCCGTCTGCCCGCCTCTCCATCTGTCTGACATCTGTCGGCCGCAATAATAAACAATTTTGTTCTAAACACTTTATTTTTCAAAACCAGCAATATCGGCCCAGTAACAAAGAAGTTATAGACCGTTATCTGAAACATCCTCGCCAACCATTCAAAGGTCAGCAGTCAAAATGTTTCCAATGATATTAAACAGTACCAGGTGAGATTGTCAGTTGATAGAAAACCTGGTCCTACATAAGATTTTTAAAATCAAAAAAAAGACATTTTCAAAAGAGCTCCCAACACATCCGTTAGGAAACCAGTCCAGTAAGCTCAATGCTTGGACTATTTGGTACGAAAACTTAGAACTAATGCAACGCTCAAAAGGTTCTAGACAGTAACGCTGTTAAAAACTTACAGTACACGGAAGTTGTCCGGAACTTGTCTGTTGAAAGGCAAAAAATGTGCCGATTTGGTACGAAAATTGACAGCTAATGCAGGTTTATAAACATATAATGTTCAAAAAATCCCTGACAGAAACGTTGCAAAAAATTAAGAGGCCAAAAACAAAGCACGCAAATTGAAGTCAAGTTTTCAAAAAATATTTTCGGTGCATAATCGTTGACGAAACCTGTGTTGTGACAGACTTTGCGCAACTAACGGATCAGAAATTTTAGGTTATTGATGCTCGAGGGAACGTCAAAAGCAACCAATCATTTTTAAATATCGAATTGCATCATGGAATGAATTGACTTGGTATCCTGTCACTATAGTAAACAAGCAATAGAACTGCCCGTAGCTTATTTCAATGGATTTTTTAAAAACAAATTGAAGAGCACAAAAAATATCTCCAAAGTGTGTTATATTTTAAACGGTGCTAGTTTACCTGTTCGGGCAAAGTGACAGAAAGCACTATAAAAACGTTAATGGAAAGGTTTTGGAAAAAAGGTTCAAAATGTCATCAATAGTGATAAAAACTATAAAAATGTATGTATGTTAAAAATTTTTCGATCACACTCCTTCGCTTTATATTAAACAGTTTGTTGTTATCAAATATATTATATGTTAGAGTGTATTTTAATGTTGTGGAAACTTCAAACATACCTGCACGTAGTGTAGGGTATTGAAGATATGACATAGTTGAATATATATACCATTATTAATTGTTTTTCATATATGATTACATATAAATATCTACAAAGTAAATATAGAATCTAAAGTAGTTGATACACTGAAAAAAATATACATTAATTTTTACAATTTCATCATAGTTTTTCTCAAAAAAAAAAAAATGTAAAATTTTTTAATGAAATAAATTTTAAAGTAATGCGTTCTTTCCGAAGGCATAGTGCACAGTGGGACAGATCTATACAAATCTATATCTTTAATTCGGATTTGCATAAATTGTACATAATGAAAGCAGAGGAGTATGATATTATAATTTCGGCAGTTAGATCACCATTGGGGATCCAAGGATCGAATTCATTCAATTTTTTGTTAAACGCCAGCCAAATTTTTGCTTCTCATTCAATTTTGCAAGATCTTGTGTCAGTCTTTTAAATTTATTAAAAAGTGTCTTCACTTATTTCCATCTAAAATAAAAATTTTCTTAAAAACATATAAAATTTTTTTGAAATAAAAGTCTTTATTTCACAAAATATTTTAAATAAATTTTGTATTGAAATACACTATAGGGCTAAGCCTAGGTCCACTTGAATTACTACTTTTTTAATTTCAAATTTATATTTAACCTCCATGTTTTAAAATCCCAAAGCCAAAGCCAAAAAGGAATGAAGTTTTGAAAACCTAAAAGAGTCTGTATATGTTTGATAGTAACTTTTCAAGACCTCTAATAAATGTGGAATATTGCCAACCTCGTCCGGATCTACTTTATGCGCATTTCCATTAAGGTTTCATTAGATAAAAAGAACTACAAACTACAATCTTATCGCAAAATACACTCTTATCGATGAATAAATGTCGCCATTGACATTATTGAATTGTAAATTTTTCTTTAAGTGTATTAAAACAATATAAAAATAAAACTTTAAATAAACAAAGGTGATAATTTGTTATCAATATTTGTATGAGCTCTTATTTTCCACCCTCCCTTTAAATTTATGTTCCTATTCTATATTAAACTTTATCAAACAAAATAGTTTACGTACAGTATTGCGAAAAACTCGATCAAGTAGAAATTAAAAAAAAAAATACAAAGCAAATTTTAACTCTTAAAGGGTATTCGATTTATTCAGTAACTTCTGAAAAATATAAACCGAAACCGGTTACCCAACCGCTTCCGTTCCGTTTGTCGATGGAGTACAAATTCCGACAGTTAATCACCCAAAAATTTTGGGAGTTACATTTGATAGCCTATTCACCTCTTCAGCACATGCTACTACAATCACGCACAAAATGCGAAGTAGAAATAAGGTCCTCAAGGCTTTAGCCGGCAGCACTTGGGGTATGGATAAAGAAACCTTATTGGCTACATATAAAACGATTTGCCGGCCAGTGGCGAATTATGCTGCTCCAGTGTGGACACCATCACTATGTGATACGCAGTGGAAAAATATCCAAAGTTGTCAAAATGCAGCCTTAAGAACCATAACGGACTGTATACAAATGTCCTCAATTGAGCACCTACATGAGGAAACAAAGATCCTTCCAATACGGAAACCATCCCAACTTCAATATTACACAATTGGAGTTACCGCCGAGGCATGTAAGAAAGGATATTCGTATATACGAATATAGCATACAAAGATATGTGCAAGATACTTTGGATCAAAATTTGTATATGACAGCTTTGAACGACATTCACAGTGACGCCTCAAATTCCGCGGTTTCAAGTTACCGTATGAATGTCGTGCTAGGAGGCCGCCCACCGCCCATTGCAGACAATGAACAGAATTTACCGCGATCAACAAGAGTAGTTTTGGCACAATTGAGATCGGGACCTTCTGGTCACGTATTGACAGTGCCATCCCAAACCTATGTCCTGCATGTGGTCAAGGACCACATAATACACGACATCAATTCAATGGAAATCACTTTTGGACTTTTCACTAATATATTTAGCATCATTTTTGTATTTTCCGCCATGACCGAGTAAATATATAAAATTTTTCATTCCGTGTGTTACACGAGCAAAGTATTGAATGTATTCTTAGACATCATATTCTAAATAGATTTTTCTATGTCCGTCTGTTTTTAATAAAATTTGTTTCAAATAAGTCTTTTAAAATACTAAAACAATGTGGCAAATTATGCGAGGTTCCGTTTAATATTTCCCATAGGTTCCATACAATCTCCTTTCAAATATACATTTTATAGGGATTAAATACCACACATAAATTGATATTGTAAAAAGAATTGATCAGATTAAGTTAAATATAAGCAAATCGATTTGCGAAATTTTACAATGGTCGGTCCATGATTTCTTTTAGTTCCCATATAACGCCTCCAGCAAAAAATCCTTTTAAAACGCACCAATTTCACATAAATATTAGTGCCATTGTAATATCTACAGCACTGTTGGGCATACATTAAAAAATACATTTCTACGAGAGTCGTTCATTAATTTTAGGTGACTGCCATTTATAACCAACAACGTGGTTTAGTTGGTCATGAACTTGTTATTATATTGCTTTCATCTTTAGCTCTCAACTGGAATCATCTTCAAATTACTCTTGCTGTGGAGCTACAGATGTAAGGTAAACACTCAAGAAGTATTTTCTGTCGGTTGCCCCTCGTATCCAGTCGTTACGAGGGGATAATTTTAATGGAAAAAGTCAAAATTTTAAAACATGTTTTATGTGGATTGGAATTTTGGGTATTTTCATATAGAAAAGTGGCATTTTTTTTGTAATCTCTGATTTTTGGATAAATTTATATTCAAATTTCAAACAAATATCGTGATTTGTTTCAATTTTATAAATTTTAAAGTTTATTTTTATTTTCAAAAAAAAAAAAAAAAAAAAAAAACAATAAAAATTCGAAATTTTTAGTTTTTCCAACATTTTTTTATGTCAAATAAAATTCCACAAAGTTTTTCTTTTTTATTTTAAATCTTCAAGTTTTAACATTTTCATAGATTCTAGTGTTTTTAAAAAACCGACATTTACAAAAAACCGGTTTTCGAGTTATTCGAAAAATGGGGTTTTTTCATAAAAACCGTTTCCGTACCGTCAAAAAAACGGTTAACCGGTTTTTGTTTGATAATTATAAATTTATAGAAATTTAGAGTTTAACCAACGAAATGGTGCAATGGTAACTATATAGAATGGTGTTGAAATAATGATTCGATCATAATCAAAATAACCATTTGTAACAGATTTCATCAAATTATTTTTGCACTATATAACGCCTTAAATGGGTGGGGTATAAACGTTTTTTGTTAGTGTTTTTCAGTATCGTATTTAAAAAAATAATGAACAGAAACCTTTTAATTCTGAACATATCTAAATTATAGATCTTTATCTCTTTATCTTAAAAATTGTATATTGATGAATAAAAAAATTTGCAGCAAAATCGAATCAGAATATGGTGTCGTAGAATGTACTCAGTACTGGAGCATACGGAATGAAAAATTGTTATATTCTCTCAGTGAAATGAATTTTTTATTGAAACGCTTAAAAATGCCTTCCATAAAAAACCGGTTAACCGATAGAAAAAAACGGCATGTCGAATAATTCCAAAATTGAAATTATTCCAAAACGGTTAACCGGTTTCGGTTTTTGAGTACACTAATAGATATCAATTTTTTTACCCTTCATTAAAATACAATTTGAACTGGGGCATCCTCTAGACAAATTTTAGGTATTTTCACACAAGATTTTTGAAGCTGAAACCGTTTAAGGAAAACTGTGTCTGTGGGGACGTTAAATATGACAGAAGTTGATATAATCGTTGCGAATGAGTTCAACACAATAATAAGAGTAAATATTATTCTCGTTAAAAAACACAATATTTTTAAATCATTTTACAAAAACAATTGAGTAAATATTTAATTGCATTCAAAAAATTAATTAAAACATTATTTTAATAGTCGTTGAAATAATAATTAGACGGAAATTGTTAATTTTTACAGAAGACCCTTTTTCGATAGCGACACCAAAATTTATTACATTTAATTCCCATTTTGAGCCGAAGTTTTATTAGTCATTTTAAATCTACTTTTATTTAGCCAATTTTTCTCAATAATAAGATAAGGAGTGAGATCGAAAAATTCTTAACATACTTAACAAAAAAAAACACTAAACCTACAGTTTTATTTTTTATTTGATTGTAATTATTATTACAATTTACAAAAAAAAATATTCATTTTATCACTAGTGATGAAATTTTGAACCATTTTCGGAAACCCTTCCTTTAACATCTTTCATAGTGCTTTCTGTCACTTTGCTCGAACAGGTAGTGTAACTCTACAATCTAACAAACTTAGGTCACCTTTTTGTACTCTTCAATTTTCTTTTAACAAGAGTCCAATATCTCTTCACTCCGGGCACTTTGAAAGATCTGCCACTCTTGATACAAATGTCACATTATTGTTATTATACCACTTAACTTACCATAGGATGCCAAGTCAGGCCAAAACTATGTGGACCCATTATGAAGTCTTATGAATGGAATCAGCCTTTTGCTAAATTCCTTGATTTAAATTTTAGTATTTATAGAGCCCGTTGTAAAAAATGATTGGTTCATTTTGCCGCAACTGCATATTACTTACAATTATCATCGTAAACCTTTCTTCAACATTCCCTCCAGCATCAGCAACATTAAATGTTTGACCAGAGAGTTGCGAAAAATTTCCATCAGATTTAACTTTTCGTACCAAATAGTGCAGGCACTGAGCTAACCGGGTTAATTTCCTACCGCATGTGTTGGGAGATCTTTTGGAAGTTCTTTCTACTTTTGGTTTTACATACATCATGTAGACCACATTTCGACTTTTCGATGTTAAATTGTAAACGTTCTTTTATTTCTTGAAGAAATTTCCATTACTCCCAAACAAGTTTCAAGTAGGCATCAATATATAGGACTTGGTATAGGCGTTGGAAAATCACATATTTATTTCCATTTAATTGCATTCAGATATGAAGTTATCCTTTTTTGCATTTAGTTTTGATTCTAGACTATATAGATTCAAGGGTCTTCTATCTGAACCAGATTTTCTATTGACAGACAACTTCTCATACGCACTATTTCTGGTCACTCATATTAATCAGATTAACAATATTTTGTTTGACATTCAACTACCGTGTTTTACAAAGGTAACTTGATCAAAAATAACCAAAATAATTTGGTTTAAAGTGTTTTAAGAATTTTTCAATCTCTCTCCTTAGTAAATATATTTCTAAATCATATACAGAAAGATTCAAGTCCCAAACTGCTGAAAATATAATGCAAACTTCACTCTATCAAAGGTTAGATTGATTTCCAAAAAAATGATTCTGCCCCACTGTACAGTACATGTTTATGGTACTAACATTTATGTGGGATATACGAGTATAAAAAGAATTTGAAGCTCAAAAATTTTATGTGAAATTTCATTAAAAATATTCAGTAGTTCCAAAGTTACCAAAAGACTTTTTGTATCAACTGTGTGGTGTTATAAATGATGCAAACCTTAGTGCATTATTTATAACACCAACTTGTATACTAGTGTTTTCCAAAACCGATTAACCGATTTTTTTTTTTTTTTTTTTGCATTCCAGATAACCGGCCGATTTAGAATTTTTTATACTTTCAAATTATTCGACATGATGGTTTTTTTTTAATACATTAAACAGTTTTTAATGGAAGGTACCTTTTTCCATATAACGCCATTTCTGATAACGCCATTTCTGAAATACTATTATTTCATCTACATTCCATATAACGCCATTTCTGAAATAGATTTATTTCATTAACTCCAAATCGGTTAACCGATTTTTTTTGACATAAAACCGTATTTGCAAACTATTTTTTAAAGTTCTTTTTTCGAATAATTCTTAAACTGTTTCATTGAAAATATCGGATTTTTGAGCACTCTAGTGTATAAACAATATTAATTTGAATGTCAAGTTAATTTAAATATTTATCAATATTAAGTTCGTTATAAAAGGGATTTCTGTTAAAATAATTTCCTACCGACAGCAGAGATAAAAAAACTAATAATGAAACATATTTATATTATTACTCATTGAAAATTGGAATTCATAATAAAAAAAAAAACAAGTAAGAACGTTACAATCGGTCAAGCTCGACTATCTAATACCATCTATCACATTGTTGGTTAAAAAACGACCATCGTATAATTTTATTGTCTGAATTATTCTTAAGTGTGCAGTTCACTATAGTAAAACTGACATTTATGTGAAATTTATGCGTTTCAAATGAATTTGTTTGGAGGTTAAATGTGAGCTACCAGAAATAATGGACCGACTTAATTTAACCTATTATTTCAATAATAACGTTTATGTGAGATTAATATCCTTCAAAATTATGTTTGGAAGGGGACTTATATTGGATCTATAAGAACCAATGGATCGACCCTCGCATAACTAGGCACATCGGTTTAAAATACCATATAATCAAATTTCGTTATTTAGAATTTTGATGAACTTAAAACCACATTCCGGAAAGACAATTGTATGGGATGGGACCGAACATGACCAGTTTCAATAGGCTTCGTCCTTGAGTCAAAGTAATAATATGTACCAAATTTCATCAAGATATCAAAAATTGCAACTTGTATATCTATCATAGTGACCACAGAGTCCCTAAGTATTTATGCTATAGCGGTTCCAAATCATATCCATTTTTTCAAATATTTTTTATAAAAAACTTACGACAAATATTTGCAATAAACAAATTTTGAAAATATCTTCATGGTATTAAAAGTTATATGAATTTTTTAAAATTGTGAGTTTTTAAAAATGGCAATTTTTTGCCAAAAAGTTAGTTTCACTCTGTTTGAGATATAAAAAATTATTCTAAAGTAATTTATACTGAATTTTTATTTTTTTAAATTATAAGTTTCAAAAACTTCCGGAAGAACCAGAGTTTCAAAAAGTTCAACCTATTCTTTTCACAACACTCTAATTTCTGGCTTAATTTCTCAGATCGCAAACCTGGAGCTTTAAAAATCGCATGTTTTCTTAAAAGTCTAATATTTTTTAAAATTTTTAGTAATAAAAATTTTTGCTCCCCGATATCATTGGAAAGTTATAACGGAAAAAACCAGGAAAATACATTTTTGGGAATCATCCTTTTTTGAGAATTACGGGATTTCTTTTAAGGAAACCAAAATAATGTGAAAAGGGAAAAGGTTGATTAAGAAAAAATATAAAAATTGAATAATTTGCAACAAAATACCCTTCCATGGCACTTTTCGCATTTTCCGATACATTTATCACTTCATTTTCATTGAAATCGTACTTGAAGTTCCGAAGTTACAGATTTATATCTTTTTCATTTTTCATTTGAAACTTACATAGACAGTCGGCCGAACGGACAGACGGGCATCATTAAATCGATTCTTAAAGTGATTCTGAGTGGAATGGTATACTTAAAGGAGAGTGTAATGCAATTTTTCCTATACGTTACAAACATCAGCACAAACGCATAATATCCCAACCACTTACGATGGTGTAGGGTATAAAGACAAATTGATAACAAAACAACATGAAACGCATTTGTTTATATGAAAATAAGAAAAAACAACATAAAAATAAACAATTTTCTTTTATAATTAAAATTATTAAAAATGATATACATATATACATATGTATGTATGTATATAATAAACAATAAAAATATGTACTTTTTTAAGGTAACAAACAAATTGATAAATTATTTGAATAAAAACATGAACAAATTTTTAAAATAACAAAAAAATTGAAACACTTTTGGCTTTAAACAAAAACAACATCAGTTTCGATAATAAAAAAAAACAACTAAAAATGTAGCAATTTTTATAAAATCGATTTAGTTGATGTAAAACCTTAACAATATGTTGAACAATTTTAAAAAGTTAATTATAACAATATTTTTAATAACATTTTTCAATGGTAAAATTTTTTAAATAAATATTTTTTCAAAAGGAAATTGAAATAATAAATAAAATCCATTTTTTTTCTTCAAGTTATTTTGGCGGTTAATAATACTGTGGATGGTGATGGTGGTGAAATAAAACAGGATTGTGATTTTCTTTGCGAACTAAATGATACTAAACCAATTTGTTGTTTGGATAAAGATCAATTATGTTTTTTGAAATTTCCCTCCAAATGTGTTATGGAACGCATGCAGTGTATTTTTGAAAAAGGTACAAACATTTTACATTTTTTTTAAATAAAAAAATTAAAATTCTCAATTATTTTGAAAATTTTATAGAATATTTAATTTATGTTGATGATTATTGCGAAATGGATAATTTCCGATGTAAAGATCAGCCAATGATACAAACTCCTATTGATTACAATGAAACCATAGCAATTAGTTATAACGAAAGCACAGAGGAAAATATTGAAATTGTGTTGATAAATGAAAACGAAGAAGATGAAAATAAAAATGGGCAAGAGAAATCCCAGAAAAATAAGGAAATCAGCAGCGAAAAAAGTAAGAGTGAGGAAAAAAGCAATGAAAAATAAAATGTTGTATTTTTTTCAATTCTAATTTAATAAATTAAAATGTGAGATCAAAAAATTCTTAACACAGGTTTTTCATTAAAACTTTGACTTTACCTTTGTAAAACATGTCAGATATTAATAAACAAATTAATATATTGTTATTCTAATCATATTGAGTGACTAGAAAAAAGTGCATATTAAAATTATTAAATGTTTTTAACTACAAAAAGTTGGCCAAGTATACAAAGGTCTGACTTCAAACTGTTTTTCAAAAAAGCTCCCAACACATCTCACAATAGCAGCCCGTAATGCAGATTTAAATACATGCATGGCTCGAAAAGTTTCCGATAGGAACTTTTAAAGGCCAAAAGCAGAGCAAGGAAACTTAGTAGTTTTACATAAAAATTTGTTCTAGCAGACTTTTCGCAACTTCGTGGTCAAAAATTTTATGTTGCTAATGATGGAGGAAATGTTGAAGAAAGTTTAGGACCCAAAAGCAGTTAACATTTTGCAAAATGTAGGACAAGCGATATGTAGTTGCGACAAAAGAAGCCAATCATTCATATGTCTACTTATTTTTGGCTTTGACTTGGCATTTTGTCACTATGGTAAACAGGCCCTTAAGTTGTACAATTACAGTAATGTGGTATTTTTCCCAAAAGAGGCAAATCCTCCAAACTGCCCGGAGCTAACGCCAGTGGAGAATCTTTGGTCTCATGATAAAGAAAGAATTAAAAATCTACTAAACTTGCTAAAGTTTAGTAGGTTTCGTTTTTAATAACATGTACAACACTCCTTATTAAAACTATTACACATATTCTGAACATTAATTAATGTCAATTTTATTTTTATTAATTTTATATTAATAAAACAGTGATTTTTTTATAAGTAAATGCATGAACATCACGTCTAATAGTTTAGTATATGTATTAAAATCTTATCAATATAATAAATACAAAAACAGTGACTTAAAATTAAAAAGAGAACTATTGCTTAAAAATTATAAAAAAGGTGTATTAAAGTCGGTAAAGACCGACCTAGGAATACCCTATATTATATTGTTAGCTTTATATAAAACATGCAATATAGAGGTCTCAGAGGTCAATGCCCTTTTGAGAGGGCACATTAGTAAAACAAGTCTTGTTAAAAAAGTGTTTATATGTTTAATAATATTATGCCTATTATATATCATTGCGGAAGTTTTCACAAAAACCTTTCACACGATATCCATATTGTTAGTATATAGAAATTATAAAACGAGAAAAATAGATCTCCATGTCGAAACAGCTAGGAAAATTTCATAAACGATCCTCATGTAAAATGGTTTTCTGATTAATGCTTAAGACTACATTAAATTTTTGTGACACCAACATTTATCTGAGTGTTTTAAAAGGAAGCGATCATAGAAAAATAGCGCACGTAGTTTTTTTATATTACGCAATACTAACGTATTTGTAGGACTTAACCTCTTTAGCCAGCCTGCTAGATGGTCAGACAGATTTCGTTAAATTGACTCAGAAAGTAATTTCGAGTCGAAAAAAATACTCTAAGGTTATGGTAGCATATTTGTTTGCCTGTTACAACTTTAGGTATCCGAATTTTTGATTTTTTTGGGTATAATTTTGTTTAACTGAACCGACAAATTTTCTTAATTATGAACCGAAACGGGTGATTTTAACTAAAAAATAATGTATGAGAGTATTTCCAATAAGCAAACGGAAGAACGGACATCGTTAGACTCAAAACATTTTATAGTAATATAGGGCATACGTACATAGAGATTTCAATTAATACTATAATTTACCATAATTTAATTAAATTTTATCTTAAAAGCAAAAACAAAGTCTTAAAACTGGTTTAAATCTTTGTAGCTGCTTTTTTGAGTATTGGAATCACATTAAACTCTAGTGGAATGTTAAATTATCTTGGAACATTTTGAGTTTTTTAGCGCCTTTTCTTTTTTTCCTGTTTACGTAGTTTATGCAAACGACGATTATTGGGTTGTGCTTCGCCAGCATTGGCCTTTGAATCCTATTATTCAACAAAAAATGAATTATTTACTAATTTCGTGTAAGAAAATTTTTTAAAATAAGTAAATAAAATTACCTCTAAAGTATCAACATCATCTTTATCGCTGGTACTCATAAATATTGAAGCCATAATACAGGCCAACTGGAAGAAAGCACCAAAGTATAAACTCCATCTTAATATGGTACTGAATATATCATCATCTGCATACTTATCCAAAGGATTTGATGAAGATGTCATTTTTTATATTTTTCTATTTAATAAATTTTGTTTTAACTATTTCGATATGTGACAAATATCTTTGTTTTATGTACCAAAAGATACAGAAAACACACACAGCTGATGTTTTTTTTTTTGTTTTCATTTTTTTGCAGCACTAGCGCTGTGAGCAAATTCATAACAGAGAGCGCTTGACGTTAAACGAATGTAGCCGTTAAAATAAACGACATTGGACTCTTGTTGTCAAATGTAAAAGCAAAGACAGATTTACAACTGCAACAAATAAATATTCAGAACAGGGTTGGAATCCTGTTAAGAGAGGAAGAAAGATACATAGAAGAGAAGTAGGCATAGATTAAAAAAGAGACTAAAAGGGGAGAAAGATAGGCGCCCAACGTATTCCTTCATCTGATCGAGATCCTAAAAACCAACACACGTTTAGAATAGGTCTAAAATCCACCCCAAGAGTTTCGGCCTGTTATACGCTACACTCAACCGGAAGCCCGTATAATCATCTCCGGAATTTGCACAAAATCGGAGACTAAGACTATCGGCTTACGTTTCGAAATTCGGATAAAAATTTTGTTTTCGCTGTTATTTTTATAAATGTGGCATCTTTTATTAATAAATTCTACAGCTGATTAGATAAAAAACTACATTATGACATTTAACTTCGAAATACGAAATCACAAGAACTTTTGCAAATTATCACTTAAATTAAACATAAAAGTTCTAAAATACTTTATAATTTAAAATAAAACTTTAACATTAACGAAATTAATTAATTCCGCTGATATGGCTTCCTATCGCAGTATTGGCACTTGCATGCGTCAAGTTTATTTTAAAAATGCTCGTCAATTTGCCGAATTATCACGTAACCTTGGACAGAAACGTCTAATATCGAATGCTGCCTCCAAAGCAAAACCCTCAAATGGACCAAGTACACTTAAATTGGCAGTATTGGGTACTACATTGGGAGCTACTGGTGGCACCATCTATTCATTGTATTTAAATTGGAAAGATAAAAATTCTCATATGGAACATGAGCGAACACCACCAGCTGTTATTAAAGAATTTCCAGCAAGTGTTAGAATTACGAAACGATTTGTTAACCCTAAAGACAATTCGGGTTTGGATATAACACTATTCCAGTTTCAAACATGTCCATTTTGCTGTAAAGTAAGAGCTTTTCTAGATTTTATGGGAATCTCCTATAAAGTGGTGGAGGTTGATGCTGTCTTAAGGCAAGACATTAAATGGTCAGAGGTTAAAAAAGTACCCATGGTATTGATAAGACAACGTGATGGTCGTTATGTGCAAATGAGTGACTCAAGTGCTATAATTTCATTAATAGCCACTTATTTGAATGACAAAAAAATTGATATTGGAGAATTGGCTCAATATTATCCGGCCATATCATTTTTCGATGATAATCAAAAGAAAAAGCATGACATTATGAATAAATATTTTCTTATGTACCAAGATCATACACCTAAAGGACACACTAAAGAATTAGAGGAGTAAGTTAATTTAGATAAATATACAAAAAATAAAAATCATAATATTAATATTTATAGATTAGAACGCAAATGGCGCACTTGGGCCGATTCACATTTGGTACATTTAATTTCCCCCAATTGCTATCAATCCTTGGGAGAAGCTTTTGAAACGTTTGAATGGTTCTCTCAAGCTGGTGAATGGGATATACATTTTCCCAAATGGGAAAGAGATCTTATGGTTTATGTTGGCGCAACTGCTATGTGGGGAATTGCCAAGATTTTGAAAAAACGTCATAATTTATCGGATGATGTGCGTTCTCATATTTATGATGCTTGCAATAAATGGACCCATGAGCTGGAAAAACGCAATACAAAGTTTTTAGGTGGTAAACAACCCAATTTAGCAGATTTATCAATATATGGTGTTTTAAGCAGTATGGAAGGTTGTCAAGCTTTTAAAGATTGTTTGGAAAATACCAAAATTGGTAAGTAAATGTCTTTTGCTTAAATATCATTTTTTTATTAATTTTCCTTAATTATTTAAGGTGAATGGTTTTATGGTGTTAAACAATTGGTACAGCAAAATCGTGGTAATTTAATACGTGAACGTATTGAAGGTGAAATGCCCACAATGTTAACTGCTATTAGTAATTAATTTTGAATTATGAAGATATCTACATAATTATATATATTTATTATTAACTTTTTAATTCACCCTTATTTTAAACAAATTATAATTTGAAAGAAAAATGTTGAACCAAATAAAACAAAAACAAAAACGATTTTTCAGACTTTATGTTTATTTTTTCTAATTTATGTATTTAAAGTGTAAAGATATCTATATAAACGATGAAATTCGATATACATTCTTCATTTGTTTTTTTTTTTTCGAAATGTCACTGGTGAAAAAAGTCATAGGCTCTTAACCATTTAGGGTTTAAAATCTGGTATAAAAAATGTAACATAATTTTTCTCTCTCTTGTAATTTTCGAGATATAGTTTCAATATGAAACTTGTGTACAATAATTTAAGCTTTCACTTCATTCTTATTTAATATCCTTAACCCACTAAATACCAAAGACATGTGACTAGAAATAATTTTAAAAAATTATCTTTTTTATTACCAGTAATTGGAAACTATAAAATTTTTTCTCTCGCAAACTATCACCGATCGAAAAATTTTGTAAAACTGTTTATATGCGAAGGGCTTTTTATATTATTAAAAACTGTCTGAATGCAATAACATATGGATCTTAATTTAAGATTAATAATTTAACAAAATTGAACTTTTTAGTTCAGGCATCTGAAATAAATCTAATAACTTTAAAGTATAATTAATTTAAAGTAATTCAAGTAATTTATTTGAATTCCATTTTAATGCATAAGCGATTTATCAATAATAATGTGACACCTTCTCAAATTAACAATGTGGTAACTCTTAATTACATTAAATCGTGCTGCCAAATGAGAATGTCAACAAAGAGACCAACATATGACAGTTGTCAGAATTTAAATATTGCCAGACATTTAAAAAGTTTAAATATCAATATTCAAATTTAAATTTTTATCAAATTTTTTATCATCTAACAACCAAATTTTATATTAAAATTATTTTAAAACTTAATGAAATGTTCTGCAATGGAAATTTTCATTTATCAATAAGTTTAATTCACATTTTTATTCACACCCAAAAATATGGCATCTCGATGTGTTATGTATTATTGCTCTCTTCTGTCTTCTTGGGAATTTATCAATTGTGTGCGAGTGTGTTTGTGTAATAGTGTTGGTGATTTTTTCGTAATACTTTCGTAGTTTCGAATTTTCTTTCATTCCTCCAAAAAGTTGTGTTGTACCTTCTCTGGCCAAGACGATGGCGGCTACATTAGGAAGAATTTGTGGCTCTAAATTGCTAAAATCAGTGCCTGCATTAAATCTGCAGCAGGTACGCATTAAAACCTATATATTTCGAAAATGAAGTGTTAAATCATCAAAAAAATTTTGATCTAAAGAGGGTATCCCCGTGAAAATAATTGTAAAAATGTGTTGAAATTTGTGTATGAAAATCAATTAAAGATTTATAAATTAAAACATAATGAATTGGTTTGAAATTATATAAATTACATTGTAAATTGTATTGGATAAAGTGTTTGATGCAGTTCTTAAAATTTTTTAATCTGTTAAGGAGGAAAATTTTTCCCAACTTTGACATTATGTAACCCACCATTGAGGTTTTGTTTTATTTGACATTTTTTCTGACTGACAATTGAGAATTAAAATTAAAATATTTTTTAATTAGACCATAATTGTTTAATAAATGTTTTTATTTATTTAGGCTAACAACTTGTCCACTGCCAAAACTTGGACTAATGGTCAGAAGAAGGTGAGTTATAGTTCTCCATTCTTTATACACATACAAATACATATACAATGAATGTATTATTGCACTAACATAATAATCAAACGTCAACTCCGGTGTAGATTTTTAGCAAACATAACCTCAATAATTTTTTTGTGTTAAAGGTTATTTAAGTGTAAATAACTATTGTAAATTATTTTATTTGTAATGAGAGTGAATATATTAATTAATTTTGGTTTCATATACATTTTTAGTTTATTGCCACTATCGGCGCTTTAACCGGTGGTGTTGGAGCATTGATCTACGCTATGGAGCAATCTGTTGATGCCTCTGGCACTGAAGTCCACCCACCAGCAATGCCCTGGAGCCATAATGGTTTGATTTCTGCTTTGGATCACGCCAGGTGAGTAAGAATCACATATATATTTTTTAAGATTTTTCATTAATCGTTTTGAAAACAAAATAATTGTTTTAAAATTCTTTGTTTGGATTTTGAAGTCAAATCAAAGTTTCCAAATCTTAAGTTAATTTTTTATTACAATAATTTAAAAACAAGTAGAAACACTTCACAATGTTGGATATAAATTGTAGTTGCGAAAAACTAATGAACGAAGCTCGTAAAATTTGATTAAATGAATTATGCTTAAATGTAAAATCTATGCGTTTTAAAATTATTTTCATTTAAGGTCGATTATATAGGAGGTAAAAAAATATGAACTGACCTTTGTAAAATTTCAAACATCGATTTGGAGCATTTGTATGAGGACGAGGTGGAATAGTGGATCATTATCGTTCCTAAATTTTAAGTTTTCATTCACGAGTTAAAAAAAAATATGTTTAAGAATGCAAAATACGTCCTCTAAAAATTAAATTTATTTATTACTTTGTCAGTCCTTTTGTAACGCTAAGAAGGAATCATCTCAGGCCCCACAATCTATATACATATTCTTGGATCAAATAAAATCTTAGTCGATTTAGCTATGTCCGCCGTTGTTGTAACAGCTCGGATGTAACCGATAGTTCTTTCTTGGGGAAAAAACTTTCTTTTGATACAGCTGTCGCTAGCTTGACAATCTTTGGTCGAGTGTAACTAGGGTCGTTACGGAATGGAGATCCAATTGTCGTGGAAACGCTGTCTGTTGTTAGCACGCTCACATCTAAAATAATTGACAGATCTGAGGCAACATCTAAGTTCAGGCATAAAATTGTAAATAATAAATCGACAAATTATATGGACTTCATTACCATTCCAAAAATTATCAAAATCGGTTTAGTAGGAGCAAAGTTATACAAAAAAGAATACTAACGGCTATGAATATGTATGTACGTATCATAACGTATTTTCTTCACACACATTTGTAGTTGAGGGATTTGAAGATTCGGCATTGCCAAATATTGCATGAAATAATCGTTCAAGAAAGACGGACATTATTTATAGATCTGAGTCGAGTCGATTCTGATCTCACCTATGTTGTTAGAGGATATATAAAAATAATTTATTAAAATTAATCACTTTTAGTGTACGTCGTGGTTATGAAGTCTACAAACAGGTATGCTCAGCCTGCCACTCCATGAAATACATTGCCTATCGTAATTTGGTTGGTGTAACTCACACTGAAGCTGAAGCTAAGGCCGAAGCTGAGGGTATTATGGTTAGTAACATTATCATTTATATATTTTTTTTACTTCGGTGTTAAAAAAATCATTGTTTTTTATTTTTTTAGGTACGTGATGGTCCAGATGATACTGGTAATTATTATGATCGTCCTGGTAAGTTGTCGGATTACTTCCCATCACCCTACCCCAACGAAGAGGCTGCCCGTGCTGCCAACAATGGTGCTTATCCACCAGATTTGAGCTACATTGTTTCTGCCCGTAAAGGTGGTGAAGATTATATCTTCTCCTTGCTTACTGGCTACTTTGATGCTCCCGCTGGTGTACAATTGCGTGATGGCCAATACTTCAACCCCTACTTCCCAGGTGGTGCTATTGGTATGGCTCAAGTCTTGTACAATGAGGTAAATATGATGTTAAATTTTGGGTTTTATTTTGAATTAATTATTTTTTATCACAAATTTTAAGGTTATTGAATATCAAGATGGTACCCCAGCAACTCAAAGTCAATTGGCTAAGGATGTAGCCACTTTCCTTAAATGGACCTCAGAACCTGAACATGATGTACGCAAGAGTATGATTGTTAAGGTTATTGGCATTATGTCTTTCTTGACTATCATCTCCTACTACATTAAGAGACACAAGTGGTCTGCTTTGAAATCACGAAAGATCTTCTATGTACCCAAGAAAGATTAAACAATATTTACGTATAAAATATTAATAACAAAATAATAAAAAACGCCACACATTTCTATTTAAAAACAAACTAAAGAAGAGTATGCAATTAGGTTCATTTAAAAACCAGGAACTAAACAAATAAAAACCTCTATCATCTAGCTATCGATAATGAATGGATGGATAAAAATCAATAATAATGTTATTAGAAAAAATGTTAAAACTAAATGCTAAACTTAAAACCAAGATAAAGTATAACAAAATAAAAATAAAAAATTACTATTAAACGTAATTGAAAACCAAAAATAAACAAACTAATTTAAAAATTATTTTTGGTTTTTTATAAACCAAACATATAAAAATGAAATATATTTTACCCAACGTTACTTTCAGCCAATTTTAATATTTAGTTCAATTTAAGTTTGTATACATACAATTAGAAAATTGTTTAGTGTGAGATGATGATAGTCACTACAGGAAACAAATCCGATTTGTTTGTTGTTTCAAAAATCTAAACTAATAAAATGTTATTACGTTAAAGCCGCTTACAGATTTTTATTAAACGTTTAAATTGAAACCTATTAACGTAAGCTATAATATTCAGTAATTTCTGGCGCCATTGTAAGCAAATATTTTGCTGCTTTACATGCAAAGCAAATAAATAGTAATGTTGGTGAACGCCTTGGTTTTAAACTGTGTAACTAAAATTTACTATATTGATCAGAAGAGGACTCTTGAAAAAATACTATTAATTTTTCTCTAATTTGTAATTCGCATGGAACCATTATTATCTAACTTTTACATAGGGCTAGAAAGGTGATCTGATCTACCCACTTATTCCATTTTAGAAAACTGTTGTCAGTTGATTCCATTCAATAATCCAATTAGATTTTGCAACCTGTAGTAGTTTAGGGAACTTATGACCCTCAAAATATCAAATGCTCAACCAAGATTAATAGGAATTAGCCTACTGTACCCCATGTGTCCCAGTACAACCCAAAGAAGTCAAAGTTATCCTTATTCCATATGATTTGCTACAATGTGTGATCCATTAAGACACCTAAGGAATGATATCGAAACATTCTTAACACATGTTTTTCATTAAAGCTTAAAGAACCCAATTAACCAAAAAAGTGCGTAATAAAAGTATGTAATATTTTCAACAAAACCCAACTTCCTACAAATAGTTCAAAGGTCGACCGTCAAACTGTTTCCAATGTTATTAAACAGTATCAGGAGAGCTTATCCGATGATAGAAAACCTGGTTCAGGTATAAGGGAGAATCCACACAGTGTTTCCTAAGCAAAAAAATAGAGCTCCAAACACATACACAACTATACGAAAAGTTAAAGCTAAAGCAGGATTAAAAACATACAAGGCTTTCAGGAACGAAAGGAAATGCTGCTAAAAATTTGGAAACCAAAAACGAACACGGTAATTGAAGTCCAATGTTCTAAAGAAATATTCTTGCTTCATAATTAATGACTAAGTATATGTTCTGGCAGATAAATTTAATGTTACTGATGCTGGTGGGAAATGTTGAAGAAAAGTTTAGGACATTTTTCAAAAAGTTCTTGGTATGGCAAGCAATATTGAGTTGTGGCAAAAAAATTACGTCAAGAAATGTTTGCAAAAAATGCTGTTTTCATTCATTTCATTCATCCACTTACATTTTGACCTGACTTTGCATCCAAAGTCCAAACTGCCTGGAGCTAAGGTCAGTGGATAGTATATTGGGTTCTTGTTAAAGAAGTTTAAATTTTAAACGGGGATGGACTTGTTAATGTAAGTGTTTTCAATAAAGGTTCAAAATTTCATCACTAGTGGTTAAACTATTTTCTATTTTATTTATTTTTTTTTTTTTGTAAATTGTTATAATAATTTAAATCAAAATAAAAAAATAAAATTCTGAGTTTAGTGTTTTCGTTTTTATTAATATGCATATATATTGAAGATGCATCATTTTTTATAGAAAAGTAAGTGAATAAGAAATAATTTCTTTTGATGTCAAAAATACGCGAAGAACTTAAAATTTAAATTTTTTGTTGTTTTTGAAAAATAAATTTCAATACGATGTAAAGAACTGATCCATGAATTAAAGAATTAACAAGATTCTCAATTTTATATGAGGAAATACCCACAATATCAACCCGTATAAATCATGTTTAAAAATTCGACTTTTTTCCCTGAAATGGCCACACCGTCATTATAACGGCCGTCCGGTAGAAAATTCTTTATGAGTTTAAACTTATATGTATATGTAGCTACATAAAAAGATTGTTTTAAGATTGATTCCGGCTTTGCGATTTGAGAACTTCACAAAATAATTTTTTTAATTAACTATCTTTGGATAGGGCTATGCCCCAAATGTATCTCAATGTTGTTTACAAGCACTTCGTTGAGATTTCTTTATAAGCAAAAAAATTTTATCGAGTTCAGAATAAAATGTTGCCGCCTTTTTGGGATGAAACAAAAAATTTGCATTTTTTAGGTTCCAAATTTAGATATAACTTTTTAATGGATTCATATATTTATATAGTTATTGCATAAATATTTCTTTTAGGAGACAAAGCAAAATATATTTTGTCTTTAATATATCTAACACTATAAGAAATAACTTACAATTTGAATAGAGATTTAAAAGAACCATCAATACATAAAATTTTTCAAAAGTTTCACATGAATGTCAAAAATTATTTTTTCCAATATCAATGAGGAAAATGGGACAAAAATTATATTTGCAGCAAATGGAATAATATTTAAGTTGCTAAGTTGTAGATTAAAAAAAGCTTTTAATTTTTATTTAAAATACACGTTAGTTCTTGTTCTTTTAATTAAAAAAAACTTCTTTGGAAGTAATGCGAAATTATAGTATCTTTTGGTAATATTTTAGTGTTTATATTTTAACTTTATTTCATTAGATGTTAAAGTTTTATTTTAGAGTTTTCTTTGTTTGTTTTTTAAGTTCTTTTTATTTTTATTTATATTACTATTTCCTTTTTTATTTAATTTAAGATAATTATTTTAATTAATTAATAATTACACGTACTTTTCAAGCTAAATACGCTACAAAAGAAATATTTTTTTGTTTTAGAGGATTTTGAATGTTTTTTAAAAGGTTTCTTCTTTTGTTTACTGTTGTTATAGTGTGTGTGTGATTTTATTGTATGTGAGAGAGTGAATTATTATTAATTTTGTTGCTGTTGTTAAAATTTATTTGTAGTAAATTAACAACAGAAAAGACGGCTCAGTATGACAACGCAGCACTAATATGTAAACAATAGAATATATATGAGAGAGTAAAGAAATTTTTTAAAAGTATTTTAATTATTTATTAAATAATAATAAAAATGTTGTTTGATGACTTTTTTTAATTTTCTTACTTATTTTTTATTTTTAATGTGACGTTGCCTCTTCCATTTTCTCCCTGTTTCTATTTGATTTGACAACGACAAATGGTTATGATTTTTTTATTTTAATTTTCCTCTCTCTCTCTTCCTCTCTAAAGTAAATTCCATTTCAGTGTTACTCCTGTTAAAGCTTGAAGATTTTAATTTAAAAGAGGAGACCATTATTTAAAATCTATTTAAAGATTTTTCTATTTTCTTTATGCTTATAAAGGATTGTTAAATGTTGTTGTTTTTTAGGAGTAGTTAATCTAAAATAGCAGCATTAGGTAGAGATTGATTTGTTAGATGATGTTTTTGCAAGTTAAAAAAAAAAATAAGTTAAACCAAAAAAATAAAAAAATAATATTTTATAAATAACACAACAAACATCATCTTTTTGCCAGCAACATTTAAAAAATAATAATAATAATTTAAGAAAATATTTTGTTTTTGTAAAGTTAATTTAGCAGCAACATTATTTAATAATTTTAAAGCTGTTATATATTTTTTTGTTTTTGTTGATTTCAATAATGATGTTTTTGCTGTTGTTTTAGTTGTTGCTTTTGTTTTAACAATATCATTAGGCAACTTTTAGTTATTTCAAATAATAATAGTTGCAGTTTGATAGTGCAATTGTTTTCTTTTTTTCTTTATTTTTTGTTCTTTTTAAGTTGTTGTTGCAGTTGTTATTATTGTTGTTGTTGTTGACGTCATTTTAAATGCTTTGCTGTTATTGATCAACTAAAAACAGCTGCCCTCTGGTGGTTGCGCCAATTTAAGATTTTCTTTACAGGTCATAATTCGACGTATTTCCTGTAACAAGGACTTAATAGTATATTCACGGTTCCACCGTGACAACATGGGTACTAGTCTTGCATCAACCTATAATTAAAAGAAAATAAATTACCAAAAGAAAATACGTTTCATTTAAGAAATCTAAACTTACCACACCATTTTGATTGATACAATTAATATTAATTTTTGTTAAAAACTTTATCGTAGGAGGTTCGTCAGGATAACGTTCACCGCAATCAATTTTTAACGAATACATTCTATTTTCGAATGGTGTCTAAAAAAAATAAATAAATAAATTTTATTAACTCTATAGAACAAAATAATTATGCATATATACAATTATAATTTAAATTATTTTAAAAACTTCCGAAAGGATGTTTTACCTAAAAGATTTATCCACTTTTTTATCAAAATTTATAAAAAAAAATAATAAAAATTTCAATAAAAATCTATTTTATGTATTTAACGTATAAACTCTAAAACGGCTGGACCAATTTTTATGAAAATTTCACAGAATGATCCTAAAATACCCCCATACAAAGTAAATATTGATTATGGAATATGGAATAAAGAACTATAACAGAGAAAGTTCTTAAATTTGGTCCTAACAACTTTCTCATGAAGCTATTTTACTGGACAAAACGTAGGGCGGATAGGGTCAGGGGAAGAAATATCCCCATACAATGCAAATATTGATTATCGAATATCTAAAGAACTTTCACAGAGAGAGTTTTCAATTTTACCCCTAATTACTTTCCAAGGATCTGTTTTAACTGACAATTCGTAGAAAGGATAAGGCCAGGATGGCTTAGTGCTCGGACTATTTGATACGAAAAGTTAAAGCTAATGCATACAACATACAAGGCTCAAAATTTTCCTGACAGAAACGCTGCTATAAATTAGAGGCTAAACACAGTCAAGTTTTGTAAAAATGTTCTTGTAGCATAACGTATGATCTGATAAATTTTTCGCAAATTCCTGAGCAAAATTTTTACGTTTGAGAGAATATTAAAAAAAGTTAAGGACACAAAGCAAACAAACTTTCCCAAAAAGTTCTTAATATGGCAGGCATTATGCAGTTGCGGAAAAATAATTAAAAAAAAAAAACGAAATTTACATCAAGGAATTTTTACAAAAAAAACTGCTTCCATTATAAAGCTTCATAATGTGTCCACTTATTTTTGGCTTAATTTGGCATCTTCTCACTATAGTAAATAAGCCCTTAAGTGGTACAAGAGCAATAATGTGGAATTTGTACCAAGAGAAAGAAAGAGGATATTCGGCTCTTGTTAAAAAAGAATTGAAGAGGACATAAAGAACAAAAAAAGTGTCATAAGTATGAAAGATTTTAAACGGTGATGGTCTACCTGTTCGAGCAAAATGACAGAAAGTGCTATAGAAACGTTAATTGAAGGGTTTTTCGAAAAAGGTTCAAAATTGTATCAACTATAAAAATAATAAATAAATAATTGTAATAATAATTTCAGTCAAATAAAAAAATTAAACTGTGAATTTGGTGCTTTGGTTTTATTAACATATATGAATATTAAGAATTTTTCGATCTCACTCCTTAATAAAAAAAATTATTAAATTAAATAATCCTTTAAAAATATTCTCTGTAAATACAATTTTCACTTAAATTTCACCAAAAATTAAAATTTTCACTTAAAAAATCGAATTTTCACTAAAAATTCAAATGTTCGATAAAAAATTAAAATTTTTATGAAAAATTCAAATTTTCCCTAAAAATTAAAATTTTCACTTAAAATTTAACTTTTCACTAAAAATTCAAATTATGACCATAGATTTAAATTTTCACCTAAAATTTAACTTTTGGCTAAAAATGAAATTTTCAATTTTGAAAAAAAAATCACTGATCATTCGAACATTCAAATTCATTTTTTTCGCTGAAAATTCAATTTAACACTTAAATATTAAATTTTTACTAAAAAAATAAATTTTCACTATACATAATTTCAAATTTTAACCAAACATTACAATTACAAATTTTATCTGAAAAATTAAAATTTTTACAGAAAAATTAAAATTTTTACTAAAAATCAAAATTTTCAATATAAAAAACACTAGAAAAAATGTCTCTAAAATTCATATTTTCACAAAAAATTCAAATTTTCATAAAAATTTAAAATGTTTACAAAAAAATCAAATTTTCAAAAAAAAAAAAAAAAAAAAATAAAATAAAATCTACTTTCACAAAAAATTTTAATTCAAAAATTAAATTTTTCACTATAAAAAAACACTAGAAAAATGTCACTGAAAATTCATATTTTCACAAAAATTCAAATTTTCATAAAAAATTTAAAATTTTTACAAAAAAAAAATCAAATTTTCACAAAAATAATTCAAATTTTCAGAAAAAAAATTCAACTTTCACTAAACATTTTAATTCATAGCTTATTTTATATCTCTTCAAATATTCATTTATTTTCATTAAATTAAAAAAAGAAATTGTAAAAATATAATACTTACACGAGGAGGGCCAATGATCATACCGATCCAATATGTTAGAGTCATGTCATCATCATTTTCAAGACCCCATGATATAGTACCATCGCCCACACCTTTTTGGCCTTGATCTAATTCTTCCAACAAACGGAAATTTCTGGGGACCACTGTAATTTATTAAAATTATTAATTTAATAAAAAATAATACAAATTAAATATAATAATTATGACGTAATGCAATTGAATCATAAAATAAAATTATTGAATTTGTAATTACAAAATGAAATGCAATAAAATTATAAGTGTTTTATATATATTTTTTAATATTTACAGGAAATTGTTGTTCAAAATTTAGAATGAAAAAAAAAAAAATAAATAAAGAATAATAAAATGTTCGTTAAAGAAAAATATAACATAAACAAGTAAGAGTAATAGTTCAAGTTTAGACCGACTATATAGCTCTCTGCACCATCATTCAGCATTCAAAATTATGCACTGATCTTCGTAGAATTTGATTCTATAATGGAATGTTAAAAAAAATTTTCTTAGACTTATTTATGTTATTGGTGCTATTTTATGTAGAATATTTCTATAAACGCAGACATGAAAATTTCCTTAAAAAAGTACAAAAAATAAAATATTATAAATCGTCGTTTATTATAAATAATAAAGGTATGTTTTTAACGAAAATATCTCAATTGTACTGCAAAATTCTCTAATTTAATAAAAAAAATTTATAACGTTTATATAACGATGTTCATGGGAACTTTTGTAAAATCAAAAATCCCGGAAGTATGGCGCTTAATTTCATTAAAGAAGGAACGAAAAGAGAGATTAATATTATGCACAAATGAAGGACAAACTAAATCTTCCTGTGACATACAAACATGTTGCTCGCATTTTACGAAGAGATTAAGACATAAAAAGGAAGAAGCCAAACACAGTGCTCAAAAACCAGCTTAAAGTAAATAACCTGAAATAAAAAGAAGTTATTTTCTCTAATGAAAAAAATAGACGGTCCTGACCCATATGCATGTTATATGAAACGATGTTTAGATGTCAAAATCTTATTTCGGCGGTCGTAGTGGTTAAAAATTAATGGCACAATTTCTTTTATTGATTAAAAAATGAGTGTTTCTGCAAGACAATGCTGTGATGCATATTTGGTTTAACAAATACAACACACCTCCGTTGGACTGACCAGTCCGGACTTACACCCAATGGACAACTTGTGAGGATACATGGTTCATGGATTTGTTCATTGAGAAGAAAATTGATTCCGATCGTCTTAAATATTTGTGGAATCAACGCCATGCCGTTGATTCAAAGGACCATGCACCCATTATTAATAACGCTACAGAAACTGATCGACTCAGAATGTTTCTGAGTTGAACAGTAAATTTAAAAGTGGTGGTAGCACAGTTTTTTCTGCATTTTACAACTTTTGAACGAACGCATAATACCTTAACTACCTATGGTGGTGTAAGGTATAACAAATATTTTGTGGACATTCATACATTATTTTTGTTGTTTTTCTAATCTAATTAAATAACATTTTGTATTAAGTAATTTATTTTTTAACATTTAATGCTGAAATATCTAGATTTAAAATTTAAATTAAGGAATTTTTCATTTGTTTTATTGTTTTATAATTTTAGAGTAAAAATACATGAAAATTCGAAATAACATTCAGTTGGTACCTCTACGGATGTTCTCAATTTCAATTATACTCTTTTTATGTGAAAAATATTCTGCTCTTGCTTTTCGTATTTTCTTTCAATCTTCCTATAATGAAGATTGTAATTGTTTATTCAAAATTTTTATTAGATCATTTGGAAATTTCATGAGCTTAAAGTGTGCCCAAAAAGAACATTTCTTGTTGACTTTCACGATCAATGCTGTACACACGAAAATTTATCGTTTATAATGATCTGGATAGGATGATGATTAAAAATTAGTATCTGAGTTCACTATCACAATCCGGTCCAACCCTTTTGCTCTTAAATGTTTACTTAAGAAATGGAACAGAGCGAAAACTAACATATATAATCCTTGGAAATCTCCTTGAAAAATATGCTAACATGTGTATAAAATCTTTAAAAGTTTATAGGGAGAGAATTTATTTCAAGTTACCTTTGTAAAACGTGACATTAAGTTTAAGGTCAAACAAATGAATATTTGTTAATGTGATTAAAATGAGTAACCAGAAAAATGAGCGTACTAAAATTATTAAAAGTTTTCAACAAAACCCAACTTGGTCCTTCGAAAAATTGGCCAAGCATTCAAAGGTCTGTTCCCAATGTTATTAAACGGAAGAAAACGTCCAAATGGTGTTCCTAAAACCAAAAA
The DNA here is from genome assembly GCA_004302925.2 of Cochliomyia hominivorax. Lineage (NCBI taxonomy): Eukaryota > Metazoa > Arthropoda > Insecta > Diptera > Calliphoridae > Cochliomyia > Cochliomyia hominivorax. Next base: position 15,500,052 of record PYHX02000413.1, read on the forward strand.
AATATCATTTGCCAAAAAGCTACCAACACATTAGCCCGGTTAGCACAGCGTTCAGATAAAATATAAAACTAATGCATTCAGACTATTCTGTACGAAAAGATAAAAAAAATATTTTTGCTGCATAATGGGTAACGAAACATATGTTCTGGCAATTTGTTTGCAATTTTCTGGTAAGAAATTTTATGTTGATGATGTTCGAATGAATGTTGAAGAAAAATGTATCAACCAAAAGTAGTCAAAATCTACCAAAAAGTTTTAGTATGAAAGCACAATGTAGTTGTGCAAAGAAGCCAATTATTCGTTACAAAGGGTTCTATAAATAGGAAAATTTACTTCAAGAATTTTTTACAAAAAAAACTGCAATTCAAAAGACTTGGCTTGACTTTGCGTAAACGACCCTTTGAGTGGTAGAAGAACAATTATGCAGAATTTGTACTTCAAACTGCCGGGAGCTTTTTTCTTGTTTGATTCTTCCAAAAAGTGTCACTTTTTGCTCTAAATACTTTTTATGAAATTTAAACTAAAATCCTTATAAAGAAAATTCGGATCTGCTGCGATAAATATCATTAAATAAATTTTTCTGCACGGATTAATAATACAGAATATTTTGTATATCATTGAAGAAGCATCTATCAAATGGATCGGTTATAATCCCTATGCCAAATTAACTAGAAAATACCATATTGACTCCGAGTGGGGGTTATCATATTTCATACCGTTTAAACATTTGCACAAACGCATAATACGCCATGGTGGTATAGGGTATTATGTCTTATTGAAATTTATAGTTCTTATTAGATTATACGACATACTTATTTACTCATACGTTCATGAATATAAAATAGAAATCAAAGTCACAATTCAACATCACAAAAAATAAAACCCCCTTATAGCAACGTTTGCAACCAAATCTAAAATATTATTCTAGGAAAAATATTTTATTGATTAGCAGAAAATTAATATATTTTTTTCGTTGACATCGATTTAAGTGAAAAATAAAGTATTATTAGAAAGCAATAGAACGCCTATAATGGTAATAAATTGGAAAATGACTAGTCATAGTTTTACTATGTTTTGGCAAGACTCAGGCGCATATGCAATTTTAAAAGCAATGTCAGGAAAAATTAATGCAAAAAAAAAACATTTTTCATATAGCAGCAAAAACATTTGATTTCTGGACAATATAAATAAAATTCTAGTTTGAAACACTAAATTTCTTTCCAATATTTGTTAATTGTGTTTTGCTTTTAACATTTTTCTATTCTTTATCCTCTTTCCTTATACATATAACAATTATATTGCAGTGACTATACTTTTTTAACACTTTCACGTTTTTTCTTTTTGCAAATGAGCAACTTTTTCTTCTTGATAATTAATAATCCACAATTTAAGCTGCAGCATTTATTTTCAAATAAACGTGACACAAACGTATTTAATATTTCAGAGTGAGTTTTGTATAGTAAATTTTCAAAATAATTTTATATGAAATAAATTCTTACCAACACCGGTGGATTGATTCGCCATTTTTCACTCTTCACAGCAATCTACACACATTCACAAGATAACTTCAATTTTTTTATTCTTACTTATTATTATTCGTGTTGAAAATACATATATTGATCTCTTTTTAGCCCCTTAATTTCACTTATAGGGCGTTTTTGATTAGTAATTCTTTTGTTTCTTTCTTGTCGTATTATTTTTCCGGCCTTCCTCTACCTTCTTTGCTGCTTTTTCTATAGCAATTCGATTTTTCTATATGAAATAAAATATATTTTATTTTACTTTATCACTTTTATTTTATCTAAAAATCTATAAATATGAATATATTTTATAGGAGAATGAAAGTATAATTTGTTGGAATTCCTGCTTATGAGTTAATGCGAACTCTTTAGTTGCGAAAAAATGTTTGCTTGTGAAAGATATTTGCCTTTTAATTAAAATTTCCCCAAGGGAAATTATTAAAAATTGGGGATATTTTTTGCGAAAATATTGTTGTCAGATAAAGAGTTGTATTTTGTATGAGAAAAGATAATAAAATGCAACTCTGTTTAGAGTGCAAGCGGTGATGCACCTAAAACATTAGTGTTCAACACTTTGGAAAAGTGAAAAATTATGTAATGTCCCTCGCTGTCTTTAATTACTTTATTTGCGCTTGCAAAACACATTTTTATTGAAAATACTATGATAAAAACATTAATAAAGGTATCATGCATATTCAGGTGATTTCTTAAAATGATGGACCGGTCCTCGTAAAACTCTTATTTTCTAGTTTTATAAATTTTGGAACATTTTTATAATTAGTAAAATCGAGTGTACGGATCCTACACTCGATTTTCAACTTTTTCTTTTAATCATGAGTACTATGGGGTGAGATCGAAAAATTCTTAACATACGTATATTTTAATAAAAATTAAACCATTAGGCTTACAGTTTTGTGTTTGATTGCAATTATTATTAAAATTTACAAAAAAAAAAGATATTTTTTATAACTAGTGATGAAATTATGAAGCTTTTTTCGGTAACCCTCACACTAACTCTTAAAAACTTCCACACTTTTGTGAAAGTTACTCCTTTGGAGTATTCGCTTGGTTTAAATATTGCTCCTGTACATCTTAAGGACCCGTTTACCATTTTGACAAAATGAATGAATAGAAGCAGACCTTTTTGTAAACAAAAACTTTTCGAGAAATTTTGACTACTTTTTGGTCCTAAAATTTCTTTCAACGTTCCCTCGAACATCAGCAACATACAATTTTTGTAAACATTCCTTGATGTAAATTTCGGTATTTATAGGGCCCAACTGATGTCGTTTCGTCATTTTAGTAAACTTGACTCCAATTTCCGTGCACTTTTTTGGCCTCTAAAAATTTAGCATCGTTCCTGTCAGAAACTTTTAAAGAATTAAATATCAGAAACTTTTAAAGAATTTAAATCTGCATTAGCTTTACATTTTCGTACCAATCAGGCTGAGCACTGAGCTAACCGGTTGCTTTGGGAGCTTTTTTGAAAATGTTTTCGGCTTTAGTAGAAGTTCTCCCGATACTGTTCAATTACATTGAAAACAGTTTTACGCCAGACTTTTTTACAATTCTAGTACGCACTTTTTGCTGGTCATGAACCAATAACTGGAAAGGTTGTGGCCATATGCCTCCTAAAATATCACACTAAAAAAAATTATTCAATATAGTAGGGGTCTTGAATATCAACATTAATTAACATTTGAACATGTATATTTTAATTATTATCTAGCCAGATCTAGCTAAAATATATTCATAACAATTAGTTTTATAAGCTAAAAATCCCATTTCGGGAAGATAGTTATATTGAGGCTACTTGACAATTGAATCGATTATCACAATTATCTTTGTCGTTCGATAAAATAAATATCGAATCGGGAAATGAATAATATCTATACCACCTATTTTAGTGTAATGTATAAATATGTTAGGAAATCATAATAGCAACCAATATTCTCCATGGGAATAAGCATATCTATACATTTTTTATAATGTACATAATATATTTTAACGCATTTACGCATAGTTTTTCAAATCAAATAGAATATATTTTTTGGAATTTAATAATTTTTAAATTTTGAAATAAATTTAAAATGGCTTTTAAATCATTATTAGTATTGGAAAAGCCTTTACAACATTTAGCATTATCGGACTGGCACAATCGGGTAAATACTTTACGTAATGTAGCCGATGCTAGACGCGACGATGCCTTTCAAATACGTCACAGTTCCAGAACGTTAAGAAATGAGACACGCATTGAAGGGGATTGGACTAATTACGAAACTAATGAAGCTTTAGATAATCGGTAAGTTAAAAACATGTTTTTTTCTGATTTAATTACAACGTAATCCTTTTTTGAGAAAGAATTTCTGAGTTAAATCGTTGGCGCGATGTTATTGCTAAAACACTCGAACGCATCGAAAGAGAAATGAAATTATTGAGCGAAGAGAAAGCTTCTACCGAACGTGAACTAGAAGCTATGCAAACGCCTCTATCGGTTATAGGTGAATGTCTAACTATGAGGGACTGTCGTTTAGGCTCTGAAATAACCTACGATGAGGCTGATACGGAAATTAAGAACGAACTAGCAATTGTAGAGAATAATCAACGTTTACTGGCCGATCAGTGTCAGAGAGCTTGGGAGAAATTATGTCGTTTAGATGAAGTCAAATTCAAACTAAACCTTGAAGTTGATAATAAAAGTGAAGCAGAAGATATCGATTTATCACAATTATCGCTTAATAAATTTGCTGCTAATATTAGCTATAAAACAGATGCAACTAGAAATCCAAAAAAGTAAGTATAAACTTTTATTGATTTCATTTCGACGGCGACTTTTGTCTCTCTGTGTAAAGTCCAAATTTAAATTGTTATATTTTTTATAATGTTATATATAGTTCATGTTCCTATCAGTCATGGTTGGAGCATACAAAAAATATGAAACAGTTGGCCGAAAATGAATTGGCGGATACATATGCTATAAGGGAATCTTTATTTGTATGCCGTGAAAAGGCTCACAATATGTTGATCTCACAACAAGATAGAACTGAGCATACTATAAGAAAACGTATATTTGAGACTCAAAAGGCTCGCAACGAATTAGAGTGGCAGCAATTAAAGGTACGTTTAAAAATAAAATAAAATCTGAAGCAACCAATAAGAACCATTTATTTCAATTAGATGAAGGAAGAAATGGAAAAGGCCACGTGTGAAATAAAAACTCTGGAACAGTGTTTACGAGATAAAACTGATGGTTTAAAATTAGCTGAAACTCGTTTAGAAAATCGAGCTCAACGCTCGGGTATGGAACTATGTTTAGACGCTGCTCATGATCAGCTTTGTTTTGAGGTAGAAAAAATTCGAGAAATACGTCGTCGTTTAATGGATAAAATAGATGAAGCCAAAACGAATTACAATCTATTGGAAGAACATGCTCAAAAGATCGATGTCGACTTGGAGAATAAACAACATTCATTGATGACCGATATAAGAGCTTTAGATTTGCGTCAACGTTTGAAGGGTGGTGAATTTGGGCAAAAGGGTTCATCAACATCGGCACAAACCGATCGCAACATTGTATTGACTAAAATGGAAAATGAAATTCCTAAAAATTAAACGTGAAAAAATATAAGTGAATTAGTCTGTTAAGACCGACTATATAATAAATTGTAAGTATTACAATTCAAAATATAGTAATACTTACAATTTATTAGTCCTCATATAAGATTATTGTTAATTATGAACCGTTCTTCATAAAATTTGGTTAAGTATTTTATAGTTGTATACATTTAATGTATGGAAAAGTGCATGGAATATCTGTCATGTTGAGTCAGTGATGGAGGTTGGGTTTTAATCAGATGAAGGTGTTTTTCATGAAGGGGCACAAGTAACAGAACGCGTCTTGGGGGTTGTGCGACATATCAGAATATTTTTCTTGCGAATTTTTTATGGGGATAGCGTTTGAAGATAGCGTTACATGAATATGTATTGAGTGGGATAAAATCAGAGAATCATTAAAATTACCTGATGAAAGCAACGTATTCCACGCTAAAATCATGAAAACATTGAAGTTGTTATTCGGTTGCATTCGGTTATAATTTTTTTTGGACAAATTTCCGATTGACACAGTTAACAGTGGGCTAATAATCGTTGGCCAAGTGTAATCCAATTGTCGTGGGAACGGGAACATTAAAGTTTTCGAAATTGATAATGGTGTACATTGTAACAATTAACGTGGACAGTAATCAGCACTGAAAGCTCTTAGGGCAATCTTTGTGACTAGATTTTTCTAGGTGCCTGGTCATTGCGACTTTATTGGTTATAAGATTACAAGTGAATTAGCTCGCTGTGACACTTCACTGAATATTATGTTTAATATAGTCCCTAGCGTTCTTTCATTACGAAGAATGGAGAATGGGTCATAAAGAGGTCACAGCATAAATGAACCAAGGACCAGTTTAAAGAAAAGAGACATCTTTGCTCCCATCCTCACTTATTCTCTCTACATCAAATAACTTAAGAAAGCGATCATAAAAGACCGATCTTCTTAGAGTTAGGTATGAAAGTCATAGATTAAAATATCTATGACTTTCATGAACTATTGGCGTGTGGAGTGGATAAAAATTTCGCTTTACTTTTCAAGATGTTAAACATTATATTTTAATTTTAAAATTAAAATCTAATTGACCTAGTTTAGGTTTAAAATCAACATTCCACTGCAACAAACTTTTGTCTTTATGAACACTTTGGGCATTGCTATATAAATGCACTCCTTGTCTTATAAACATATCCCATTTAATAAACGTTCCCACTTCGATGGGTTCCGATGGACCAGAACTAATAATGGATATATTATTTCCTGTATTGTCGAGCATCCAATCCACCCATAAAGCAATTCCATTACAACTTGCTGAACTAAAAAAACATATACAATTATTACTACATCATCATTAAATATAATTTCTTTATAACTTACTATCCAAAAATAGTATCGCCATTTAATGATTGGTCTTGTTCAAAATTTTTAAATTCAACTTGTATTAATTGTTGAGGGGGTGCTAAAGCACGACAAGGATACTCCCACAATGGTTGAGCTTCCACTTTTGATTGGGCTATTGAGGTAGAATTCTAAAATTATTAAAAAAATATTCAGTTGAACAATATTTTCTGATGTTGTGTTATTTCTTTACCTCAACCAATTTATCAAAATGGCTTAAATCAAAACCTTCACACTCCTTAAGTGGTGTACGAATTTTATGTAAATCCAAAAATTCCACTGGAACACAATAAATTCTTGCCCCAAATGGTGCAATTTCTACAGTTTCACAAAGTTTCTCTTTTATTTTCATTAACAAAGTACCAAAGTAAAAATTATCCCAAGGTAATATAGATGTCAAGAAGTAAGGCTCAGCAAAAATATGAGTTATACCTTTTACATCATTTTCATTTAAATCTTCTAATTTCTCCAGAAATTCAACATTGGAAAGTTCATTAAATTTCGCTACAGAATCCATGAAATGCCTTGAGTAACGATGAGGTTCATGACACCAAACTTTTGCTGCATTAAGACAGGAACATGACAAACCCAACAGACAACCATCTCCCAAAACTAATACCTTGGAATCCTTATTTATGCGTTCATCTAAGTAATTCAAGTAACGTTTATTTCGGGGACTTTGATTCAATTGACCAATACGTGAACGTCCATAGGTCATGTGCAAAGAACATGTACAACTATGTCTTGAAACTGATTTTTTAAGATTCTCATCCGATTTTGGAAAAGCATCGAACCATAACGAATATTCATCATGATTGCAGTTCAAAATAAATTCTTCCCCAATCTTAGTAATGTGAAGAGGTTTGGGTATATAATATATAGCTTGCATCCAATGGTCGCGCCAGGGTATAACATTAGCTAAAGGTTTTGCTGGATAGTTTTCATTGGCTAACTGTTTGAAATCGGGATGCGCCCAAAACGGTGCACAACTAAGTTGTATTTCTTCTTCAATATCCATGCATATATCCCACCAATAGAAAACCAAATCGGTAGATCCAATCGCAGACGATTTTAAAATGTGATTTTTCTCCCTTGACAGCTCCCTAAATTGTTTTCGATTGAAATCGAATTCAAAAATTTCAAACGGCTCGGCAATGGGCCGAAACTGTTCTAAAGGCAGTTGGGAAAGTTGCACATCGTGTAAATTGGCCTCCCCTTGACAGTTTGCAATCTCTTTAGGTGGTCTCAAAAGTACTTCACCATCCAAATTGGCTAAAATTTTCATAGAATTCCATTGTGCGGCCAATGGTGATTGTATAACTTGAGCATAACATCTAGCCTTCGTTGGAATGCATATAACGTCTTCAGTCAGTAAATAGTCATGAGCATGATTATATATACCTATAGCACCCTCTCCGATTAACTCGGTATCCAATATTTCTGTAACTAAAACATTCGCCTTTCTTACCATATCATTGCCTATCGTTATATCCGTAGATCTTTTTTTAATCAACGTGATCTTGTCCCTAAATCTATTCGCTTCCAATATTTTTTCTGCACAGTTTGCCATTGGCAAAAAAGCCTCACATGCTGTTACTGAATCGGCTCCTGAAGCGGCAGCCATCATTGAAAGTATACCGGTACCAGTTCCAATATCAAGAACATGTGCTTCCTTCCCTTCTTTATGAAGCTTTTCAATAGTTTTTCGTAGAGCAGCGTAATATTTCTGATTTCTCTCTTTGTCGTGGAGCATATCACCAAAACCTGCATTAGCCACTTCTTGGTGATAGTCATATGTATCCTCCTTTGAAGCCCATTCATTTTGACCAGTTATAGGATTTAGCACTTGCTTAAATACAGCCATTTGTCTTTTCAATGAAAAATAATTAAATTTATAAGTTTTCAAAAATTTTACAATCATAAATTATTAAACTAAAAAATAATAGTGAATAAAACGCGTTTTTCCACAAATTAATTTAAAAACAAACAAATCACAGTAGCGAATTTATATATTCACAATTATAAATAAAATGAAACTCTATTCTATATTTGACATTATGTTTGCCAAAAAAAAAACAAACGGTCACCGTATAAGATCTTTACATCATGGACGCCTGTATGACTTCAAACACTGCTGGCAGAAAAATATGAAAATGGAAAGGAATAAATTAAGATCCGTACTATTTACTTTTAATCATCAGCGCTATTTGGAACCTTTTGCAGGAAATTATATTATGGGAATTTACATTTAAATTAATTCAAAAGCCATTTTTATCGAATTAAATTTATCAACTTTAAAATTATAAATTATTCCTGATAAAAATTAATTTTTTATTTTTTAAAATCCATATTTTCGATATTAGGTGAGTTAAGAGTATGATATGGGTACCAAATAAAGTGTTGTCTGTAAGTTTTAACACCAAGTAAAATTTTCAAACCCAACTATGTAATAGCCGTCATCATATTGTTGGCTGTAACTGATAGCTTCGAAAAAATTATAAACCATCATCGTATTATTTGATTTTCCTATTTATGGTTAACTGTGCTATGGATTATTTTAATACTAACATGTGAAATTTATGCGTTTCAAAAGACACCGGTTTTTGCTTATATTTATCTTAATTTGTCCGAATATTACACGTTCATATGAAATTATACTTTTCAAAGTAAAATTCAAATGGTTATGGACCTATCAAAAGTAGGCAGATCCCAGCATTTTTCGCGCAAATTTCGCAGTTACTTTTATTCCGCCGTTAAAAACTTCTCTTGACAAACATATGAATGTAAATAAACAAAAATAATCAATAACAGAGATGGTAATTGTCTTAATTATGTTATATTTTAAATCTAGTAAATATAATAAATACAATAATATCCATAATAACTAATAAATACTAAAAGTGATTAAACTAAATTCAATAAGTTATAAAATTAAAAGAACGGCTTATAATATTTGATAATACTTAATACATTAACAGATGAACTTTTCCATCCCCGTTTATTAACAAATAATATTCGAAAGGACATAGCAAACAATACAAATTTTATTACAAGAAAATATGACTAATGAAAACTCCTTCCAACAAACCGAAATGAAAAACAGTGATGTCACACAAGAAGATGCAACACCCGAAGAAAGTGATTTTAGCATAATGGATGGACTTAACAATTACACAGCTGGCGAAGCTTTCATTCAAGGTTTAGCTGGATTGGTAAATCAAAGTGATGTAGAAACCATGATAAGAGCTCAAAAACAAATGTAAATTTCATTATTTTATCTTATGTACACATATTCTAATAATTTCTGTTTAAAGGTTACAACGCTTTGAAAAAACCAATGAGATGCTGTTAAATTGTAATGCTTTGTCACAGAGTCGACTTAAACAAGCCAATGATGATTTCAAACGTCACTGCAAAGTATTGACTGATATGAAAAAGGATTTAGATTATATTTTTCGAAAAATACGTTCCATTAAACAAAAGCTAAGTCATCAATATTCTCTGGCATATGCCGAAGCGCAACCACAAAGAAGCAGCTTAGCTGAGGAAGCTGAAGATGAAACTGAAAGCAGAAGACCATCTGGGCAAGCAGCTAAAACTAAAGAGTCAGAAGTAATAAATGATCCAAATGTCCCGTCATGTTCGAAAAAAATTACCGAAAAGCCTAGTTCTACAACCGTGGAATATGTACAAATGGAGGAAGCAGTCGACAATGGTAAACCCATAGAAAATGAATTGATCAAGAGAGTATGTTCTGTAGAGACCACAAATCCTAATGATTCCTCTGATTGTACATCGGAAGATACCGGTTAAAAAGGATAGTTAAATACATATAATTTGTACATAAATAATTGGACGTAATAAATATAAAGTAATAAGTAACCAGCCATCTATAATTTATTTAATAATAATTAGATAATAATACAAAAATTACAAAATAATTTGATATTTATATTGTTTGGGTACTTTTGAGATTAACAAACGACCATCATAACTAAGTGAAGCAAATATCCAAGGGTCAACGTTACTCCATTCAACACAATAAACTGAATCTTCATGTTGATCAAATGTCTGCAACAAACCATCGTCTAAAAATTTTCTTGGTATTTCTTCTTTAGGATTATTTGGGCTTATTTCCTCTACAGCTTCAGAACTTACTGAACCAGCACATGTTAACAATACCTTGCAATCACTAGAACTACTTAAAACTAATTGATCGTGGAATGTATTAAAACGTACTGACCAAACCCAATGCGAATGATCGTTACGTGCAAATACTGGTTCTTTTGGCATACGACAATCCCATATTTTAATAAAACCGTCATCACCGCCCGTAACAAAATGACACTGCTTATTGGGATTACAATCGATATCACGTACCAGCTGACCATGAGCATCATCTATAGACCAGGCTATATGTTGTGGATCACGTATATCGTATGTCTTTACATTAGTATCATGTAAAGCTACAAATTGTTGTCCTTGATGATGGTAGGACCATTTTCCCGCATTAAAAGGATTAATGTGCTTCGACGTCGAACCAGTTGCTGTTACTTCTGCAATTTGCCTTGTATCAGACTCGCCGCGATTAAATAGAACAATTTTATTGTCCACCACAATGGCCAACATATCATCATGATTTGGATGAAATTCTATAGTTTTTACTTTTTCACCATATTTTTCCGTATCCAAAATTTCCATTTTATGCCATGCTAAAAACTCAGATTTAACACCCGCTTCTGCACCGTAATCATCTTTATATGATAGCAGAGCTGCTTTCGTTTTAAAGCTATTACCGTTTTGTTCATTATAACACGTAGCAATTTCATATAAATCATGAGGATTTGCATTTAACTTCCATACTTCTCCCATTTTGTGTTCAAATATCTTCGAACTTATGGATGATTTTTCTTCATTATACTCAACTAAATGTATTTGATTTGTGGGCTTTAGAGAATTTGTTGCTATAAAATATCTAACTTCATTACTCTCACCCAATTGTGGAGCTAAAGCTCGAGCCTAAAAATGAAAAAAAAGTTTTTAGGGTGATAATTAAATGTTTTTTTACATATAAATAGTAGTTTAAAATTAACCTGGAGTTCTAAGCCATATATTAAACCATTTGAATCATCCATAAGAAACAAATTGTTGTATTTACTTTACTGTTTACAAATTTTAATTGTTTATTTTATTTCAGTTAATGCGAAAAACCTAAAATAAGTTTTTATTCTCCTTTCTTTTTGATAGATGATTGTTTTCATAAATAAGAGGTCTAAACTTGACAATTTTAATGGAGAAAGTTCTTATACGGTGACCGTAAAAACTCAGCTGTTAATTGTTAGCTTTATACACTTTCTTAAAACATAGTGTTATAGTTTGTTTACAGTTCTCGTAGCATTTTGTTTTTGTAATGTTGCATTTGTTGTATTAATACATAATACATACCTTCCATAAATCTGTCTTGGTGCAAACCGTAACAGACTTATTCGAAATAGAGTTGCGAGATGTGTATTTTATAAAAAAACATGCCTATGATTCTAATCTCTTAGTGAGTTAATAATATAAACTATATCGGCTTAAATTAAGATTTGTAAGGTACTGAGTTCAAACATTTTTTTGATATTATGGAAGCCCTTACCACAAAAACTATAACCACATAAAAATTTTTTTTTGATTGTTTCTCATTCGGTAGTTAATGTATATGAACATCAGGGTCTTAAAAAACATTGCAATTCTATATAAAAGTTATTATAAACCCATATGGAGGCAAAACAAATTTTTATAATTTATTTACAAATGTACCAATAAATAAAAAGGCTTGATATAATAGAATCGAAGCCTTTTCATTCATAATGAAAGATATAGGAGTAGAAAAATTAATAATTTTTATTTTTTTCTTTTTTCGTGATAATTAAAAAACCAGCTTAGAAAGAGGAAACTCGAAACTTTACAATACTATATCTCGAAAACCACCAGAGGATGGGAAATGTGTAGGTAATTATATTTTTTGTGCAAAGGGCATCCATAATATTAAAAATGTATAGATCTAATTTAAGCCACGAGAAAAATGAATGAAAGATATCAGCGAAGGGATGAACCTTTTTTAATATTGGAAGAAAACAATACAATTCGATGACCCAATGGATCTATCATTACCTCGAAAATAAAAATATTTTATTTCCAACAATATCCAAATAATAGCGATTTTATAATTTTCCTTATCATTACCATCATCATTCAAATCTGGTAACCTTACGTTACATGTGACATTTGATGCAAATAAAAACAACACAACAAATATTATAAACAAACCCGAAATCGAATTTTGTTAAAATAATTTTAATAAAAAATAAAAAACTTAATAGATTTTAAACATTATTTAAAAGTCATGGATGTATCAAGTGGTAGTGACGAAACATATATTATAGAACAATCGAAAAAATTAAGAACAACAGATCCATGTTCGGCAAAATCTTGGATTATTACAGCAAAGACCTTATTTCCTAATAATTTTAATGTTCAAGTAGGTTTAAAATTTATATCGATTATTAGCTTTATCTGAAACAAATTCATGAAAATAAACTAAACTTATTTTATCTTTATTTAGTTTGAAGCATATCGTTTGGAAAAAGAATCAAATAATTGTGAGGAGGCTGCAAAATGTTTCAGTTACATGTAAAGTATTAATTTCACATTTGTAATTTATTTAAATAATAGTTTTTCTTTTTTTTTAGAATTTTAACATTTCAAAATCAAAATGTTGAACTATGGGAGGAAGTTAATGAGTTGACAAGTGCTTTAAGAGTTCCTGAAAATGAAATTACTCCTCAACAGGAATTTTATGTAAAAATGTTTCAACATGTCTCTTATGATGTCCAACACAAGATACTTATGCTAACAGTTAATCACACCGAAAATAGTTTAAATCAATGTAAACTTCTGCTATTAGTTTTGAAAAGATTTCCCCAAGCAGCTGTAACACATTCAGTAAGTTTTTCTTTATATTTTCACACAAAACACATTAATCCTTTCTATACATTATTTTAGCCTCGTCTTTTGGAAATGATAGCTGATGGCATGAAACAAAACCCCCAAAAATATCAAGAAATGTTGGTTGAAGAAGCTTTACCTTTGATATATCACAAAACTCCAGAATTGCCGGCTGGTTTAGTATGTCGTTTGTTTACCATTTCTTTGGAATATTATATAAGACAAATTATAGATGAAACGAAATGTGACACTGCAGAGGTATGGAAGAAAATATTTCAAGTTTTAATGCTCTGTGGTAAAATACAACGTTGGGAAACATTTTTGCCCTTTAACAAAACATGGTAAGTATAAATAGTTTATTCAAATAAAGATGAATTTAATTGTCAAATACAACAACAAATATATTTAACAGAGTTGTGTTAACAAATTAACATAATTACAATTATTAGGGTAAACATTTTTTTATTTATCCAATGCCTATGTCACGTTGTTGCGTGAAATGGTCGACTTTTTACATGAAATGACGACCGGAAGCTACAAAAGACAACGAGCACTTCTCTCTTCCTTTGCTCCTTGGCCTGGAGTGAACATCAACATGAACCAAAAGTTATAAATGTTTTTATTCTTTCCAACTGTTGCACAAAAATAACATGGACAACGAGTAGAGAGAACAGCGGACAGCCAGGACGTTGAGGAGCTGCAATCCATCATAGATGCATCTTAAGCAGGAGCGCAAACGATGCTTGCGTCGATACAAACCTAATGAGAGTACGTTAGGACTGCTGCTAGGAGGACAATTCTATGACGACCTGTTGGATCTGACGACTTGATTTTATGTCAAATGATTCATTCATAGAAACGGTTGAAATAGAGTTGCTGAAAGATCTTTCTCTTGGCTCTAGGGAGGAAATATGGATCACTCTTATGTTCATCCCCTGTGCAGTCAGTGAAGAGATCCTGCATTTTGGTCAGGTAGGGATCGTTAACTAATCAGGAAACACAGAAAGAACATCCACGGAATCGAAAGAATTTGGTTTGACCAAATCCGCTATGCTTTATGATGCACCCGATGATGGTTTACTAACCACTCTTAGGAGTTTTTAGGACTAAAAAACGAAAAAGAGCCAGTGTTAACAAGCCATCCAGTATGTTCTTCGAAACAAAGCGTGAACGATGGTAAGCTACATAAGGAAGGTAACCACAAAGCAAAGAGGTGTTTCAAAGGAAGAGGTTGACTCGTTCCAGCCGGTTTTTCCGAGCAAACATTGTTTAAAATCCTAATTTGGAATTGTATTGCACTATTCAAGCGTCCATGGTCTACCATTTGCCTTTCTCCTAATTACAGAAATGTCAATTAATCCTCTTCATATCTGAAATTTCAAACATTATCACTAATACTGTCCCATAAAAAGTCCGAGGGCTACCATCTCCACCTAGTCTTCTAAACTTCAACAATTTTCTTTAATCCTGATTTTACAAAAATTTAAATCTTAACTTCACTTCTACAGCACTGTAAAGGAAAGGTTATTATTCCTTTCCACGAATTCCGGAGCGGAGATCCAATTATCCTGAGCAACACTCGACCAATTAATTCAGCGACAGCTGTATCAATCGAAAATTCTTTCCCCCATGAAATAATTTTCAGATATAGCCCAGCTGTTACAACAAGAGGTTATTATTTCCAATTAGTCCCTTATGTTAGGTATTTCATTGCCCTTATAAAATTATAATTAGTTAAAATTTTAAAAGAGCTCTTCTCAATATTTGGATTGATGTGTTTGTTAATTAAATTCGAATTAATTGTCGCACGCAAATAGATATAACTAACTGAAGTTTATTTAATTTAGGGGTCAAAATGTTTATTGGGATAAACTTATAGAAATTGTATCGACAAGTGCCGCTGGCAGCACTCAAGTGTTGTTTTATGCTACAACACTTTTTATTTACTCGTTACACTGTTATATAAAAAACTGTAATACCCGACCAGAAGATCAGGAAATTAATCATGTTTTAGTTGAGGGTTTTACTGATTGGAAAATGGAACGTACTGATGCCCAAAGTATGGAACCTCCACGAATATCATTGACCACACCAACAAGTAAAGAAATTTCGAAAGCATTTGTTCATGCCGCTCAATGTTGGCAACTATTGAATACGGAACAATTTCAGAGAGATTTCAGTAAACTTCTGCTTACTTTACCTCTATCACCTTGGATATCTCGATTTCTATTCGATTTGGCTATTTATTTTGGCCACCAGGAAGAAGCCAAGAAACTTATGACTGAAATGACCATAAAAAGTAATTTGGTACATCATATTCTAAAACTAAGTTTGAATTTATTGCAGGGAAAACTAACAGTAAGTTTCATACCTTCAAATAACACAATTACATGAATTTAATCTAATGAAAATATTATCATTTTTTTAAGTACGAAGGCTTTGAATGTATATTGAAAATTATTAGCGATTTACCCCCAAGTCAAGGACAGGTTTTGGAACAATTGACTTTAAAAGTACCCCGTCATATGATTTTCATACCTTTAACACAAAAGGCTTTAGTACAATATTGTACCAAGGCCATAGTAACAAGTTTAAGTGTAACTTTTTAAATTTTTTCTGATATATCGAATTTATTAAATTTATACTTTATTTTTTTAGAGAAAAATCTATGAACCCAATTGCCCTGATGATATTTTGGGTGATCTTTTAATCCTTTTACAACTGGAATATCCTCGAGAAAAAGAAGTTGCTGAGCAAATATTTTCTATAATAACTAGTCGTCGTTCGTTTACTTTTCATAATTTCTGTTCATTTTTAATAAATATAGATTTTATTGAAGAATTCATGTACATTTGGCATAGCCACAATGAAGATTTCAACTTCGATTTTACTTCGAATAACACCTCATCATCTGGTCAAGCTGGTTCACGTACACGTACCCGTGGTTCGGACAAGGGTGTGAAAGAAGATTTTCGTTTAATTATAAAACAACAAATTACACGTTCTAATGAGAATGTTACAACCTTAATTGCAAATTTCATTAGCCAAGAGCATTTACGTTTAATACATTATTTATTCGATGTGGAAGTTGGGCAGTTTTAATGTTGCTTGTATTTATTATTTATTCTTTTTATCCATGTTCCATTTGAAATAAATAAAAATTAAGTTTATATACATTATAAAAGTATTATCTTTATTTAAATTTACTCAAAGTAACAATATTTAAAGCCTCTTTTTGTGCAAAGAGATATTGATCGTTTTATTATGTGATATGTGTTGTAGTTTCATTTTAAGTCGTTGACATAATAAAAAATCATATAATTTATTTCTTTTTTTACAAGTGCCGAATATTATTTTAAGTATTAAATGTGACCACAGCTTTTTAACTTTGGATATCATGAAATATTTTAAGGAAAGTATAACATTTTCTAAAAAATGATAAGTTACGTTCACATTAGACGAATATTAAAACAACTCGAGATCCTTGAACTATCAATTAATTATTTGTAAAAAAGTAATTTACCTTTATATAAGTTTGAAGGTCCTCTGCTCTCATAAAACAAGCAACATATAAAAATAGTTTAATTCTACATTAAATATAGTTTAGTTAAAATATTTTTTAGTTAAAATATACTAAATTTTGTAAATAAGGTTAATGAAAGAACCTTTTTTACAAAATTTAGTATTTATTAATTGAAGCTCATATTTTTTTTTTTTTTTTTGACAAAAGTCACCGTCACTGCATCTATATATATTAAAGAAACTTTAATTTCGCTCTTACCCTCACTTTTGTCTAAACTTTTATGTTGCTATTGCTAGAGAGAATGTTAAAAGGACCCAAAAATTTCCAAAAAGGTTTTCGTATGGCAAACAATATGCAATTGCGTCAGAAGCAGCCAATCATTTATTACGACGGGCTCTACAAAAAAGCTGCTTCCATTCATAACACTTTATAATATGTCCACTTATTTTTTCCTGACTTGATGTTGTATTTGTACCAAGTGAGGCAAATCCTTAAAACTGCCCCAAGTTTAGGTCAGAGGCTTTTGTTTAAAGAGAGTTGAAGAGCACAGGTGTGTAAAAATATGGTAGATTTTGAACGGAGTTGGACTACCTGTTCGATCAGTGACAGAAAGCACTATAAAAACGTTAGTGAAAAAGTTTCAGGTAAGGCATTAAAATTTCATCACTAGTAAAACTATATGTTTATTTAACTATCTGTTTTTGTAATTTGTAATAATGATTTCAATTAGATAAAAAAATAAAATAGTATGTTAAAGGGTTTCGTTTTTATTAACATATATGTATGTTTAAAATTTTTCAATTTCACTCCTCATAAAAAATGAGTTAACTCTTTTATTAATATTTGAATATAATATACTTTTTGTTTAAGTTAATCATTTCTATTTTTCAGTTGTTTTCTGATCATGGGGAGCATTTAAATATTATGCATGATAGATGACGGTGACTTTTGTCCATATGTGTATTATCAAATTGTTACGTTTATTCCATAAAATGTTTGCCTATTGCAAACGTATCTTTTGATAATAATTTCAGACTCAATTATCATTAAAATTTAATATAAAATCATAATTTTTTCGTCTAGACTCTACAGATAATAAAGTAATTGTAACAAAAGTGAATTTGTTGTCTAGTTTGTTAATTATATATTATTTTAATATATGTACGTATGTTTGTGTTAAATTACAAATCTACATTATAGTCATGTTTCATATAGGACATGAAAATATTATACAAGGCCGTGCACACATTTACAAATGTAACACGATATTTTGTTTCTAAATAACGAAAGTTTATATATTGAGCACCAGGCCATAATAACCAATCAATAAAGTAAATAAATAGAAACTTTTCCTTTAACTCATCATTTGTTTCTTTGATTGTTTTATTTTCTAGAAAACAAGCCGAATAAAAGAATATGATTAAACAGGCGGGTGACATTACTAATTCATCTATTAAAATTTTCTTTATAACATTTTTAAAAGTCGCCACTGGCATTACTCTATCCATCCAATTGTATACATAATGGTGTAAAGGTCCTTGTAGGGCACCTACTATAAACATACGACCTATTCTATGCCAATCATAACGTTGGGCATTTGCAACACCACGTCTATATTCAATTTCTTGGGCCATAACATCTCCGAAAACCATTAAAATTCCTGATCCCACAATATTGGTAATAAGTAAATATTTTCCAAATATATCATTCCATAATTGTTTTATTGCAGCAAGTTTACTAGAATTCGCGGTATTTGAGGGCAAAGATGATGATGATTTATTTACATTTTTGCTGCTATTGTGCTTAGTTCTATAGATTGATAACTGAAAGTTGATTGGGGTTGGTGGTTTAAATGTTTTGTTGCTGTAGATTTAAGTAGGGGATGTCTTGTCCCCAGCTGATATAATATACATTTTTTTGTTTTATGATATTGACTGTAATTTCTTATTAAAGTTGTGTAATTTAAAGTACGTCTAGAGAACATTATTATTCATATATTTTGATCACATAGATAAAACTATTTAATTTTATAATATTTATTAATACCACTCTCTTATTATCCGCGAAATTATCGTTAATTGTACTTTTCTTTGGTTCGTTTTATTACTGAAGTGTTGCAATGTGACCAGATAGATATTATTTACACCTGTGCTTTTGTTTTTGTAAAATTCGATATTGCCATATTTTTTTTGTCGCGTATCTATTAATGATAAGAAAACAGAATTAATACCACAAGCGATTAAAAGCTGAAGACAAAATTCCTATACTATTTGACTAAAATAATTAAGATATTATAACTTTTTTCTTTTAAATTTAAGAACTATTTAGGGTAAAAATAAGAAACATTAAATGATTTCACTCTCTGATAATTTTGAACATATTGGGTCCCAAAGTTTCGACTTGCAGATGATTTTTCTCGTTTAATAGTTAGTATATTAAAATATCTTGAAAAATCTTTATAATGATGTGCAAAAGACGTATTCCGTATTATAATGCCCGTTGTAACAAATGATTAGTTTATTTTGCCGCAACTGCATATTTCTTACCATAACAAGAATTTTTTGATAATTCTTACTACTTTTGGGTCCTAAACTTTTCTTCACCATTCCTCCCTCGACCACTAACAACATAAAATTTTTAACAGGAAGTTTCGAAAAATCTGAAAGAACACATGTTTCGACATTCATTATGCTCTGTTTTAGATCTCTAAAGTTTTAGCTACGTTCTTATCCAATGTTGAGTATTTTAATTTTTTAAATTTTCGTTACAAATAGACCAAGCACTGAGCTAATTCTTATTATGACTGCCTTTTTGTAAGACCAAATTTGGTTTTGTTGAAAATATTGAATAAATTTAGTTCGCACTTTTTTCTGGTCACTCATTATAATTAGATTAATAATATAATCATTTGTTCGATAAAAAAATAATAAAAATAAAAAACAAATTATACTTGGGTTTTAATGAAAAATCTGTGTCAAGCAGTTTTCGATCCCACTTCTTACCATTTATTTTATGGACGCAGAGGCCTTCCAGACTTACATAAAGGAAAATAACGGTGGACTTTTGTCCATACATTCAAGACTCTGTATACACCAAAATCTCGATATTTACAAGTATTGAAATTAATAACCCCAATGAATTTGTTTCTTTTTTCTTTTGTTTTATTAACTTGTGATATAAAGAATTTTACTTTTGTGGGTTATAGTGTAATTAAATAATATTAGCATGTAATTAAAAAAATATCTTACTGAATAAAAAAGAAGAGATGTTTTTAATTTGCCGTTTCGCAAGCGTCAACCCAATCATTGTATACATCCAAGGGTTCCGAGAGAAAATTAATAGTTGTTTGATAATCTTCCAGACAAACTCGACAACTTATTTTCGCCGCATTATGACTTTTGTCCATTTTAACTTCGCAGGATTTTTCATGATTACAAAAGGGGCAATTAAACTGTTGATCTAAAGGTTCAATATTTTTACGTTTTGGTGGTGGTTTTCTTTTCGATTTACGTCTTCCCATTTTGAGATATTACTGCAAGCAGGAAATAAATACACGATTGGAATGTTGGCGTTTAATAAATACATAATGTGAAATAAAAACAATAAGTTTTTACAATAGTATTTTTTAAACTTCTAAATTGTTTTTTAATTAATAACTTACGTTTCAATTAATATAAGGTTTTAAAAATTTTAGCAGTATAAATTAAATGTTTTTTTTCTGGAATTTTTTGTTTTATTCTAGTTTATTTTTTGCTTTCGAAAATGTTTCTAATACAGAGACGTATATTTTATTTCAAGCTGTCAAAATAATAAGAGAAACATAATGATGCCATATTTTATTTTTATTATAAGAAGCGTCTATAGACGCCAATTTGTTGGAGGAATCAAAACTTGGCAGCACATTTCGTCATAGCAATGATGACGTCATATAAATAATCGTACAACAACAAACCGGCCAGTTTTTTTATTTTGTTTTTTTTTTTTTTAGTTGAGAAATAGAAAAAAATATTTTACTTATATTTTGTTTATTTTTAGAAATTTGTGACCAAAAATTTGTTAACGCATAACAAATTTTATTTTAAGGCATTTTAATAATAAGTGAATTTTATTTTGTTTTTGGCAAAAACGTGGCGCATTTTAAACTAGTTTTCTTATTGTAAAAGAAAAAATAAAAATCCACGCCAGTGTTATTATTTAAGAATTTGTAAAAATCGTGCTATATTTTTCAAAACATTTTTATGAAAAAGGGAAAAAGATGAATTTATTATTGGTATTTCTGCTATTATTTGCTGTACGTTTGTCGTCAGTATTTGTAGTGAAAACGTTTTATGTGCCCGATGAGTATTGGCAGAGTTTAGAAGTTGCCCATAAATTAACTTTTGGGTAAGTTCAATAATCTTTATATACAAAATATGTTAGAAACTATTGAAATTATATTTCTAGTTATGGTTACTTAACCTGGGAATGGATCCAAGGTATACGTAGTTATGTATACCCACTTATTATAGCTGGTATTTATAAACTATTGGCTTGGGCAAGCTTGGATTCAGCACAATTGTTGGTGTTGATACCACGCATTTTACAAGCCACCTTATCGGCCTATTCTGATTATCGTTTCTTCATTTGGTCTGGCAAAAAGAAGTGGGCCCTATTCTTAATAATTGTACCATGGTTTTGGTTCTATACTGGGTCGCGAACATTGTCC
The DNA here is from genome assembly GCA_004302925.2 of Cochliomyia hominivorax. NCBI lineage: Eukaryota > Metazoa > Arthropoda > Insecta > Diptera > Calliphoridae > Cochliomyia > Cochliomyia hominivorax. The sequence goes on from PYHX02000413.1 coordinate 15,521,783, forward strand.
AACACTTTGGAAACTTCATTAACAACAATTGCCTTTAAGTTATTTTCCTTGGTATGGAGAAGGTGTTGCCTATTTATGGCCTGCAGCATTATGTTGTTTCTTAAGACCAACAGCCGCTTTAATATGGTTGCCATTAGTTTTTTACCATTTACGTAAATCGAAATTATCATGGGCTGAGTTAATCTTTAAACGTTTCCTAATAATTGGGTAATAATTAAATTTTTTAATAAACTCAATAATTAAAATATATAATTTTTAATTCATTATACTTGATATTTTAAGCTTAATTGTTGGTGCTATTTGTGTTGGTATTGATTCTTGGATGCATGGACAACTTTTGATAACACCTTATGAATTTCTTAAATATAATATTTTCCATAATATTGGAAGTTTCTATGGTTCTCATCCTTGGTAAGTAAAATAATAGTTTTATTTCAAAATTATTCCATATTTTTTAAATTTTAATTTTGTTGTTTTCGCAAACAAACACTTTTAATTCTCACTAAAAATTCATAATTTTGCAAATAAATTCAAATCTAAATTTACATTAGAAAACTCAATATTTTAATAAGTTTTACTTAAAATATGTTGTTTGCTAAAAATGCAAATTTTACATAACTCGGAACGCACCTTAAGAATACTGCCAATTCCCCTAACTCATCAAGAAATTTACTGGCCTAACCATTTATTCTTATTGAACTGGAACATCGGGCATTTACACTTAAGTTCCCGCTATCTCCAGTTAGATGCTATCCTTCCATTAAGTGCCCTGTCCAAAAAAACGATTTCCGGAATTCTTCCCGAAATTGATTTAGTGACAATTGTCAAATAATTGTACATCGTTTCCACTGTTTACTTTATTTACAGTTTCAATTCTCTTAAAATCATTGAGTTGCGCAAAACCCGTATTCATTATTAGTCCCCTATCCCTTATTCTAAATAGCCTTTTTCTTGACGCTCCTTCACAAACTCCTCAATTAGTATAGGTCAAGAAGTACTTAAGGGTTAACTAAAGCTGTGCTTCTAGTAGCCTGTGATGCCCAAAAGCAACACACCTGCACTTTAGAAAAAGCATCCTCGACTTCTCATTCCATGCGTTTCACCATTTACAACCTTCGCTTTAAGAAATTTACTTCTCCAAAAATTTAATAAATATTTTTTTTAAATCAAGAGTACGCTTTTGACACTTTTTTTCGCTCTTTAAAATGGACTATCTTGGCGAGATATTTAATTTTAAATTTAATAAGGGGATTTAATTTTTTCGCTCTAAATAAAAGATCAAAGCGGAAATAATTTAAAATGATCATCTTAACTATTCACATATCTTTGAGATTCTTTTCTAAAAAAATCAAAAATATTATTTTATTAATATCTATTTTTTTTTATTCGACTATCCAGGTATTGCTACTTTACCGTAGGTTTACCCACTGTTTTGGGTATAAAATTTCTGCCTTTCCTTTTTGGCGTTATGGAGACGGTACGCCACAGTGAGGTTTATCCCGTGCGAAAATATTTACTTATCACAATTTTACTCTCTTTGAGTGCATTAAGTGCAATTGAACATAAAGAATTTAGATTTGTAAGTGTACTATTGCCCCTATGTTTATATATTACAGCTGATACGTTAACCAGATGGAGTTATAAAGCTTCAAGGTATAATTAAATGAACAACAACAGTTTATTTAAAAAAATGATTAATAAGAATTGATTTGTTTTGTTTAAAGAATATCATTATGGTTTATAGCAGCTACCATTGTATTAGGCAATGCCTTGCCAGCCTGGTATTTGAGTACAATCCATCAAAAGGGTCCTTTGGAAGTAATGGATAAGCTACAAACCGTAGCCAGGGAATATCTTGATGAACAACAACATCCGGCTAGTATATTGTTTTTAATGCCATGTCATTCTACTCCATATTACAGGTAATGTACAAAGTCCAGTTTGTTTGGGTTTTTATTTTTCATTATTTACTTTTTTTCAGTCATATACATGAAAATGTAACAATGCGGTTTTTAACCTGTGAGCCAAATCTAAAACAAAAAGCTAATTACAAAGATGAAGCTGATCAATTCTATGAATCACCCGTTCATTGGTTGCGTTCTCATATTCCTTCTTATCCGCGCACAGCGAAACCATCGCATGTAGTGCTATATGAACCTTTGGCTCAACAAATCAATGAATTTTTGCTTGACTATAAATTATTATTTAGGATTGCCAATGCGGAGGTAAACAAAAATGTAGACCCCCAATTAGTCCTTAATGAATGGTCCACCCTCATTAAGGAAAAACAGTTAAATGTTGACTCTCTTTTACAGCATGTACAAACAAGAACTGGTAAAAATATTTTAGTCTATCAACGATTACGAACCGGAGAAGAAAATACATTTAATCGAGAAGAGTACGATAAACCAAATTTAGCTGATTCTAATGAAGAAATTCTTTATGGTCAAGATGAATTTACCACCGAAACTAATATTTTCAATTGATTCTACCTCTCTCTATCTCCATTCACAACTTAGCTTAAGAAACTAGTTGCTTTGTGTTTTTTTTTAATTATAATTCTAAAACCACCAAAAGTCTCATTATCCAACTGGTACAAAAATAAAATAAAAATTTAAATATTTAATTTTAAATAAATTATGTAGGCTATAAAGTTTAAATACTACATGCATACATACATAGTAGTTCAAATGTGTACGTTTTAAATTTTGTGTTAATTTATTTTTGAAGAACAAATATTTCTTTAATACTCTTTATAATTTGTATTTTGAAATTGAAAAATTTCCAAAAAAAAAAGTGCAAAAATATTTTTTATTTAAAAAATAAAGATGTTCAGTTTTTAAATAAATTAAATATAAATATAAAATGAAATGTTTTTTATTATGCGTTGGTGCAGATGTTGTAAGATTACTTACACTAATTTCATGAGTCAGTCTTGTTGTATATGTAAAGCTCGTGTGTCGCAATTTTAAAGCTATCTTGAACGTAATAAAATATGGCCTAAGGACGAAGCCTCTCAGTCCATTATTTCATATATGCCCCATACAAATGTTCCTCAGGAATGTTTTAATTTTGTAATGTGCCAAATATTTGGTACCTCCATGGTCCATGTGGTTGTTATTGTAAAAGCTGTAAAAATAAGATTCTTATTTGTTCTGCCTTAACTACAGACCAAGAAATCTTGTCTTTTCCATATAATGAATAGATGTTCTCGATTTAAAGTGGCAGTTAAAAAAATGTTGTGTGATCCTTGGCCACATGCTGGATATAGGTTTGTGATGGCACGGTCAATTCGAGACCAGTAGACATTGGGTCTATTGCTCCATTTTGATCTTATTTGTGCTAGAACTACTCTGTTATACCGCGGCAGAATCTGTTAAGGTTAAGCTTCTTAAGCATCAGTATTGAAATTTCATCAGAGCCAACCGCTTTCGATGATTAAGCTACGACAATAGCCTCTACAATTTCATGAGGAGTGAACAATTGTGATGTGTCTATGATCTGATCATCTTTCCTCTTAGGATTGGAGAGGAATCGAGATAGATAAACATAGTTTATTCACTCCATTATTTAGCTTGCAGTTGTTAAGATGATCAAGAAAAAATGAAGCGAAACCATTAAAGTAGCAGTCGCTCATTTTTGCGCCAGTATTTTCCTGTTGTAGCAGCGAGACTCGCAGACGAGCATGATGAGATCCAAAATACCAACACCATTGACCATAGAATCGCTGAGCTGAACTATGAAATCAGAAGGTTGGAAAATAAGTACAAGCAAAAGAAATGGCAAAAGAAATTTTTTTTGTTTGTAGCGACTGCTACTTTGAAGGTTTCGCTTAATTTTTTCTTGGCGACGTGTACAATTGAGAAAAACAACATACTATTAAACAGTACACCTCTTTGATCTTCCCGAATATTAAGTGCTAAAGTTGATTAATATGTTGTTTCCATAGCCGTTATATTTGGATGGTAGCCTGGTTACCGGCGGACCGCAATACATTGCATTTCAACACAAGTATCGTAGACACTGCGGTCCATGAATCTAAAATGACGAGAAATTCCAGCCTCCACAGTTATAATGGATACAACGCTCTCGAAAAATATAGCGTCAGAAGCAATGGAAGAAAGAAGTCCAGGTGTTTAAAAGTGTTGCTGTTGAAAATAGATATACTGCGTTTTGTTTTATTTTAAATTCAACAATTTTATTTATATTTTTATGTTGTCATGCATTTAATTAAAAGTTTGTGTTATACACTTCAAGTATATATTCTACTTAAAAAAAAAGAGATAAAGAGCACAATTATGTATTAAATTTGTTTTCATTACTAATTTCTAATGATATCACAATATTATTGAATAATAAAGATATGAAGCTTATTACAAAATCATTTGTAGGATTTTTTTATAAAGTTAGTAATAAAATTATGGAAGTAAAGATTTTTATAAAACCTTATTATGATTAGAAAAAGTCTAGTTAATTTGTATGGAGAGAGCGATTATTTTTTAAATAATAATTTTAGAATTAATTAATAAATGTTATTTATTTTTTTTTTTTGCTATCACAAGTGTTGTTAGTAATTTCTTGTTGTTTTTATGATTAAAAATCTAATAAAGCTATGGTGTATTTTAAGGAATTATATGATCCAAATAATATAGGTTTAATAATAGAATTAAACCTGCATATATCTATAACCTTTAATATCTTTATGATGATAATTTTCATTTAATTTTATATATTGTCCTAAAAATTGTTGTACAAATGAGCTGCGACACAAGGCGTGTATATAGCCAATGGCATAAGGTGTTGCAATTGTTATTAGTATATATGCTAAATGGGGTATTTTATCGGTATGTCCCCAGGGATAAAACCAATAGCCACGTCGAATTGCATCACGTGTATGATGTGTAATAAAGGCACACAATAAAACACCAAAAAATAAACTCCATTTAAAATAATTTAGACAGGCGGTACAGATATAAAACAATAACAGACCAAAAATAAATGTTGAACAATGAAGGAAGGGTCGTCTTAGAAGATTAGTGGCATCCTTTAAAGAAAAACGAAATTAAATTTTGTTATGAATTTTACAATATTTATACCCTAGCTTGACCGATTATAACTTTTATATTGCTTTACTTACTTCCAGATTCCAACTTCTAGCGGCTATAAAATGATCTACATCTATTAATGAGGAACACACAAAACAGGAAAATATCAAAAACCAACCAAAGAAATGACTTGTCTTCTCATAAAATTGTACTGCAAATGCAATACCGGATAAAGCTCCTATGGCTGCGTGTGTAGCATTATCTGCTAAGGCTTTCAACATCGGATGTTGTGTCAATTCTACAAAATTATCACCCAAGAGACACGTAATGCTCACCAAAGTGGTGAGAATAATGCGCATATAAACCATTAGATGACAGTGCATTCAATAAATTCTTTTTTTTTAATTATTACAAATTTTTAGATATAGGACGGTCTTTTTGCGTGTGTGTATGTTGTATAAGAAACTTTAGGTTATTCTAAATAAGGACATATATTTCTATTTCATAGAATATATGCTGTTCATATTATACGTTGTATAATGAAAACTGTTTTCTAATTATGTATAGGTATTATTGTTATTTTTATATATATTAAATTTGTTAAAAATAAATTATATGTTCATTTAGTTAATAATGAAAAATAATTAAAATATTTTTATAGTAACAATTCACTGTAATTCTTTATTATCGGTTTTGTTTATTTTCCTCCTTTGAGTTCTTATGACAGCTGATTTTATTTTTAAACGTGCAGCTTTCGTACATGTAACCTTTAATATATATCACGTTATCGGTACGATTTCGTATTATTGTTTATTTACACTAGTTTTATTTTTTAATAATTAATAATAATAATAATAATAATAATAATAATAATAATAATAATATAATATAATTATTATTATAATAATGAATATATTCATTTAGTTAATAACAAAAAATTACTGAAATTATATCATACTGATAATTCACTATTGTCGAAACTCGTAGCTTTCGTATATGTGACTTTTAATATTTATCACATCATCGTTAAGATTTCGTATATGTGAGCTTTTTAATATATCACTTTAATAAATATTTGTTTGTTTACACTAATTTTATAATAATTTTTATTTTTTTAAATAATTATAGTAATAATGAATAACTCAAAAATAAAGAATATTCGTATACCTGTTGAATTGCAACAATTACAAAAATCACAAAAGGATCATGGTATTTGTAATTTGAAATTTTTTAAAAACTTAAAACAATTTTATACTTGGCTTATTAGGCATTAAATGTTCAACTTTACCTTCAAAACCTGATGATTACTCTTGCTTAGAAGCTTTTATACCCGGCCCCAAAGGTTCACCTTATGAAGAGGGTATTTTCAAGCTTAATATTAATTTTGGTGAACAATATCCTTTTCGTCCACCAACTATTAAATTTGTAACACCAGTTTATCATCCCAACATCGATAATTGTAAGTAATAGTTTAAAAATAAATAAGTACTCTATTTAATATAAATGTGTTTTATTTTCCCTAAAAAAAGCTGGAAAAATTTGCTTAGATCTTTTACGTATGCCGCCGACGGGTTCTTATAATCCTGCTATCACTTTAGAATCTATATTATTATCCATACAACTTTTATTGGCAAATCCAAATCCTGATGATCCTCTTCAAGGTTGTGCCGCTGACTTATTTAAATCAAACAGAGAATTATTTAATGAAAAAGCCAAAAAACTTGTTAAAAATCATAGTTTAAATGAAAATACTGATGCTAATACAAATTCCAAGGAAACCGATGAAATGAAGACAAAGGATGAAGCTAATAAGAAAAAACTTAAACTTAGTTACAAATAAAATATTTGTTTTAGCTTTTATAAATATTAAACATTAAAAAAATAAAACTTAACTTTATACAATTCTATGATTGCTGCACTGTAATTGTATTGAAATTGAGTTATCCGATTATTTAAAAAAATACACAAACTTAAAATAATAATTAATTAAAGCGCCTAGATAGAAAATAATAAGAGAATAAGACACTTTTATTTCCATGAATTTTCATATATATTTCGCCTTCATAGAAATCCTATCCTAGAATATGTGGTAAATTTCCTAAGAACTTTTGCAAAATTAACAGCATATCTCCAATAAAATCTGTATTGGCGGTGTAAGCATTAGTTATGTCGAAAAACGAATCCGATTGATATTATTTTTTATCGGTCAATAATTTCGCCTAACCTACTGTTCTCTTTACCTGGTAATTTGAAGAGATGGATAGAGAATTATTTGAGTTGACCATAAATCAAACATCAAAAACTAAAAACAATGAGTTCCACGGGTCGGCGTTCTGTCTTTCAATGATAACTTATGTGAACGACTGTGCAAATACAGCAACGGTCGATGGTGTTAATAACCTATGCGGTTTAATTAATTGTTATTTCACCGAAATTTACAATGTATTCACTGTACGTTATTTAAAACTTTCAAGCGTTGTCAACCAGTCTTCGTCCCCTGGAGTAAAAAGGTAAACACAAATTAGGCATCGTGTCCGATGGAATCCAAATTCTGACTGTAAACTATCCGAAGATCCTAAGGTAATATTTAATAGCCTTTTCACCTCTTCAGCTCATGCCACTGCAATAGTGCAAGGAATGCGTAGTAGGATAAGGTCCTCAAAGCTCTAGTCGGAGGTAATTGAGGTATGGACAGAGAAACCTTATTAGCAACTTACGAAACAAATGACCGATAAGTGATAAACTATGCTGCTATATGGTCTCCTTCGATAAATGATGCGCTATGTGATCTCCTTCACTAAGTGATACGCAATGGAGAAATATTCAAAGTTGGCAATGTATCCTTAAGAACCGTAACAGTCGTATACAAATGTCCTCAATACAATATCTACAAAAGCAGATGATGATATTATCGATTAGACGAATATCTTACGCATTAAATTAGAAAGATTCTTCTTGTTGTCATTCGAGGCATCATCCTTACTTCAATATATCATGTTATATACCTGCTATGATAGAGGTGGAGCCCTCCCATTAGTTTCGTATTGACCGTGCCATCTATTATATATATCTTGCATCTAAATTTTTAAAATATCTTTGATTTCTTTTTTCAGTTTGGCCAGTTTTACTTACCACACTGTGTGTCGGTGCCAAATTCGTTTAAGACAAACATTATTTAATAATTTAATAATAAAATAATTTAATAAATACACACATTTTTAACATAAACTTAAAAGATGGTACAATATTTTATTGGTATGTATTTAGTTTTAAATCTCAAGGACAATAAAATTTCGAAAAGTTCTTAAAATTTTAATTTCAAATTAATACTTATAAAAATCAATGATATTGAATTAAGTGAAATGAATTACATTAAACTATAAGTTATAAAAGACTTCCTAATACATTTTTTCAAAGAGCTTTTAATCTAATATTTATGTAAATGATCTTTAAAATATAGAATGTAAAGAGAGATTTAACTAAATTTAGCTTAAAATCAAACATTTAACTTGATATGAGGCATCTTTTTTCTATTTGCATTATAATTTGTTCTCTTTTAAAGATCAATAAATTGTTTGTGATACGATGCATTACAGTGAGTTTTTAAGATTTCAAAAAGTGAAGTATAATGATAAAACTATAAATTCCAATAGACACACAAACATTTAATAAAAATCAATAAAAAGGATGGCATGAGATTGTTGGTTGAAGTTTGTTTTTTAAAATATGGGAGGAGGACATTTTGTATAATGTAGTAAAGATTTATGTATCTTGATGTTTTTCATAAAATGCATCAAGATACTTTTTGTACTCGGTTTGATCGGCCCACATCATCGCTGCCTGCGCGTTTAATGGACTATCATTATTAGGCTCACCTAGCAGGGATTGTATGGACAATAAAATGGTGCGTACATCATATAAAGCCGACCATTTATCCTTTAAGATGTCCAAACAAATGGCACCTTGTAGATCAACATTGGGATGAAAGCAGGGTGTTAAAAATTTTACTACAGGAGGTGCATAAGGATACGAATTTGGAAATTCCAATGATAAACGATATTTTTGATTAGCATAAACTGTATTTACAGGTCCAGCTATGGTACCAATCCACTTGAAAATATTTTCACCATCAGGAAATGCCGAAATGCCCTTTTCGGTGGTCATCATTAAACTCATTAATTCTTTTTGCAGTCTAAAACAAGTAAATCAACATTACTTTTCTTCCAAAATTTTTAATTTGAAAATTTCCTTCTTACCTTTTACTAACAGCATGATTATCCTTTATAGGTACTGAATCATCATTATGCTTAACACCCTGAGAACCGCCTGAGAGACCACTGTGTTCAGGACTTATATTTTGTGCCATTGTTATAATATTTCTATTACGTTTGTTATAAAAAGTAATCGTAAGAGATCTTCTTTATAGATTTTTCCAATATTTTTGTCTTCTTTGTACACTTTTCTATTTGTGCAATTTTATAGATTTTTTCCAAAGAAGCAAATTCCGTATGGTTTTTTATGTTGTCTATATTCGCTTTTCTTTATGTTTTATGCTTTGTGTTTTAAATCTCACTTTTTGACAGATTTTAACGTTATAAACAAAATGGAGACTTTGAAACAAAAAAGAATTTGGTGGGAAAGTAACAAAGCAAATAATAACAACAAGGGTTGTATTTTTTATTAGGGGTTTCGATTATGGTTTAAATCAAGATGCCTACTCTATTTAATATACTTTTTTATAATATTAAGAGAGCTCTTCAAATAAAAAATATTTCCCTCTCTAATAGTTTTAGAGACTTATACAAATATTCGCTTTAGTAATGATCTCTACGTTATTGAACTAAAAAAATGTTATTTAATATTATGAAAGCGTTTTGCACAAACACTAAATCCACTCTAAATACACACTTTTAAAATTTTTTACTGCGAGTTTTTTACAAAAGTAGCAATATCTCAAAATGGCATCGATATAATGATATTCTCATACATTTTAAATCTTATAGTGAACATTTCAAGCTATCATTTGGTACCCATAACATATTCTAAAAATACTTAGTAAAAGTGATATGGAACTACAAGATATAAATATCCAAAAAATTAGTTTTTATTAGCAACTATTGATTAATTTAAATTTAATGGTATTGTTCTAGATACAAACTTCAAATGTACAAAAATGTTACTTTTGGCGAAAACGAGATTTTAATAATCACAGAGAAAAATGCCCTTTAGTCCGGCCAAAGACCATAGCATAGAAAAACTATTTTTTGCAGAAATATAACTTTTTTAAATGAAAAAATATCCTGCAAAAAAATTTCAAACAATATGATATAATAAAATTAAATAAATAAAATTGTAAATTTATTTTTTTCTAGTCTCATATCTTTGATATATCATGGGTTTAGGTTATAAAAAGGGTATCAATGTAAATCTGAAAGAGATGTCTACAAGTTTCATTGTGAAGGAGAATATCTTTATATCGATGCCCTTTTGATATTGATACTTGTGTAAAAAAGTTATGGTGATCCTTATTTCAGTATATGGAAAACTATGAATCTTTTGTATGTGCTTTAATAATGTTAATTACCATTTATAGAATTTGTAAATAAACATATTCATATCTTTGTTTACAATATATTACAAATACAACCCTGGATATATTATTTATGTATGATATGCAGTGACAATTTACAAAATTAGTGACAGTTTATTAGTAATTACAAAATCATAGAGTAACCAAATGCAGTTGCAACTCTGTCGCTTGTTTATACATTTTTCAAATTTCATCAACGACGCTTTGTTTTCTCCGCCATTCTAGGCATCTATTTTAATTTTTTAAAATGTTTTAATTTAGTATTTAAAAGTTAAAATAATAAATCTTAAAATTATAACGAAAAAAATGGAAAAAATGGGTGATGCTATAAGTGTGAGAATCACACGTTTAAACAATGTATTATTGGGTAAGGAAATAATATACATTCATTATTCTTGATATTAATAAAACCCTTTGGAATATGGTTTTTAGGAGGAAAATGTTTTGGAGTCAGTGAAGCTCTAGCTGAAACTATGACCCGTGAAAATCTATTAGATGCATTCAATTTGCTGTACCAGGAGTGTGACAAAGAATCTCTGCGTAAACGTGATAAAAATATAGCAGAGTTTGTCAATAAATGTAAATGAATGAATGAAACATAAATAAATTGAAAATGTTTGATCCTAATTTTAAATCTTCCATTTTATTTTAGATCGCAGTATTTTGGAGGAGACTAATCGATTACGTGTAAACATTGAAGATTTTAATGTACGTACTTTGATTGGTAAGGGTTATTTTGGAAATGTCCATTTAGTGTTGGAGCGTTATACAGGTGATGTTTATGCAATGAAAAAAATTAAAAAATCTGTAGTTACAACTTCACAAGTTAAAGAAGAAAGAGACATTATGTCAAAAAGATGTTCAGATTGGATAACAAGTTTACAATATGCATTTCAAGTAAGAAATAGATAAAAATTAAATAAAAAAGATACTTTGTATATATATGTGTCTTTGTCAATGTTTTATCATTACAGGATAATGAGCATTTGTACTTAATTATGGAATATTTACCTGGTGGTGATTTATTAGGTTTAATGTCTCGCAATGGTCCTTTTGATGAAATTTGGACACGTTTCTATTTAGCTGAACTTACTTTAGCCATACATGCATTACATGAAATGGGTTATGTTCATCGTGATATTAAACCTGAAAATATTCTTATCGATCGTTTTGGTCATATTAAATTGGCTGATTTTGGTAATGCTGCTGCACTTGATCGTGATGGACATGTATTTAGTTTGTCTCCAGTTGGTACACCAGATTATATTGCACCTGAATTATTGCAAACAATTTCATCTTATAAATTATCTAAAAATATGCATGATGTGAGTAAAGTATGTACATTTTTTTACTTAAAACAATTTTTTGGTAAAATTGTCTATTTTAGCATTTTTCATTTATGATCCATCTTAATCAATTTTTGATCAAAAATGTTTTTCAAAATAAAACTTTTCACTTAATAATATATTTTTTCGAAATTAACACATTTCACTTCATTTTTTAACGAAAATGGAAATTATCACCAACAAAAATGAAATTTTTCACCGGAATTTTTGCAAATTTTGTTTTTTCACCAAAAATATAATATCTCGCTGAATATTTTCTATATACTTTTCTCTTAAAAATCACTTTTCAAAAATGAAACAATTTTCTACATTAAAAAATATATTTTCTACAAAAAATGATTTTTTTACCAAAAAATCAATTTTCTACAAAAAATATTTTTTTTTACTAAAAAATAAATTTTCTAAAAAAAATTAATTTTTTACTAAAAAATCAATTTTTTATTTATTTATTTTTTTTACTAAAAAAATAATGTTTTGCTAAAAATGAAATTTTCACTAAAAAATCAATTTAAAATAATTTTCTCAAAAAAATCTATTTTTCAATAAAAAATAATTTTAAAATTCTTCACTAAAAATCAATTTCTCACTAAAAACATCAAAAATTAAAAAAAATACTAAAAAATCAATACGATATTTTATATAATCCAGGTCAGTTGCGATTATTGGTCCATGGGTATAATTGGTTATGAATTAATGTGTGAAATAACACCATTTCATGAGGACAATGTTCACGAAACCTATACAAAAATTCTTAGTCACTGTGAAGAGAGTCGTCTCAAAGAATTAATATCTTTTCCCGCCGATATAAAATTTTCGAATAATTATAAAAATCTTATTGAATCACTTGTTACGAATCCCTCAAAACGTTTGAACTATGAGGCCATAAGAAAGCATCCATTTTTTGATAATATTAAGTGGGAGACGTTACGATCGGAGGTACCTCCTATTATACCCAAATTACAAGGCAACGACGATACATCTAATTTTGAAGATGTACAGCGTAAAAAAACTAAAGCGGCTGGTCCAAACGCTAAGAAATCTTTAACTACAATGATGCCTTCAAATGAGTTTTGTGGCAAAGATATGCCCTTTATCGGTTATAGTTTTGTACATTTGGAAAGAAACGAAGTAGAGGCCGGTGCTATTGAGGATGCAAGATATTTAAAATTAAATAATAAACTAAAGGAATTGCAACAAAAGTACAAAGAACGTTTGGGTGAAATTACACAATTAAAGCATGAGCTTTTAAGGGCTGAACTAACGGCAAAATCATCAAATACTCAATCAAAAGCGCTGGATGATGCAAAAGCAGAAATAACAAAAATGAAAAATGTTATAAAGGAGAAAAATAATGATCTGGCTAATTGCCATACGCAAATTAAAACTTTACAAAGCTCTTTGAAAATTGAACAAGAAATGTGGGAAAAAAAGGAGGCTACTATAACCGATCTCTTGCGTATGAATCGTCAAAAGTATGAAGATGCAAAAAATGCCTCAGAATCTCGTTATGAAAAGAGACTTTGCGAAAAGAAATACGAATTGAATATGATTAATAAAAAACTTGATGAACGTGAAGCGGAATTAACGGCCAAAATTGAGGAATGCACACATCTACAAGAGACAATGGAAAATTATAAAGAAATGCTTAAGCAACAAAAAGAACAAGCCCAAAAGGATCTAGATGAGTTTGAAAAGAACAAAACCCATTTGATTGATGTTTATGAGCAGAAATTGGTGGAATTGCGCAATAAGTTACGACATGAAAAAGATCACAAATCTCGTTTGACTATGGAATTGCGAGATGTTAGAAGTGAATTGGACGATAATATTATTAACAGCAAAACAAATGAGGAGGCTAAACAAGCTAATGCTAAAACAACTGAGGAGCTATTAAAACGCTTAAATGATGAAATGAAAGCCAACAATGAATTACATAAACAAAATACAGAATATCTGCAAAATTATGCAGAAGCTCAAAAACAAATTGAGTCTTTGCAACAGGAAATAAATCGTTTAGAACGTGAATTACAGGTAATTAAAAATGCGATGAAATGATGATGATGAATTTTATAAGATCCTTAATTTGATTTTTATTTTTTTTAACAATAGGTAGCTGAATGTAGCAAAAATTTAGCTGAAAGCAATTTGGCTCAACAAACGACATCTCCTTATGAAACAGCACCCGGTTCACTTACCGATATACGAGTTATTGAGGAACAATTGCGAGCTGATTTGGAAATGGCCAAAGAAAATGAAAACACACAAAAGGCTCGAGCCGATAAGTTACAAGATATAGTAGCTAAAATGGAAGAAATGTTAGAAAGATTCAATGAACAAAGTCTATCTCCAAGTAAACCATTACCTGCTCCTCGAAATGGGGGTGGAGGTCATGGGCAAACTGTGGGTGATATGTTAGAGAAACGAAATGAAAAACTAGAAGATAAATTGGCTGCAGTACGTGAACAAATGATTGTTGAAAGACAATCCGCTCGTTCGGCAAATTTAGCTTTATGGAAAGCTGAAAAACAACTGGAAGAAGTATTATCTGAAAAGAAAATGATACAAAGAAGAATGGAATTAACGGAGGAGCGCATTAAAAAAATGCAAGCTGAAAAGGAAGACGTTTTGCGTTTGAGTAAAATCAATGAAGAAGATAAAAAACAGAAAGAGGAAAGAATTGAAGAGTTAAAACAGGAAATTAAAACTTTAAAAGCAGATATTCTTAAAGAGCATCGTATGTGGGAGAAGGCGGAACAGGAACGTATGAAATGTAAATCTGAGGTTAGTGGTTCAAACTATTACTTATTATATATTTAAGCAGATTTCCGTCCAATTGTCCGTCAGGCTGTATAACTTGTAATGTATTATTAATATCTCATGTTAAAATAATCTTATTTAAGAGTAGTTTCTCGAGGATGCATTTTCCCATAGAGATCGTTCCTATATATAGCTCCGAAGTAGAGGTCGACTGCCTTTTAAGGGCCTTTATATAGCTAAACGAAAGGTTTACCTGCTCTCTTAGCGATAAGAAGAAACTATTCATCACTAATTATTATTTTATTTATTTCATTTTAATTCATAGTAATTTTTATTGATAGTAATTAATTATTAACGATTTTTAAGGACAGTATTGCTCTGCTTTTCTCTTACCTATTTTGTTCCCCACCCCAAACTCTTCCCATATATAACTGGGCGAATGATTCACAAAAAACTCTAACCTCCATTTGAATAAATAATCATATTCAGATCCGATTTGTCTGGTGTAGCTCTTTTATCATTCACCAAAAAGACAAGCCAGAACAGAATCACCATTAAAAATATTTTATCAAATTATTCTTCTTTGTAGGTTATTGAAAACATATCAAACTGTAAAAAATTGGAAGAACGTTTAAATGAAACACGTCAAAAACTACAGCAATGCCAACAGAAATGTGATAAACTCGATTCTGAAAATAAAAATCTAATTAAAGAGATTAACGATGAAAAAGACCGTCATACCAATATAAGTGATCAGTGCTCAGGTCTGCAAATACAATTAAAAACACTGCAAGACAACTATGAGCGCTTGAAGTATGCTTGCACTGTTACGGACACACAGCTAACTGAGGTCGAATCGATGTTGGAGAAGGAACAAAAATGCAACAAATCTCAAAAAGAAAAATTGGATCAACTTAATGCCATCATACGTAAAAAAGATGAATTAGAAGCACAATTAAAGAAGCAATTGTCCGAAGAAGAATTGCAAAAACAATCTGCAGAATCCAAAATTATTGCCTTAACAAATGAATTGCAAGAATGTCGTACGAGTTTGGAGGATCTACAAAGAAAATTTGCAAATCAACAGGAATATGTTATGGAACAAACAACCAGTTTGTTTATTACACAAGAAAAAGTAGAAGTTTTACAGAATGAAAATCAAAATATTCAGGCAGCCAATGAAAATTTACAACGCGAACTATTGCTATTGAAAGAGGAAAATGCTCGCATATTATCTGATCTCTTTATAGCCAAAGAGGAGTCTCAACAATTACAACAAAATCTCAAGGATGTCCATGGCCAGAATGGAGACTTACAAAATGAAATTCAGGACTTGAAGAGAGTATTGGAGGAGAAGGAGAATTTCTATTTACAAAGAGACATAAAATCTGAAGCCACTTTGGCTCAGCATAAGAAATTAATTGACTACTTACAATTAAAGGTAGAAGATCTGACGCAAAAGAAAAAGAAAACTTTGGCAGACAAAATCTTTGGTACCAATAATTCCTCCAATACCAGCAAGAAGGAAAATATAGGACCTACAAGTATAGAAACTTCCATATTATATCGTACTTTACAAGAGGAATTAAAGCGAGAGAAATTAAAATCGAAGTCTTTGCAAGAACAATTGGATAAATTACAAGAAAAAGAAATAATTCGATCTCCCTTAAAAAGTAAAGAGAATAAATTGTTAGATGAAAAGGAACAACATACAACACATACAACAAAATCTATGAAACAACAAGAAAATCGTACATCCTCCATGGTAAAAGCTACGTCACCAAAGAAATCATCTACTGCAATGGATGAATGTGGCGATACCGCAAAGCATTTACATGCCCATCATCGTTTTGAATTGGCTTTACAAGAGACTAATATAGAGGAAATTATTTGTATAGCTTGTAAAAATCCCATTGTGTCGGGGGCAGCCTATTGGAAATGTAGGGAATGTAAAAACTCCGCACATCGAAAGTGTCGCAGTGATGTGAAAGGGGCATGCGTTGATGTTGGATCAATTTTGGCAGCATTTGGTAGTGAACCAGCTGCAGAATGTTTAGAAACAAGGGCTATAGAAGCATCGGCTCCTCTAGAAACTGATTTAGATGCAGACACCGATTCTATAGGAAAATATTCCTACGAAGGAAAATTAGATCATAACGAAGATAGTGGCGGTGGTGGCAGAACTATTTGTGATGATAACAAAAAATACAATGGAACTTTAGTATTTTCTGTACCACAAAACTATAATGAAAATAACCTAGAGGTTGTTTGTGCCTATGAAATGGAAGAAAATAACATTGTTCTACTAGGTTGTAATTCAGGTTTATATGCTCTACATACTAAACAGCAAAAACTGGTACATATAGCAGGTGTAGATGCTGTTAGTTGTATAGCCATATCCAAGCCTTTAGCCAAAGTTATAATGGTGGGAGCTAATGGCGAATCATTGTATCAATGTGATCTGAGACATTTACAATCTCGTAGTCAAGCAAGCGCTTGCTTAAGACCTGCCTTGGAAGCTTCTGTTTTAGATCTTCCCTTTGCCAATAGAACCTCCACAGAAAAATGGAAGTTGGTGCAAATTTCCCAAGAGACAGAACAACCTTTGGATACTGTTGCTATTGCGGCCACCTCTACACGTATTGTTATACTCAAGTATGATGTCAAGCAACAGAAATTCAAGCCAGTACGTGCTTTAGATACCGCTACACCTGTTTCATCCATATTCTATACACGTCACACTGCCATTGTTAGCTCAGATAAATTCTTCGAAATTGATTTATCTACCTATGGAGCAGAAGAATTTGTTGATGTTGCCGATAAGTCACTTTCCCACACACAAAATTGCCAACCTGTTGTGGCGTTGCGCATATCAAAACAAGAATTTCTTTTGTGTTTTATGGAATGTGGTGTCTTTGTTGATGAATACGGTTGTCGCTCTCGGCCTTATGATATTAGTTGGGGATATACTCCATGCGGTTTTATGTATCGTGCACCATTCCTATATGTGGCTCATTTCCAATCCCTACAAATAATACGTTTACATCGCTCATACACCAACGAAATGTTAAACTCTCAAAAAGATGTAGATGCCGATGTTGATGATACAAATAGCGGACCAAACTTTAAACGTTCATACATACCATTTTACATGCCTACACTTTTAACAGAAAGTGGAAAATTAAATGCATTCACGTTAGCTGTAGAAAAATCGACAGGACTTCAGGAGATCTATCATATTGATGCTTTAATTGCATTTAAGCAACAACACAATGAATCAATAGATACGATATCATCTATTGCAACTTCGATAACGTTAGATTCAATGGCTAATACTGGTATCGAAAGTGGCACTGCTGCTACAAGTACAGAATAAAAGATACATTTACACTTTGCATGTACGTATGTTTGACCGTGTATGTATTTTCCTGTTGCATGTATTTGAAAGTTACATGATTATTTCGGTTTTTTAGTTGAGATATTTTGTAAGTTTCTTCTTGTCTTTTTTTTACTATCATTAACTGATAATCAATGTATTATTATTATTTTTCAATCAGTAATATTTTATTTATGTACAAAATCTGTAATACATTTTATTAAATAAACATAAAATAAAAAAGTACATTTAAATTGTAAAAATACCTTTGTTGCATATCATTTTATTTAATAAAACGATTATTTTAAGATCGAAACTGAATTTGCTAAACTACTGCTGAGTTACTTTATTTTTCGGAAAAGAAATTCCATAATTCTCAAAATTTTGATTTAAAAAATATAATTTTAAATTTCCAGATTTTTAATTTGCAACTAACAGAACGAGGCATTAAATAAAAAATATGAATTTTATGAAAAATAAGCAGTTTTGCCAAAACAATTTTTTAGGGCGTTGTTGACCCTAAGCAAATATAAGTGTTGTATTATCATACGATTTAAATTTAAATAGATTAATAGTAATTTAGATTCGCTTTGTATTGGGGTACCAATCCCTGATTGTATCAGCCCTTTATTTTTTTAATGATGGTGTCTCACAGTGGCATAATTGCTAATTTTCAGACTCTTGCTGTTACAGCTCTCTAGATATTCGATATCAGTATCATCAGTATTTGATTTCTATAGGGGAATACCTTAAGAAAGAAATTGGGACCAAATTATAGAACACTCGCTATAATAGTTCTTTAGATATTCGGTAAACAACATTTGCTTTTATGGGGTACCTCCCTGGTCCTATTGGAACTTTATATAGTCTATGTTACTTTCGGATATATTAGGATCGAAATTGGCCCAGCTGTTATAGAGTCTAAACATTACATATATACATATATATATACACATCCAACTCTAGTTTTTGAAACAGTTTTGCACATCAGAACGAATCGCCTCAGATAAAAGAGATGTGGATCGTTTTAAATATTTTTATGAGACGAGGTGTTTAACTTTGTCTTAAGTATAAAGTGACATGAATTAAATTTGGCACAAGTAAGTCTTATAATATTTATAATATAATATGTGCCAAGTTGTACGAGGATCGGTCCATTATTTTTAATAGATCTCATACAACGCCTTTCCAAATATAACTTTGAAGGGCTTAAATTAAATTTTCAGAGTGTTAGCTATTAATTCTTCCAGCTCTCTTATAAACTCACCAGAAAAAAATCATTATCGACGCATAAATCTCACACTAAAGTTAATAACATAGTAATATACTACATTTTTAAACATAAATTTGAAAATGAATGTATACGAGGGAAGTTCATCAATATTTGGCAGCTACTATTTAAAATCAACAGAAAAAAGTGCCTACTGTGTAAAATTATTAAATATTTAAATTAAAAATATGGCAAAACATTCAAAAGTTTGCTATAAAACTGTTTCAAATATTATAAAACAGTATCGGGAACTTGTGCGTTGATAGAAAACCTAGTTTAGATAGAAGAAATAGTACACATAAGGTTTCTAAATGCAAAATATAGAAAGCATTTTCAAAAGAGCTTCTAACACATCCGATAGGAAAGCAGCCGGTTCTTATGAAAAAAGAAAAGTTTGTGGTTCTGGAAGCTAGACTAGTTCAAAATCCAAAACTTCTTGAGTTATATATTATCACAACAATATTTGTTTTTCGAGTTGTACAAAAAGATAAAAATGTTAAATAAGCCGCTGTTAAACAACATATACAAATGCTTATTACCCAGAAATAAATATGAGGATTTTCATAACATTAAGCTTTTAAATAACACTGTAAACTCGCTTTTTAATTGTTTATTACATTATTCTCAATATTTTTATGTAATGAACAAAATTAAAAATTCACAAATATGTTCAATTACTCATAATGTTATTATGGTGGTTAAAAATGTTTGAATTTCGCGCCATTAAAAAATATCAGCCATCTTTTTGTCTATATTGTAGCAAAAATTAAAATATAACGGCACTTTTTTAACTTTCCAGTTCTCAAATAAGCAAATATAGTTGTCTTTTTTTGATAACCATGTTTGCTTTATAACGAACAAAAACGCAAAGAAAAACAACAAAAATAATAATTTCTTTTGCAGTGCTGACAACCTACAAAGAAATTTCGACTATTTGTATAGTTGAATGTGTTTAATTGTGTTACGTTTTATACATGTTACAACACTAGCTTACTCTTTTCTACTTTAAATTATAACAAATGTCGCCATATTGCGTATTAAAATGTAACACTGTTTCTTCCACTTTTGACGAGGCAAGTAGGCAAGCAGGGCGAACAACTGTCGTTAAAAAGGCAGCTAAAAAAAGTGGAAAGTTTAATTTTTCCTTTAGGAAAATCATCGCAATTTCGGTCTAGAGCAGAAAGAAAAGACTATTATTAATAATTTGTGTGAATAAAATTATATGAAGTTTTGTTAAAAAGAATTGAATTTAATTGTCCGCTAAATACTAATGAAAGTGAGAAAGTAGTGATTTTGCAGAGTAAAAGCCATCTTGCGACCGAATCGTTTTTCGTTTTTGCGAAAGGCAGTGAAAGATAGTGACTGAGCAAATAAAGACACATTAAAAAAGGCCTATTTTTTGGTTGATAATATATTTCATCCATAAATTTTAATTAAAAAAAAACTTGAAAATATTGGAAAGTGTTGCAATTTGTGATATTGCTGAAAATTAGAAAAAAAAGAAATTGTAAACGTGTTTTCACGGGTCTTGGTTAATATTGAAGTAAAAAACACCGCAAAAAAACTGCTTTGTTGTTGTACACACAAATTATCTTCTTTTATTTTAATTTCGTTTGTGTCCATTGTTTCAAATAACACAAATAGAATATTTTATTTTGCGAAAATTGATAAAAAAGCCACTAAAACAAAATGAGTGGCGGTATGCCGGAGTTGGGTTCGAAAATCAGCCTTATATCAAAGGCCGATATTCGTTACGAGGGTCGTCTATATACAGTGGATCCTCAAGAATGTACAATTGCTTTATCAAGTGGTAAGTTAAATAATTATAAGAATTTAATAATTTCCAATATGTATATTTTATTTTCTGCGTATGCAGTATGTAAATAGGACTAATAAGGGAATACCGTTATAGAACGGTAAAATTCCATATTTCTTTACGAAATTGTCTTTTCTTATTTCACATTATATGCATTTTCTGTATTTTCTTATTTTTCTCATTTTTTCATCTTTTTTCTTTACAAAAAATTATTTCATGATTGTCAAGCTGGCATCGGCTCTTTTTTACACCGCCATACTTTTTTATTTTTTATTACTGCCCTCTTTTTTTCCTAATATTTCACCTTTATTGCAAACACAATTCTATACATACTTATCTATGTGTGTATTTTATTTTTTGTGTGTTATTTTTGTATGTAGATATGTTAAATGTGATTTTTCGTTTATATATTCTTTTCTCCTTAAAATTCTAATTAGATTTCTGTTGCTTTTTGATTTTCCTCCTTTTTGTTTTATGCACAGAAACACATACACATATATTTGTTTACCTTCTTTGCAATTGTTTACTCTTGTACTTTAGTCCGTTATAATTATGTATAACGGATTTAGTAACAGTTAATAGAATTTTTAGTTTTGTAATGTTGCAACAATAAAAATTTATACATATTTTGATCGCAATTGAAGTAATGTTGTTTGATTTATCTTTATCACAGATAATGGCATCTTAATAAGAATTGTATTTAGACTTTTAGTTGGCTTGGCTATATGTTGATTCATTTAAATTAATTCATAATTAACTCATACAAGAATCTTTAAAGTGGTTTAGATATCAGGAATATAGATCCCTTCAAATATGTTTATGGACCTTAAGAATTAAACCAGTCCACACATTGCTGAATGATATTTTATTGAAATCTATTGAACTGTTTACAAGTTACAAATTCATTTTTAATTCAGTTTTCATGTGAAATTCGATGCAATGGTCCTACATCCTTGAATTATTAAATTTAAAAATATTGTTCATAAAAGAAAACAAACAAAATAAAATATTTCTTTGTTGATATAGGGGTTAGAAGTTTTGATATCTATATAAAATCCAATTAAGAAGTGAGATCTAAAAATTCTTAACATACGTTTATGTTAATAAAAAGGCATTCGGAATTCGGAAACCCTTCCAGTATCTCTCACAAATAACACATTATTTTTTACTACTCAAGGACCAAAAATAAGTGGACACATAATGAAGTTTCCTTTTTTGTAAACATTCTTTGATGTAAATTGCGGTATTTATGGAATCTGTTATAACAAATGGCTTTTTTTTGCGACAACTGCATATTGTTTGCCATACCAAGAATTTTTTGGGAAATTTTGACTGCTTTCAAGTGCTAAACTTCAACATTGGCACGAGCATTAGCAATATACAATTTTTGAGCAGGAAGTTGCGAAAAATCTGCAAGAATATATATTTCGTCATCCATTATTATCATTAAATCGGAAGTAATTGTAACGATTTTGATTTATATTTACATATATCTACATATATTTTTAAGATTATAGTTTTTGTATAAAGTTTTTGTTTCTAAAAAATATGAAATATTTTTCTTTGCAGTACGTTCATTTGGTACGGAAGATCGTGAAACACAATTTCAAATTGCACCTCAAAGCCAAATTTATGATTATATCCTATTTCGTGGTTCTGATATTAAGGATATACGAGTGATTAACAATAGTCTACCACATCCAAATGATCCGGCTATTATGCAAGTACAATTACCTAATGGACAACACGTGATGCCACATTTTTCAATGCCAAACATGAACCCTCAACAAGTACCTCCAATGGGAACAACTGGTACATATGGTAATCCCTTTGGAACAATGAGTGGTTTAGGAGCTATTGGTGGTACCAGTGGAACTAGTGCTGTACCATCATTAGCACCTGGAGCTGGTGCTCCAGGACCATTTATGATGGGCGGTGGTAATCAACAACCTGTTCCCACACAACAAAAACCACCACAAGGACAACAACCACAAACACAACAAAAACAACCAAGTAAGTATCGTAAATCACTTGTAGTGGTACAAATAAAAAAATTCATCTGAAAACAATTTTAGATATTTTAATAAATTTAATCGATGTGTCGTGTCTGTCAGGTTTTGATTTTCTCCACCACCAAAAAATTATACATTAAACATTTTGTTTACTGAATCTAATTTAGTTATATACTTAGCAAGACAAAGTTAATGATGAGATGATTTATTTTATTGTTATTTATAAATTTGAAATCCAAATTCTTTCCTTATCTCATTTTAAAATAATATCCGATTGCGTTGAAGAGTGAGAGATGTGTTATTGTTAAATATAAAAAAAATTAAAAAAAAATAATTCTAATTTAGCTTCTTAACGTTTTTTATTATATTTCGTTCTTTCTCGTACAGGCTGTAATACTACAGATACTAACAATTTGGGTACATCCTCCTTACTAACCACCGTCGATAGTATTGGCTCGAATCTTAACAACAGTAGTAATGCTCCTCCTCATAACAATAATAGTAATAATAATACAAATTCCAATACTAATATTAATAACATTAGCACCAACAATAACAACATCAATGGCAACAATCATAACAACAATAGCAACAACAACAATGGAATTAACAACGTTGGTCTACTGGGCATTGGTCTGGGTATTGGTGGTTCAGGTGGTCTTCTTAGTAACATAGGCTTAGGTATTGGTGGAGGAGGTGTTGTTGGTAATAATACATCTGCAGCATCTGTTACAACTTCCACAAACAAGAAATTGTCTTTAACAAATGCAACGGCACTAAATAATCACAAAGACCAAGGTGTGAGGATAATCAATCTTTATATTACAATGAAAAGTCATATATTTCGATATCTTTTGATTTCTTTTCGATTTCGTTGATTTATTTATATATATATTGTTTTGTTAATTTTTGTATTTTATTTCCAAATATTTTTTTTGTAATTCTAGTTATATTTGTTTTAAAAATCATATTCTGCACTTTTGTTATGTAAAGAATTTTATTCTTTTTAATTTGAATCTTAAGAACATGAGCAGAAAATTGCTCCTAAATGCTTTTAATTTTTTTCTTGTTGCCAAAAATTGTATCTACGAATTATGTAGTTTTAAACATTTTGTCGTCTCATATTTTCTATCTAAGATGATTATTTGGAAAAACGAGAGTTTTTTAAATATAGTTTTTTCGTAGCAGATTTATAGGATTTAGTTTGAAACTGTATGTAAGTAGCATTCAATCATTCCCATGACAGCCGGTTCTTCGCTGATGAACCCGAAGTTCATCAGCTAGGGGCTATCACCACAGCAAAAAACAAGCAATAAGGTTTATCTTTGACTTAGAATCAGTTTTGGATTCGATCTAATCTTGACCATCGTACATTCATTTGTCCTACAGTAAAAACCTTGTCAAAATTACAGTGTTATCGTAATAAAAGACTAGTTGTTTTGTCAGGATTAGCATTAGCAAGATCGAAATTTCTCATAGGTCCTACATAACCCTAAAAAATTTCTTAAAATCTTTTAACGTGGTAGAACAATTCGTTACATTAATTTTTCTGAAAAAAAGTAAAGAAGCCAAAAAAGTAACACACTCTGCTCTCAAATAACTGGTACCTATAGTTTTATAATTATATTCACTATTTATGAAATTTTGAACCTTTTTCAGAAACGCTTTCATTAACTTTTTTAAGGTGCTTTCTGTCACTTTGCTCCAGTCTATTTCCGCTTGCAATCTACCACAGCATTGTACACCTTTTTGTGCTCTCAATTTTCTTTTAACAAGTGTCCATCAATATTCAATTGACCTTAGCTCCGGGCAGTTTGGGCGATAATTACATGGAACAAATACTAAAATGATTGATATTTTACCACTTAAGGACTTGTTTACCATAGTGTCAGGATGGCAAGTCAGGCAAAAATAAATGAATACATTATGAAATTTTATGAACGAATGCAGCCTTTTTTGTAAACATTCATTGATGTAGCTTTTGATATTTATAAAGTCCATGGTAACAAACGATTGGTGTCTTTTGCCACAATTACATTTTGCTTACCATACCTTTTTTAAGTTTTGACTGCTATTGAGAACTTTTCGACCTCACCCTTAAAAAAAGATTGAGGTTAATGTCTCTACCCAGTTCAAAAAAAAAAATATATATTTTTTTAACTCAAAAAATTAAGATTTTTTGTGCTTTTTTTTTGCCGAAAAAGTTTTGATATGCACAAGGCGCCACTCAATTTGCTTATTATTATTTTTTTTTAACAACATCATTTTTATTTTATCTTTAAATAATAGTAGATCCTTGGTCTATTGTGGCTTGTGTGTCAAAGCATTTTCCAGTAGATTTGAACCTAATTTGATTTATTTTTTTTTGTTTATTAAGTTATTTTGCGGAAATGTCTTTGAAATTTTAAAAATATTAATTTTTATTTTTGTTTTTTGAAAAATACTAGAATTAGTTTGGATTGTGGTTTAAGCAGATTTAATTATATTTTTATTAGGATTGAATTTAAGTTTTTTTCCTTGTTTTTTATTTGTTTCGTTTCATTAATTGGAAATTACTTGTAATTATTTTTATGCATTAAAAAATACATGAAAAATTATAGAAAAATCATACACACACTCACATATACATTCATCCAAAAAACACAATACATTTTCTTTTTTTGGTTTTTGTTTTTTCTTATTAAATGTTAATTTAATAAAGTTTCCGTCATAGACATGTTGGCTGGTGCTTCACGTTCAACGACGCCCATAAGTCTTATTTCACGAAAAAGTCCATCGGCTGATATTGGTGTTCAAGTGAATCAAAATCAACAACAACAGCAACAACAGCAAACGCACCAACAACAACATCATAACAATCAAAACCAACACCATCAACAACAACAGCATCCACATCATCCGAATCATCAAAATAATGCCGGCCACGGTGGTGGTAATCAGTCGCGTGATGCAGGTCATAAGCGACAAAATCATCCAAATCAACGTAGCGGTAATCAACAGCGTAACAATGATAACAACTATCGTTCAGGTCGCATGGTGGACAATTATAACAACATGAATCATTATAATCAACGCAATAACCAGGGCGGTAATCAAAATCGCAACAATTGGAATACACATCGTGGTAATATGCCCAACAACAACAATAACATGCGTAATCGTGGCGGTGGACTACGTCCTAATATGCGCAACATAATGGTGAGAAAATATATTTTTTATTTTTGTTTTTATTTGAAATCCAAATTTTTATAATAATTTGTGTTATTTTTAAAGCAGGGCTTTAGATCAGCAAATGGTCCAGGTGGCATGCAAAAACCTTCACGCAATCCTATTAAATTTGAACAAGATTTTGATTTCGAACAAGCGAACACTAAATTCGAAGAACTACGCTCTCAATTATCAAAACTTAAGGTGGGCGATGAACCCAAATCTGAACAGGTATCCTTTTTGAGTTTCATTTCTTTCTTATTTTTTATTGATTTTATTTTAGAATATTATTTTTAAATTTTTCTCTCCTTAATTGTATTTGTTAGTTGCCAGTTTGTCTCTTCCTCCTTATAATTGCAATCTAAATGTTTTTTTTGTGTTTTTTTTAAACTCAAGTGGAAAAAATAGATCTTTATTATTTTGTATCTATTTGTTTTCAAAAAGGATACCAGCACACAACTGTATTTTATTTGAATTTTAATTATATTTAGTTATTTTTTCAATTAGTTTGTATATTTTTCACGAATTCATTTTTATAATCACTTGTTTATTTAATATATTTTAATAATTCATTTATATCATCCTCTGATATTCCTGACAATAACAGTCTATAACATTAAAAATTTAAAAGCTTTGTAAACAAAATATTTAACCTTTTCCCTTTCACACTGAAAAAATGTGTTACCACCACTTTTAAGTACTGTTCGATTCAGAATCACATTCTGAGTCGATAAAACTATGTCCGTCTGCTTGTCTGGTTCCAGTTTTAAAGAAGTCTTAAAGACAATTTGTGGCATGTGCCATTATTTTTGTTTTATTTTGTAACTTGATTGAAATTATTTTTACAATTTACAAAAACAATATTTGTATCGTTATAATTACTAGTGATAAAATGTTGAACCTTTTTCGGAAACCCTTCCATTAACATTTTATTGAAGGGTTTTTTTTTGGAGGAATATTGCCTCTTTTGGTACAAATACAACATCATTGTTCTTGTACCACTTAAGGGCTTGTTTACCATATGTGACAGAATGTCAAGTTAGGTCTAAAATATGGACACATGAAGTGTTATGAATGAAAGTAGTCATTTTTCTAAATATTCTCCAATGCAAATTGCGGAATTTATAGAGGCCGTTGTAATAATTAGTTGGCTTTATTGCTTCAACTGCATATTACTTGCCACACCAAAAAGCTTTTGGTATATTTTGACTGCCTTTGGTTCTTAACTATAAAGTTTTTGACCATAAAGTTGCGAAAAATCAGCATATACGTTTTGTCATCCATTATGCAGCAAGAATATTTTATAGAAAACTTGACTTCAATTTTCGTGCTCTGTTTTGGCCACTAATTTTTTAGCATCGTTCTTGTCAAGAACTTTTTGAATCTTGTAAGTTTTTAAACCCGTAAACCCGGGATGCTTTTCTACCGGATGTGTTGGAAACACTTTAAAAATGTAGATATTTGAGTGCTTTAAATCAGATTAACAATATTCATTTGTTTGACATGAAACATAATAATTGACTTACAAAGGTAACTTTATAAAACAAACTTGGTTTAAAAATTAAAGAAAAGGATGTTTAGAATTTTTACGATCTCACACCTTTTTAAATAATGTGCCAAATTATATGAGAATCAATCCATTATTTTTCATTGGTCTCTTATACAATGAGTTATTTTTATTACAGATTTAAAGAAATTAAAATGGTTTCGATATAAAAAATTATTTTATATTCCCTAAATGTTTTTTAAGATAAATTTTTATTAATCACAATACAACTGTGGCAAACAACTAATAAAAAAGATAAATGTATTTATTCTTTTAAATTGAAACATCATCTAACCCTATAATATTTTTTTGTTTTCCATTAATATCCTTCTACAAAACAACTACTACCTACTACCTCTACCACCAATGTTCCAATCCAATATTATTATGGTCCAAATAAAAACTCTTGGCTACTTAACTCTGTTGTAAACTGCATGACACTGCTGTTATCCAAAAATTCTCCAATACTTCCTACTCCTCCCACCTTTGCTACTACTACTACCACTACTCAACACACCATTTACAAAATGCACACTTACACAAATAACTCACTCTTTGACTTAAATATTATTTGATTTGTTTACTTTAAATTAATTTAAAATAATTATGATTTTTTTGTTACAATTCTTTTGATTTGTTTTACATATTTGTCATTATTATTTTAATAACATTTTAACACAAACTTTTTAATATTTTAATTATTGAAATATAATTCTGTGTGTGTTATGTGTTGAAATGTGCATTTATGTCTGGTAAATGGAATAAACAAAAAAAAAAATAATAATAATTATTGAATGAATGACTGAAAAATAAAAGTGTTCTTCGCCTACTCCTACTACTTCACAGATGAATGGTGAAACTGATAAAAAAGATGATTCGGGTAATGAGACTGGAGCTGGTGAGCATGAACCTGAAGAGGAGGAAATTACGGTAGGTTACGATAAGACCAAGTCATTCTTTGATAATATCTCCTGTGAAACTGCACAAGATCGTGCAAAGAATAAAAATTATGATTGGCGTCAGGAACGCAAATTGAATAGTGAAACATTTGGTGTTTCATCTACAAGGCGTGGAGGGTAAGATAAACATTATTTTTTATTTTTGTATGACTAAACAAATGAATGCATTTTATTTATTTTTTTGCAGTTATCGTGGTCGAGGCAACTATTACAATAATCGTAATATGGGTAATTATAATAATGGCGGAGGTTATAATAATCGCGGCTATCGTGGTAATAACTATCGTAATCGCAGCAACAATCGTAGTAAAATGCATAATAATCGTGAAGGTAGCAGTTCAAATGGTGGTAATACCAATATTACAAATAATCCTTCGGTCAATAATACAGCTACAAATTTGAAAAATCAAACGCAACAACCTTTAACTACAGGTTCAGCTACAAATCATAATGCTAACACAACTCCAGCGACCACATCAAAAACGGTGTCTTCAGGTTTACAAGAAACTAACAATCAACCACAAATGGCTGCAGTTGGTGCAGGTAAGTTTTGAAGTTTTTTTTTCTATTAAGAAATAATATATAATAAATAATTTTCTTTTGGTGAAAAATTTAATTTTTCGTCAAAATTTGATTTTTTATTTTTGGTGAAAAATTTATTTTTATTTATTTTTTTGAAAAAAAAAAATTAAATTTTTGCGAAAATGTTTCGTTTTTGGTGAAAAATTGAATTTTTAGTAAGAAATGGAAATTTAAGAGAAAAATGTAAATTTTAGTGAAAAATATAGAAATGAATAATGAAAAATGTTAGGTTTCTTATTTCGATTCTTGACTGAATAAACATATTCCTTGTTATTACTTGTATTTTCATTTCTTTCTTGTTGTTCTAATATTTTGTTCTTCAATTGCTCTAAAGTCGGCAATAAATTATAACTCTCAATTGCAATAACCACATTTTCCACTTCAGAAGCAACATAATAAAAATATAGATAATTCATTTGGAATAATTCTCTCAGCATTCTTCAATTCATCAGCAATTGTACTAAATTTATTTAATTGTACAATATATTTTTCTTCAGATAAGCTTACAATTTCTATTATCCCCAATAATCTTGCTTTATCATTTAATTTCTAAGATGCATAATTATCAGTATTTAATTTGGAAACTTAGTTCAACATCTTGATTCAAAAAAATTCTTTCATTAAAATAGGATATACTGCTTTATACTATTCTTTAGAAATCCTTAAAGCAAAGTTTTATATATTTACGGTATGAAAATTTTCTTCGGAATTTAAGGTATTCCTAATAATGAAACACAAAAAAAGACATAAGTTGTAAGATCAATACATTTTATTATTTTATTGAAATTATTATTATAATTTATTAATAATTGAATAATTTTGGAAACCCTTCCATTAACGTTTTATAGTGTTTTCTGTCGCTTTGTTGTTGGTTCATGTTTTTGTCAAATTCTAATTGGACTGGCAGTTGAATAAATGCAACAAATTCTGTTCATTGTCTGCAATGGGCGGACATCAAGCACTTGTGCCCTTCAATCTCTTTTAACGAGAGCCCATTATATCTCCACTGGACTTAGATCCTGGCATAGGTATTAAAAAACCGACATTTTAAGAAAACCGGGTTTTAAGTTATTCGGAAAAAAACGATTTCGAATACGGTTTTATGTTAACAATTCGGTTAACCGGGTTTTTGTTTGACTATTGTAAATTTATAGAAAAAAAATATATTATTTAATAGAAATCTAGAGTTTAACGAAATCAGTTTCCGGTTTCGGGTTTTGAATATATTATCCGCGCAGTTTGGAAGACAAACTGGACTACTTTCCTACCGGATTTGTTGGGTGCTCTTTTGAAAATGCTTTATATTTTTTTGTTTTCATAGAATTTTATCAACGTTTTCTCTTTTTCTGCTGTAAAAAAAAAACTTTTCATTTTTCCCTCCTCAAAAACAGTTTTCGATTTTTGTAAGGTTTTATGTAAAAGGACAGTTTGTTATAGATACAAACATAACAAAGTAAAAATACTATATTCGGTTATGTCAAATCTTTAATAACCTTCATCACGATCTCTTTAGAAAATTTGGCTTGTAAGAGGTTACCAATCCCCTGAGTCCTATTTCTAAATTACTTTGTTTATAATATTTTGCCGTGATCGCTTCATTCAAGCGCCAAATTTCCAAAAATTTTCTGTAACAGTTTCAGATTTATGTGATTTTAAAAGTTAGGGGATACCACTTTCCTCCTCGTAAATTGTGTTGTCTACAATTAAGTGTTCTTAAATATTTCTCAGTAAAGACAATATCTCAGCTTGCCAAATTTTATGAAAAATTGTTTTTCAGCCCTAGGAAGGTGCCTCAGATATCGGCCAATAAATTTTTCTTCTACTTAACCGATTTTGCCGGATTTAACTAAAATCTTTTTAGGCCAATTACATCCACTTGAAAATTTGAATCTTGAACATTTTATTAAGTTCTGTACATTTTTGTGGATGTAAAGTGTGCCAACAACAGACAGACCAGACATCTCTCTTCTGTCGCAAGATCCTTTGGATCAGATTTCGCATGTGATAGTTTTGCAGACAATAAACAGATTTTGCCGCCATCAACAAAAGTAGTTCTGGTACAACTGAGATCGGGATGGAGCAATAGGCTCAATAACTTCTGGTTTCGCATCGAAAGTGCCGCTCTAAACCCATGTATTACATGTGGCCAAGGACCTCATGATACACGACATTTATTCCAATCCTGAAAATTTATGGACTCAACCAATCGAGGTTGCCAGATTCCTTGGCCTGGAGTTGAACAACAACATGAACTAAAATTGATACTTATTTCTTCCAGCTGTTACAACAACAGACCAGACATAGTTGAATCGAATCCCTTACTACCACTTGTGGTGGTGAAGGGTATAAAAATATTGCTATAATTGGACATTTTATAAAAGTGATTTTTTAATAAAAGTTAAAATTTATTGTAAATATATAGAGTGAGTATTACGATAAGGTACTCCAGGAGCTGTTTTTTTTTTTTTTTTTTTTTTTTTTTTTTTTTTGAAAGAACTATTTTTTATTTTTATTTTTTTTAATAATTTTACAATATTATTAATTATTTTATATAATTATTGTTGATTTTCATAACTTCTTTTTTTTAGGCCAATAATCTTTTGTGTTGGAATCTACATGAGATAAGTTCAAAACAATTCATTAAAAAAAACCATCAAAAGGAATTTTTATAACAAACATATAAAAATACATTTTGGTTATCAAAAGTATTTTTGTCTTAACTGCTGACGTCCTTCGCTCCCATCTACGAAAAATAAAATAATAAAATATTAATAAATCTATAAATATAAAAATCAAATCATCAAATTAAAAAATAAGAAAAGGAACAACACTAAAAATAATAATATAAATAATTAACATTTTAGCATAAATATTATATTTAAAATAGTTTATGTTACACATACACACAACCAACTTATCATTACAACTGTGGAGAATGTCAAACAAACAATAATTAAAAATTTATGGGTAAAAAAAGGCGGCACATAAAGAAAAAAATCACATTTATATATTGAACATAAACAAAGAAAACTAAAAAAAGAACAGGAGAAATTTATAAAAAAAAACATTTTAAAGATGTTAGAGTATAAAATAGGCTTAGAAAAAATAATAATAATAATAAAACAAAAATGAAAGGATAATAAGTAACAATTTATATAAAAAAGAAAAACAAAAAATGAAATGAAAAATACAAGAAAAAATGAAAATACAAGAATTAAAAAAATGAAGATTTATATCCCCCAAACAAAAACACAATACTGAAGAATAATTATTTAGAAAAATAAAAAAGAAATTGTTCAAATAAAAAGAAAAGAAAGAACTAATCAAAGAAATATAAAAATAAAAATGGCGCTTAAAAAAACTAAAAAAAGGAATGTCTTTTTAAAAATCATAACAAATAGTATAAAAAGCAAATTTATGAGGAGAAAAATTGAGAGAGAGAGAGAGGAGGAACGTTATAAGTTTTGTTTTAAAAGATTTAATAAAACTCAACTTTTTTTTGTATATTTTTGTTGTGGAAATGGTTGAGAGTTGCATTTATTGGAATTATATTGAAAATACTTTTGAATGCTAAAAAAAATATTATATATTACATAAGAAAAGAGAATATATAATAAAGAAAAAAACAAAAACCAACATGTAAGAAAAAATATTTCTCTTTTAAATGAACAAAATTAATATAAATCTAAAATTAAAAATTGTAAAACTTAAACAAAATCTTTTTTATATAAAAATATCATTAATAATAAAAATGTACGCATGTTGGTTTCTTAAAAAGTAAGAGAGAGTGAGCTTTTTAGAATAATACAAATCTGCTACTTCTTGATTATTACAATTTAAATGGCGTTTATTTAATTACTAATTAGCAATGTTTAATATTTTTAATTATATTATTATAAACAATATACACCAACCAACTACAACATATAAGTTTAAGTTTAAGTCATGTCGCAACGACTAATGTTTTTTTTGCCTAAAAAGAAATAATAAGAATAAAAGCAAACATTTGGACCTCAATAATACAAAAAATAAAACTAATGAAACGAAAATAATTAAAAACGAATTCGCCAAAAAAAAACAAAAAACGATATTCAAAATTTTGTAGAAACAAAAACTTAAAATAAAATTCAAAGAATTTTATTGAAAGCTCTTCTTTTTTAATAGTAAACTATTTTTTTAATTTAAAGTAATTTTAAAATTTATACATTTATATATATAATTTTTTTAATAAAACACAAATTATCTAATTATGTTAAAAATATATTAAGAATTAAATTAAGCTTTATTTCTTTTAACTATATCTCTATAAATATTACAAAATTGTAAGCCACCACTCCAAAAACAACAACAAGACTTTTCTTAGAGAAACTTATTTTTATTGAGCTTTTTCCTAAAACCACCCCACCTCATTTTTTTATTTTGTTGTTATATAAAAGCTAACCCCCCGGTCTCTATGATTTAAAATCATTCTCAATTAAAATTTTAAGGTTTTAAAACTTTATTTAAATTTATTTAAAAATATTAAAGATTAATTTTGCCAAAATAACATGCGCCAGTGTTTATATTTTTTTTGTTATTTATATATTATTTTAAGTTTATTTCTCTCTCTCTCTCCTAAGGCGCCTTCTCACTCTTCATATAATCATAACAACAAATGTATACTAAAAACGTTAAAAAAACTCCACAACATTATTATTTTTTATTTATTTACTCATCATTTATAAAATTTTGTAAATTTGTAAGCAAAAGCTCACTCTCTCTTTTATTAAAAAACAAGAAAAAGAGTAAATAACAGAAAAACTCTATGAAAATATATTTAAAATTTTATTATATAAATTAAAAAAAGGAAAAAGAAGCATACAAAAACAACAAAAATATATATACACAGAAATATGTATTTTGAAATTATCATAATAAAATAAAAAAATCTATTAAAGTAAATCGAAAAATAAAAATTAAAATAAAAATCATTGTCAAAATATAATATTATATATATAAAAAGAAAAAACAAATTATTAAATAATAAATTTGTGTAGTATATAAAAGGTTTATAAAAGTTTTATCCTTATTATTAAAATTAAAGAGAATTAAAAAAAAATAACAAAAACCTGTATATTTTCTTTTTTCCCTTTTTGGCCCCTAAATTTTTATGGATTAATTTCGTATGGCAACCTAACAACAGTTACGTTGTCAGTTGCCAAAATTATATTATAGATGGCAACTGGCAACTTAAGTCGTAAATTTTAGTTGCCAAATAGTAAATATTTTGGCAACTGTGTTTTTCTGATTGTCTAGCATAATTTACAAATTTGTTTTTAATTTAAAACTTATGATTTTTGTTTTATTTTTACAATTATGCTATATTTTTCCAATTATGTGGTACTAAATTATTAAAGTAACAAGACAATAATTTGAGGTCCTTTTTAAATAAATCGAGATAAATCCAAATATTATTCGTGGTTTTCGGGCTTTGGTGATTGATACAAATGTCGGATATTTTCCATGATGCTTACGTTTGTTTTTCGTAGAAAATTGTTTTCAATTTTAGTTGTTCCTTCCTCGATAATTGTGGAAACAATTTATTAAGGATAAATTTTTTGTTCTATTGACTGCAAAACATAAATCACTCGTACATACTTTTAGCAACAGTGGTAGGTTGTTTACCGTCTTTGTAAAGGGTATCAACATAGTATATAGTACTATGTCATATTTGAAAACATCATCACTTCATTTTTTAAATTCGGCACCACGAAATAATTCCCAAATGAAATAAGTTCCAACGGAGTACATAAAATAATTCTGGAGAGAATGAAAAATGACATGACCAACCATTCAATGATTTCAAATATCCAATTGGAAACCATTGATAATTAAAAAACCAGCTTCTCTAATAAAACTTTTTCTCCTCGACAGGGACTAAAGGGCTTTAATTATAAAAATTTCGGAAACTTCTACCGGACTTAATTCCCTGTGCACTTTCACAACACACAATTTGAAGTTGTCCAAAATCTTTAAATTTTGTTTCGATTTTACGGGATTTAAAGTTGAATTTGTTTGCGACCATTTTTGAAAACAGTTTCACTTTAATTTTTTATAAATCAAAATGTATCCTTAATTGGACGATATCAAAAAACTCACCTCCAATTTATATAAAGTACCTCTTGCAGAGGTCCAAAATTGTAAAATTTAATATTTTTAAAACGTTGTATCCCAGCTCTGGTATAAGGTGGTACTCTTCAAGTGCTGAGAGGCATGCGAAATTTCACCTAAACCTAAAAAACATTATATAAAGATATGTTATAATTGCTATTCACTTAAGGAGTGAGATCGAAAAGTTCTTTACATACATATATATTTATAAAAACGACATCATTAAACTTACAGTTTTGATTTTTTAAATATTTTTGTAGTTTTAATCACCAGTGATACCATTTTCAATAAATTTTTGAAACCCGTATAAATCTTTTTTTCTAATTCTCATTAAAAAGAGTGGAATGGAACATTTCCCTGTTTTCCTACCGGATGTATTGGGAGCTCCTTTAAAAATGCTTTATATTTCTTTGGCTTCAAAAACTTGGTTTTCTATCAACAAGTTTTCCGGTACTGTTAAATAACATTGGAAACAGTTTAACAACACACCTATGAATGCTGTACCAATTTTTGTAGGTTTTATTGAAAATATTTAATAATTTTGGTACACACTTTCTTTTGGTAACTCATTTTAATGAGATTAACTTGTTTTAGGGAGGAAACTTGATCAATTTACCCAATAAAAAGTAAATGTTAAGAATTTTTCGATCTCACTCTTTATTACAAAAATAGAAATTTATAAAAAAATACAACATGCTTATTATTACATACATATATACATTATAATACATTATTTGAAGTGACTAAAAAAATAATACATTAAATTAAATTTCTAATTAAAAAATAAAATATACATAAAGACATGTATGTATACATTAAACAATTACCTTTGTTGTCTTTTTCTTTTGTTTTTGTTTTATTTTTTTGTTCAAATAATTAATAAATAATAAATATCTTTAGGTCAGACTTTATTGACTATAATTTTTTTCATTCAAAAAACACAAAACACAATTTTGCTAACGAATATAGAAATTTGCTTATCTATATTTCAAAACCTTCAAATAAATGCATTTACGAAATTTCGAAATTCCAAAAATATATAAAAGCTGGATTTTAGATTCTTTAAAATACAGTTTCAGTTCAGTTTCAGAATCTAAGAACAGTTTTATAGTCAGTTTTTAAGAAATTAAAAAAAAACAATCAATTTTGAAAATGTTCGATTGGTCCAATAAAAATGTTGTTTATGTTGGAGGTTTTAGTGGCATTGGTTATCAAGTCTGTCAAATGATTATGAAGAAACCAATTAAAGTGAGTTGAACAATTAATAAGTGACTAGAGATCATAATATTAAAACTAAATAATTAATTTACATAAAGTACTTAATGGTTATGGGACGCATGGAAAATGTTGAAATGTTAAAGAAACTTCAGACCATAAATAGCTCGGCAAAGGTAATGTTTGTTCAAATGAATGTTGCTGAATATTCGAGTATTGTTAAGGCGGTAAAACAAGTTGTTGATGTTGTTGGTCATGTTGATGTTTTGATTAACGGTGCTGGTGTTTTAGCTGATAAGGATATTGAAACAACAATTTCTGTTAATTTGGTAAGTAAATAGATTATATTTTTCTAATTAATTGGAATATAAAAAACTAAATAGATATCTTTTATACCCTACACCACATTGGCTGGTGGATGGTTGGAGTACTTGTTTAAGCAGATATTTGTTACATTGGAAAAAATTTGTTTAACACGCTTTTAAGTTTATCACTTAACTCATTGTCACTTAATGTCCGTCTCATTGTTAAATCGTTTCTAAATTGTGAATTCACTGCACAAAAAGCTATTTTGGAAAAGTAATTTTGTAACGTTGGAACTATAGAATATTTCTTAACGAAATTTGATATGGAAATTCTTAAGGTGTTTTCCAATTGATTTGTATAAGGACATGGGTCCTAAGTTCGGGCCAAGATTTTTGTGCCTTATCTTTTACAATTTTAGAGATATTTAGACCAAAGTAAAATTTATACTCGCTTTATTTCTGAATTCCCTGCAAACTATTAAATATGTGAATTCATTAAACAGTTATTTTATATTGAAATAGGAATTTAGAAAAAATTGCAGATCTTTCTGATTTTTTCCAAAGATGTTTTTTTTTCTTTCTCAATTCTGAAAGAATTTTAAAGCAAATAAGAGGACATTAGGGGAAACACTTTCCACTCTAGCTTTATTGGGATTTTGATGTTGTCTTCCTAAGTTTTTTTGCAGTCTTGCAAAAAATAGGACCTTGACAATATAGATACATTTATTAGTTATGCACTTATAAAATATGTATTGGATCAAGCTTTTTATAGCAGCAGAACGGCGAATTTTCTAAAAAAAAGTAATTTTTTTTAAAGTTTTCCCTGCATTGAAATTTGGTTATTTTGGAATGAGAAAATGGAAATGTTTTTAAAATCCTTCATTAAGGTCAACTTTGTCCATTTTTTATTTTAATAAACTTGGCCCACTCCATTTAAATTAGCACATTTCCCTTGTAAATATATGATGCAAAATTATATGTTAAATGTGTATAGCAATTTCAATTTAATTCTTACCATGGAGCCCCAATAGATTTCATGCAAATCCATCTAGCCAATCAAAAGTTATAGGATTTATCCTCACTATCGAGTGTTATCGACTATAACACTCTAAAATTTACACTAAAAAAACCTTCATTCACTTCGTTGTTTTTAATTAATTAATTTGGCAACCAGATGACGTCACAACTAATTGTAATTGAAAATTTTGTTCAATTCACAAAATTGTTTCTTAATACCAAGCGCCCAGTATCTGAGAAAATGCGCAGTAAGTGGATTTTTTCCAAAAATAAAAAATGAATGTAAAAAGTATTTGAATCAGACTATTGG
Organism: Cochliomyia hominivorax; assembly: GCA_004302925.2. NCBI lineage: Eukaryota > Metazoa > Arthropoda > Insecta > Diptera > Calliphoridae > Cochliomyia > Cochliomyia hominivorax. Next base: position 15,560,286 of record PYHX02000413.1, read on the forward strand.
CAGAATTTGCTACAGGATAATACATTTAATATAAACAAATTGCGCCTAAGAGTATGTGATATATTTAGATTTTATTAATTTTTAATAGCTGCTACTAGTTTTAATATTCTGCCTGCCTGGTATTAAGAAATGAATTTCTGAAATGAACACAAATTTGATTGTGCGTCCCAGGGTTACCAAATTTATTTAAAATAAAGAAATAAAGGAATGAGATCTTAAAAACCAAGCGATTTAAGTTACAGTTTTAATTTTTTAGTAGATTGAAATCATTATTTCAATTTACAAAAAAATAATTTTAATCGTTTTAATTATGATGAAATTTTGAATCTTTTTCGGGAACCCTTCCATTAACGATTTTATAGTGCTTTCTATCATTTTGCTGGAGCAGGTAGTCAATCTCCGTTTAAAATCAAGCACTCTTTTTGACAACTTTTTGTGCTCTTCAATTATTTTTTAACAAGAGCCTAATATCTCTCCATTGGCCTTAACTCCGGGCAGTTTAGAACATATGACTATTTTGATATGAATACCACATTATAGCTCTCGTACCATTCAGGGGTTCAGACCAAAAATAAGTGGACACTATGGAATATTATGTCTTATGAATGGAAGCAACCTTTTCTGTAAGTATTTCTTGATGTAAATTACGATATTTATGGTGCTCGTTTAAACAAATGATTGGCTGCCTTGCCGCAACTACATATTGCTTGCTATACTAAGAATTTTTCTGGAAATTTTAAAAGCCACATAAAATTTTTGACCAGAAAGTTGTGAAAAATCTACCAGAACATACGTTTCGTCATTCACTTTACAGCAAGGATATTTTTTTTTAACTTCACTTCAATTTCCTCTAAATTTTAAGCAGCGTTCCTGCCAGGAACTTTTTGAGCCTTGTATGTTTTTAACTTACGTTAACCGGGATGCTTTCCTACCGTATTATAGGCGTTCTATTTTTTGGCTTAAGAAACATAATGTGGACAATTCTTCTACCTGAACCAGGTTTCTATAAACGGAAAAGTTTTTCCGGTACTATTTGATTGGAGTTTGACCAATTTTCTTTTGGACCAAGTTGGCTTTTTATAACCATTTTTTTGATATTAAACCTAAATATCTGACATATTTTTCAAAGGTAACTGGATCAATAAAAGAATCAAATAATACTGGGGTTAATAGTTTTAATAAAATAGGTGTGTTAAGATTTTTTTGGCCTCACTCCTTAAATTGCAGTTAAAATTTATTTTTTATTTCTTATCATATTTCATATAGACCGGTTTAATAAATACCACTTTAATATTTATGCCATATATGGATAAATCCCAATCTGGTCATGGTGGCATGGTTGTAAATATTTCCTCTGTTTATGGTTTAGAACCGGGACCAGCTTTCAGTGTTTATTCTGCAGCTAAACATGGTGTTGTAGGCTTTACCCGTTCAATGGCGGTATGATATTTTACATAATTTTGATTTTTTCATAAATAATTAATAATTATTTCTGTTCCCATTTGTTTAGCACGAACATTATTATGATAAAACTGGTATTATTTTCTTATGTATTTGTCCCGGTTTGACCTCAACTGAAATGATGATGAATAAACGTGATATGAATTGGCTGAAATGGGTAGCACACAATGAACATCTCTGGGAAATGGTCAAGGATGCTCAAATGCAAACACCTCAGGAATGCGCTACAAATATGATGAGTGTTATGGAACAACCAAAAAATGGTGGCATCTATATGTGTAGCATGGGTGGTATGAAGGAAATTATGCCCACGGTTTATATGAATTTTTAATTGATCTTTATGATGATGGAATTTATCTGAAATGAAGTTTGAAATAAAATTAGAAATTTGTGTTAAAAATATATAGAACCATTTTAGTATTTGGAATATAGAGTAGGCCAAATTGATCAGATGAATAAGTTATATATAAATATATATTTTTTTAAATAAAAAATCAGTTTTAAAATTTTATGTATTTTCAATTTTAAATATTTCATCAAATATTTAATTCAAAGAAGTAGGAATGTTATATTCGGCTAAGCCGAATCTTCATTACCCCTCCTCCCCACCAATTGCATGTGAAGTGAATTCACAAAATATGTAAACGTTTTTTTCTAAAATAAAACACAGGAGCACGTAATGACTCATTAAAAAAATTGGTATTTTTGGCTATAACTTTTTTTCTACTGAATCGATTTTTTGATAATTTTTGGAATAATAATGAAGTACTTTAAACTTAATATAATGGCGAAAGTTTTTTCTAATCTTTTGATTTTTAATTAAAAAAATTTTTGTAAAGTTTTTTCTTTGAATTTAGAGGTTATCTCAGTTATCGTTCTATAACTATTAATATGCTTAACCGATTTTGCTGGTTTTAAAAAGGAAACTACCTCAGGACTAAACCAAATACCTAAGTCAAATGCCATTGAGTTCTGATAATTATTGCGGAGCGTGCCAACAAACGGACAGACAGACGGACGGATATAGCTAAATCGACTCAGATTTTGATTTGATGCAATTATATATACATTATGGGATATTTCTTAGCGTTACATACATAATGACAAAGTGGTGGAGGGTATAAAAATCATTTATCAATTTTTTCGCATAAATATTTGAAAAAAGTTTAAGTTTTGTATTAATACTTTTGGCATACACTGTATTCATTCATCTCTGATATCTTTTGTAAATAAAATAATTTGTTGTTACTTCTTCTATATAATTGTTGACATAACAAATTTGTGCTAAAAGTAGAACATTTATTTTGTTTTATTTACCGAATAAATTGTATTTTCTTTTCTTTTTTTGTTAACAAACATCTGGCTATAAAATCTTATCAGTTATGTGAAACAGTGATGCCAGAAAGGGGGGAAATAATTAAAATACAAAAAATACAAAAAAATGAATAATGAAATAAAAAAATAATTAAAATAATAAATTCACTAAATGTTTAAATATATTTCTTCTTTGGGGAATGAATTAAATCTCTTGTTTTTAACGAAAAAAAAAATTAAATTTTGGTGAAATTTTGTAAAAATATTTTTAATATTTGACTTTATAAAAAATCTATATAAATAAGGAAATTTAATTACAATAAGTCCAACGTTGTTTTTAATTCAGTTCTTTAAACAAATTCCCACTTATTAATTCCGAAATACCCAAAATTCCAATTCAGGAAAAACTTGTTTCAAAAATGTTCTCTTTTTCAATTAAAAAGCCGTTATAAAAGATTTGATTGTTTTAAACGTTTTGATCCATAACAAATCGTTTTTTCAATCAACTATTTTGATTTCGATTTTTTGATCGATTAATCGATTTTTAATCGATTAAAATAATCGACAAAAATTTTTTTAAATTAAAATTCATTTTTCTATTATTCTCATTTTCTTCCTCAATTTTATCTCTTTTTTTTAAAAAAAATTTGGAAAACATATGGACTACCGGGAAATGTATTTGTCCTAATGCTCTGGGTTCAAGTTTCTTACATTCTTTCAAAATCATTAATAAATATAAAATCGTTAATAATAATTTTTTTTAAAAGCTTTTTATTTGAATTTTTTTTTAATCCACATAGCTAAGGAGTGAGATCAACAAATTCTTAACATACATAATAGTTAAAAAAGGAAGCCACTAGATTTACACATTTATTTTTTATTTAATTGAAATAATTATTGCAATTAACGTGATGAAATTTTGAAACTTTTTAGGAAACTCTTCCATTAAAGCTTTTATAGAGTTTTCTGTCACAGGTTTTTTATATCCGTTAAAAATCTACTACACTTTTGTGCTCTTCAATTCTCTTTTAGGAAGAGCCCAATATCTCTCCACTGGCTTTAGCTCCGGGCAGGTTGGAGGATTTGCCTCTCGTTGTAAAAATATCACATTATTGTTGTTGTACCACTCAAGGGCTTGTTTTTCTTAGTGACCGAATGCCAAGTTACACCAAAAATTTTGGACACATTAATGAAGACTTATGAATGGATGCAGCCTATTTTTTGAACATTCCTGGATGTTAATTTACGTTATTTATAAAGTCCGTTGTAAGAAATGATTGTTTTTTTAATGCTTTTGGCTCCAAAACCTTTCTTCAACATTCCCTTGAGCTTCAGCAAAATAAAATTGTTGATCGGGAAGTTGCGAAAAATCTGTCAGTACATACGTTTTGTCATCCAATATGCAGCTTGAATATTTTTTAGAAAACTTGCAACAGCGTTCCTGTCAAGACTTTTCGTACCAAATAGTCCAAGCTCGGGTTGTTTTCTTACCAGATGTGTTGGGAGCTCTTTGAAAATACTTTTTATTTTTTTGGCTTTAGAAACACCATGTGGACTCTTACTGCTATCTGAACCAGGTTTTCTATCACGGTACAACTTCTTCCGAGATTGTTTAATTAATTTGAAACGGTTTGATCGCAAACCATTGTGAGATTGACCAACTTTTTGTAGGACCAAGTTTTCTCATAGTGCGCACTTTTCTCTGGTCACTCTTTTTTATCAAATTTCAGACACTTTTTGCAAAGGTAACTTGATTAAAAATCAAATAATACTAAATTTCGAAATTTCAATTAAAAAGGTCTGTTTAAAAATTTCCGATCTCACTCCTTAGTAACACATGTAACCAAGTTTGTAAAGACCTCCTCAAGAGCTGTAAGATAATAACAATTTTTTTTAAATCGAATGAGAAACAAAATTTTGACACGCGTTAAAGAAATTAAATATTACTCTTCCCGAAAAACTCAAACAGGTTCCAAACTACCGAATTTATGACGCCACGCTGTATTGCTGTCATTATGTTAAAAATTCTTTTAAATTCGTATATGCGATCAAAAGTTAAAAAATTGAAATTGTTACAATGACGGAGTACTCAATTTTGATTCAACCCGGGAAGATCCTATGGGTTCCAAAATTCCAAAATTATAATGCCAAACTCCTCTGCTCTCATTATGTTAAATTTAATTCAAATCCATTCAGCAGGTACCAATGACCATTTTATCCAATTACAATTATTGATAATAAAAAAATATTTTGCGGAAATTTTGGAATACAAATTTTTGTAAAATGGGAGAAATTATTGCTCATAATTCTGGCAACACTTTCATTTCAATCTCTTATCAATACGAGGGGTTTTTTTATAAATTGTTTTTTTTTTTTAACGTCAGCTGTCGAAGTAAAAGTTTCCTAAATGCAGTTTTAAAAAAGTGCTACTTCTTGCAACAAGTACAACAAGATCAAAGAGAAAAATATATATTAAAATGGAACTAGAAAATAAAAATGTTATATATTTGGGAGGTTTTGGAGGCATCGGTCAGAAATGTATTGAGGAATTCTTAAAAAGAAATATCAAAAATATGATTATATTCGATTTAAAAGAAAATACGAAAATTTTAAAATATTTACAAAATACTTATCGAACAAGTGAAATCCATTATATACCAGTGGATGTAACTAAAACCGAAACTATTGAATTGGCCTATAAAAAAGCTAAAGATATATTGGATAATATTGATATAGTGGTTAATGGTTGTGGTCTAATGAATGATAGATATTTGGATTTGACAATAGATATTAATTTGGTAAGATTGAAAATGAAATTTTCGTTATATGATTGGAAAGCTAATAAAAAATTTAATAAACTAGATTTCTATTTAACGTTATTTTTATTTTTTTGATAAGATTAGAATTGTGTCAAAGTGACTTAAAAAAAAATATAAGGAGTGAGATCGAAAAATTCTTAACATACATATATGTTAATAAAGTTTATAAAGCCCATCTATAGTTGACATATATGATATGTATATCAAACTTTTGCAAATGATTTCCAAAATTTTGCTATTGAAATCCATAGAAATTGGTTCATAAATTGCGCTGATATTAGTAGAAAACTAAAGGTACTTCAAACTTTTATTCGGGTCTTTAATTTATTGAAGAATCTTTACGATTTGGAGACTTAATTTGTTCACAGTTAAATTTCAAATAATTCAACGTATTTATATGTTAAAGGTAGAAATGAATAGGATCATTATTTCCGGAGTTATAGACAAAAACACATGTTCCGTTATTTTGAAACCTCTATGAGACCTATGGACTTGGTTATGCCACTAATTAATTACTAACTTTTTCCTCGAATTTTGATTTTTTTTAAATTTTGAAATCGGTTCATAAATAGCGGAGATATTAACAATTCTTTATTTTCCTTGTGGTTGTTGTTGTTGTCGGATATAATATCGAAAACAATAACAATGTAAGGCAAAATAAAGTTTCCGACTTTTTCTATTTAAGGTAGATATTTAAGCCAGATCCATAATTGTTATACTGGCAGATCGGAAATAATTAGGAGAATTTTTGAGTTGAAAACATCACATTAATTGATCCATTTGTATCCATCTTATAAGCAAAGAGGCATTTTCCGATATTTTGAACTTTCCATGGAATATATAGACTAAATTTTGATGCAGAAAAATAGTTAATTTTTTTTTCTGAAATTTTCGAAATCGGCCCATAAATAGACGAGTTATTGTGTACTCTTTTAGATTTGTATCAGTATTATTTTAGTGAAAGCGAAAAGTACTCGTGATCTGAATAAAATTTTGAATGCATTTTGACTGCTCTAGAGAATATATGTTGACTCATATAAAGGCTATAGAAATGGCTGTCATTTTCTCTTTCTTCTACAAGTGATGATATTATGAAAGCCTATTTAGTGACTTAACTTTAAATGTTAAGTTTGTTGCTTAAAAAAGAACAAAGGTTAAGGATATAATAAAATTCGGCACGGCCGAAACTAACACTTTAACTTTTTTTATTTGAGTGAAATTTTAATTTTTTAGTGCTTTCTGTCGCTTTGATCGACAAGGTTGGACACCTTTTTTGCTCTTCAATTCTCTTTTTGAAAAAGATCTTAATATCTCACCGCTGGCCTTCACAGCGGTCAGTTACCTCTCTTGGCACCCCTCAAGGGCTTGTTTACCATAATGACAAGATTCCTTGATGTAAATATCGGTTTACAGAGCTCTTTGTAGTTAATCATTTGCTTATTTTGGCGCAACTTCTTATTGCTTGATATATCAAGCATTTTTTGGGAAATTTTGACTGTTTTTGGGTCCTTCAACATTCTCTCGACCATCAAAAACATAAAATGTTTTGCAAGGAAGTTGCGATAAAATCTGCCAAATCATACATTCTGTCATCCATTATGCAGCAAGAATATTTTTTTAACTTGACTTCAACTTCCGTGCTCTGTTTTTGGCCTCTAAATTTTTACCTGTGCTCCTGTTTGGAACGCTTTAACTTTTTGTTCCAAATAGTTGGAGCACTAAACTAATCAAGCTGCTTTCCTACCGGAGCTCATTTTGCTTTGGGAACATCATGTGGATAACTTTTTCAGATACTGTTTAATAACACTGAAAACTGTTTGATGGACCTTTTTCTAAATCGGTCGGTTTCCTGAAATGCAAAAAACCGGTTTTAGAAAACACTAATAATAACTGAATCCATAAAAGTAAAATCGAATAATATTTGGATTAAACGTTTTATATGAAAAACGTGTGTTAAGAATTTTTCAAACTCACTCCTTAATTAAAAAAAAAAAAAACTTAAATTCTTATTTTTCTCTTCAAAAGCGCGGCATTATACAAAGTTCATTGATAGCTTTAAATTATATGGACAAATCGAAAGGTGGCCGTGGCGGCATAATTGTTAATATATCCTCTGTAGCTGGTATAGAGACTACAGGCATGTTTGCCATTTATTCAGCAGCCAAACATGGTGTAACTGCATTCAGTAGATCCATGGCGGTAAATAGATCTTCAATTTTTTCTTTATTAAAATAATTTTTTAATTCAATTTTGCCTTTTTCCCCCAGAACCCCCTGTATTATCATCATACACAAGTGAATTTTATTACGATTTGTCCTGGTCTTACGGAAACCGCCCTTTTGGATCAAGTACAAGATAAAACAACTTTACGTGAATATTCGGGTCCCATGTCACAACGTTTTGCCAACATTAAACGACAGAGTGCCGCGGCTTGCGCACAAAATTTAGTTAAAGCTGTAGAAATTAATAAATTGGGTTCGGTGTGGTTATTGGATTTGGGTGAATTGTCAGAAATTGAAATGCCCATAATGTGGAAACCTACCATGAATAATAGTAATTGAAATAAATAAAAAAAACAATGAGCACTATTTTTGGCTGTGTACCACCATATTTAGGACCTAATAAATAATATGCAACTGTTTCTTAATTTGTCATAATTTTGGTTTTGACTCTTTTTGCTACTGATGCGATTTCGTTAATTTTCGGAATAACAATAGGCGTGATATAGTTATATGACTAAATTATATTTTATTCTCAGATATCGATCTATAGCTTTTTATTAAGTAGCAAACTTCTCAGGACAATAATCAATAATCGAACTTTCTCAGTTATCAGTCTATTACTTTATATAACTTGAACGAATTTAGCTTATTTAGGACAATAATCGGGACAAATTGCGTTGGAACCATGAGTTTAGAAATTAGTGGAATGAAAATTTTTATATATTCACCACTTAATTAAAATTCATTTAGATCCATTTACTTTTAAATGAGACAATTTCACAAGTACTTTTTATGAATCTGTACTCTTTTCCAGATATCGGTCTATATATAACATTTTATAATTTGAACTTACTTTGTACGTATTAGTTAGCAAACTTCTCAGAACAAAAATCGGGACAAATGACATTGAGCTGAGACCATTATTATAGAAATTAGTGTGTTAACAAGATGCAGATGGTTGAATAAATAGATTTAGCTAAATCGCAACAAATTTTGATTTGGTTCAAAATATATATATTTTCTAGGGTCTTAGATGATTTATAAAAATGGAACATTTTATATATTCACCACTTAATTAAAATTTCCATTTACTTTAAAGAAAAATTTCTTAAAAAACCAATTTGTAAGAATTTTGAAACTATCTCAGATATCGGTGTGGAACTCTTTAAAAAAATGAAATAATTCTTAAGACAATAACTAATAATCGTGCCAAAATTCATTGAACTCAGACCATCAGTTTAGAAGTGAGATGGACGGATAAATGAAGATGTCCAAATCGAATAAGATTATGAGTTGGTCAAAAACATATATAGTTTATAGGGTCTTAGATGATTTCTTCTTGGTGTTTCACACGTAAGTTAAGAAATGGTTGTGTCAGCAACAGGCAGATGGCTGAATAAATGGGCATAGCTAAATCGAGGTAAATTTTGATTTGCTTCCAAAAATATATACTTTCAAAGGTGTTTAATGATATATTTTTTTGGGTACAACTGTTGTGATGGTGGGGGGGGGTTAAAAAATTGTTTATCAAATTGAAAAATTAAGTAAAAGTTAAATAATAAATATATTGATAAGATTTTATGATTTAAGTTAACTGTTTAAGATAATTTTAATTTATGTTAAATAAAAAAATGAACGAACGGTAGAAAACCTATTTTAATACCCTACGCCAACATAGATGTTACGATGTCAAATTGTTTTACTACTACCATTTTTAGGTATCCGTGCGGCTAGGGGTCCTTGTAAAGCTTGTGATCAAAATACAGATCGTATTTATTATTGGCTTATGGACAAAGCTCCAAATATACGAAAAATAAAAAATTAATACCCCTTAACAATCTGTCAAATTTAATGAGGCATAAATAGATTTTGTATTGGTCCACTAACAGATCGTTTCAAAAATAACGGCATTCGATTTATACAACCAGAACACAATTTATCAAATTTTACTATATATACGATGGTCGGTCCATAGGTTTTCGCAGATTAACAGATTATTTTACTATTTTGTGTTATACCCTACACCACCACAAGTGGCAAATAGTTTATATTAATATTGTCATTCCAATAAGATTTTATCTAAAACCTATTTCCTGCTTAAAATCGGAAAAATCAATTCAGTAGAAAAAGTTATAGACCTATAGCTGAGACAATCTCCTACAACTGAAAAAATTAGCACAACGATTAAAGTGACTACATGACGTATTCAATTTTCATGAAATTTGGCACGCTGAGTGAAAAAAGTAGAGCACTTAATTTGTATTACCGTGTATCTGAAACTTTTAAAACTAAGTGTTTTCAAATTTGATACGAGGGAATGGTATGCTCTTACAAGCGCTACTTTAAATAGGTTCCTATAATAATTTCAAAAATTCTTTTTCGTTTATTATAAAATCCAACGTTTCCCCTTATGAGAAACCCTAATTTCATAACCTACATAACCGAAGATGTTTGGGGTATTATGCGTTTGTGCTGATGTTTGTAATATGCAGATGGGTGTTACAGCCACCTTTAAATATTCCGTTCGACTAAGAATCATTTTCTGAGTCAATTTAACGATGTCCGTCCGTCTGTCCAGCAGGCTGTCCATGTAAATGCTGTGAACAAGCTACAGGTCGAATTTTTTTATATCCCGATTAGGGTATTCAACAATTAATCGGTTTTTTGCATTTCAGAAAACCAACCGGTTTTGAATAAGTTCTTTTTTCGATTTTTTAGTTGTTTAACTGGTTTTTTTCAGTCGGTTAACCGGTTTTTACTGGAAGCCATTTTTAAACTTTTCACTATTATATTCAGCTTCATTTTTGTATATTCCGCCATGACTGCATAAATACAAATTTCATTCCGTGTGTTACACGGGCAAAATATTGTATGCATTCTTAGACATCATATTCTGAATAGATGTCCGTCTATTTGCGACATAATCACGTCAATAGAAATAATTAAAAAAGATTCTGAAAGTTTTTTTTTGTTCAGCCATATACATTTTATAGGTAAAGCGATATATAATTTAGATATATTCAGAAATGAAAGAAAAAATTTCTGTAATTCTGGATTTGAATAAAATCATGGTACCTGGGCACAATTTTTTTGATGAAATCCGTTACAAATGGTTATTTTGATAACGAACTTCATTTCATATAAAGGTCATTACACGATATATGTTTTTATTGGTTAAACTCTTAATTTCTATTAAATAATATTTTCCTATTAATTTATAATAATCAAACAAAAATGGTTAAAAGGTTTTTTAATATAAAACCGTATTCGAAACCGGTTTTTTTGAAACTCCTATTTTTCGAATAACTGGAAAACCGGTTTTCTGCCGGTTTTCTGAAAATGTTATAATGATAATAATACTAATACTAATACTAATACTAATACTAATAATAATGAGGACATGAACGTTTCAATATTGCAGGTACCTCTCATATATATGTTCTTGCAGGAATTGGACTTTATGATCATAAAAATATAAAGTGATTTAAAGGAAATTTGGCACAAGTAAGTCTTATAATATTCTAATACGATGTGCCAAATTATGTGAGGGTCGGTCCATTATTTCTCATAGGTCCCATACAAACCCCCTACCAAATATCACTTTTAAGGGGTAAAAAATCTCACATCTACGTTGGTATTGTAATCATAATTGATCAAATTAAGATAAATGTTAGCAAAAGTCAGTGCGCAAAATAATACGAGGGTCGGTTCATAATTTCTTGTTGCTCTCATTAAAAAAATATAATTTGAAAACTCAAAAATTTAACATAAATCTTAGTGTCACAACAATGTACTACAGACTTAAGAATAAAAAAAGAGTCGATGATGTGGTGTAGGATATTAAACAGTCGGACTTGACCGACTTTACATTCTTACTTGTTCTTATTAAAAAATCTAAACCGCACAAATATTATCAAATTTCGAAAAAGAAAAACTAAAAACTGCAAAAAACCTGTATTGAAAAAATTTCAAATACTAAAAAAAAAACGTTGTAAAATGTTTTCAGCTAAAATTATTTTTCAAAATTCAATTAACAAAACAACAAAAACAAAATTTAATTATTGCAAAATTTTAAATCAAACTGCATTTGTAAATCAACCATTCAACTGTTAACTACAAATTCGAAATAAAACGTTAACAATTTTTCTATAAAAATTAAAAAAAAGAAAATATTTTTTATTAAAAACAAAAACAAAAACCAAAGTGAAAAACGTAAAAATGGATTTAAAGGGTAAAAATATTATTTACATTGGTGGTTTTGGTGGCATAGGGCAAAAATGCTTAGAGGCATTTTTAAAAAAGCAAGTCAAGGTAAGATTAACTGACAGTTTGATTTTAAGTTTAATTGTTTTAAGTTTAATTTGTTTTAATTTAATAAATTTGTTTTATTTCATTTGGCATCAAACAAACATGCGTGTCTCACTGCAGCACTTGGTGATTTGTGATCTTAGTGAAAATGCGGACATTTTAAGAAGCCTCAAAAACAAATACACTGATACTTGTCTCACGTATATTCCCATCGATATAACAAAACGGCAGACAATTGAGGAGGCTTTTAAATTAGCCGCCATAAAATTAGACAATAACTCCATCGATGTTGTTGTCAATGGTTGCGGTTTAATGGATGATCGTTATATTGATCTTACTATTGATATTAATTTGGTAAGTTTGGTTTGTTGTTATTATTGTTGTTGTTGTTTTTTCTTGTCTGTCATTTAATATTTTGAGAATTTCTGTGTCAGACATGTTTTTTTATACTCTACACCCTCCATAAGTGGTTGGCGGTGTTATAAGTTTGTGCAGATGTTTGTTACAGGGCAAAAAACTAGTGTTACCACCATTATTAAGAGAATCTCTTTCTGAGCGATATGCCACAGACTATTGACATGTTACGACATATCGGGTCTTATCATATTGGACTGGTTGTTGGTGAGACATTTTAAAGGAGTTTCATGCTGGTTTTGGATGATGTTACGCTCGAGATATGCTGTTGTATTGCAATAAAAGCAGAAAAAAGTGTGACCGGAGATTGGACAGCATCAAACGCTTAGCCTAAATGGATTTCATATCCAGATAATCTAAAATCAAAATCAGATGATTCTGGAACTTTGGTTCCAGGCTGAATAGAGTCTGATATGAAAGTTCTTTCCGTTCTCTTTTTCCGTTATTGGCTTGACAGTCCTTAGCTGATAAATTTCGACTGATTCTGGTTTGGAAAACCGGTAACATAGAAACCTTAAGTCTCGATGTGGAGTAGCATTTTCAATCGGATGCTGTGACGCAAACATTTTTAGGAGTTTAGATATGCTCAGCTCCTAATCAGAGAAAAATATCCAAATTCATGTTTTCGATTTGGTACCCCGGTGTAGCAGTCTGCTCCACTTGTGAGCATTGGGCCTTGCCTTTACTCACGTTAAACTCTTACGATAATCGGTCCATAATTTTCTCCTATACTCACATAAAGATTAGTATCAATGTAATGTATTGTACTCCTAAGCAGCAATCAGAGAACCAAATTAAATGAGGATCGTTCCATAACATTTCATAGTTACCATTTATAATGGGCAATGTACAGTTAATCGGTTAGATGGAGTTTTATGAAATTTTATTAAAAGAATTATGTCAGAAGTATCTATAACTTGGCTCATAGAGCTTTTATGGAAACCGCTTAAATTCCTAATCTTAAATTCCCTAAAAATCCATCCAGCCGATCAAAAGTTAAAAATTATTTGCCAACAAATCGTTTCTGCTGTACTGTGCAATATGGTATAGGGTATTATATAGTCGGGCTTGAGCGACTTTAACCTTCTAATTTGTTTTTGTTTTGGTTATAATTTAGTACCTCTTACCTAAGATGAATCACCTCAAAAAGAATACAATTTTAGCAACGAATCAAAATCTGAGTCGATTTAGCTATGTCTGTCCATCCGACTTTCTGTTGTTGGCGCCTGCACATCCAAAATAATTGTCAGGACTCAATGAAATTTAAACTGATAATTTTTTTATAATCTTGAGAAGTTCCCTATTTGAAACAGGCAAAATTTGTTTAGTTGGTAAATAGTTATAGACCGATATCTGCAATATTTTGCTACATATATACTTAATATTTATTCGAAAAATCGGTTCCGTAGAAAAAAGGTTACAGCAAAAAATGTGACAAATTTTATGACTTTATTTAAGAAACAATTTGAATTTATTTTGTGAGTGTATATAAGTGTGTTATAACATATATCTATGTGATGAAGGGTATTCCAGATTCGGTACTGCCGACTAACATATTCATACTTATTATTACTATTAATACTTTGTTTTATGCTTTGAAACTCCATTTTACGCAGACTGGTGTTATTCATAGTACACTTATTGCTTTAGACTATATGGATAAATCCAAGGGTGGACATGGTGGTTTAATAGTAAATATATCTTCGGTGGCTGGTTTAGAACCAAGTGGCATGTTTGCCATATATTCAGCGGCTAAATGTGGTTTAACAGCTTTTACTAGAGCTTTAGCGGTAAGTTTTATTGAAAATTAAAATAAAAAACTTTTCTATTTTTAAATTCTTTCATTCCTTCCAAGAATCCTTTGTATTATTCTCATACCGGGGTAAGTTTGGTTACTATGTGTCCTGGTTTTACCGATACAGCTCTATTGAGTTCTATACGTGGAAAGGAAACTTTAACGGCTTATGCTGGTCCTATGGCCCAACGTTTTGCTATAGTCAAGAAACAAAGTGCTGAAATATGTGCTGAAAATTTAGTAAATATTTTATCGAAAGCTAAAAATGGTTCTGTTTGGATGCTGGATTTGGGTAAAGTTAAAGAAATGGAATTTAATGTTTTATGGAAACCAGCCATGAATGAGTGAATTATGAGATCGTATAGTTTAATGTTCAGAGTTAAACGTTGATAATAAATTAAACATAATTAATTTTTTTTTGATAATAAATAATCAGTTGGATCTAGTTTCTTCTTTATTAATTAAATCAAGTCTTACAGGAAGCTAATTTAAGCTGGAAATAATTCAGAGGAACTTTAATATTATTTTAAAAAGCTCTCGGAAATTAGAATCACTTTGTAGCAGGTGTAGATCTAATATTATTGACGCTTCCTGGTACTTCTGCATTAGGAATAATGGCCGATATCATTTAAATTTTCTATTTTATATTCGATTTATGGAACCAATTTTATCACTAGGAAATAGATCAATCCAGAAATAAGAACCACAGGTTCTAATTATAAAGCCTTTTATGTTTTGAAATGGATGAATCTAATTTCTGGACAAATTAAATATGTGACATTCTTCTGTATTTCGAAATTTGTATTTGGCACAATAACGATTTCTTAAAATTTTTTTAGCACTTTCCTAAGAAGTTTTAAACACATTTCTGATCATCGTTGCGTTTTTGAAACACTAAGGTAATCAAGTTTGGAATTGAAGTTTAGTTTCCGGAAAATGTTGAACCCTGTAAAACTACAACTACAAAGAATTCCAATGATCATTCAATTGAGCAATCAGAATTATTTAAATAGAAACAATAACTAATTTCATTCCTTGAACTCGGGTAATAGTTCAAAATTCAGTATTCGATTGAAGCCATTCCATTAAATTCCGAAAAATATTATTTACGGAGAAATCTGATAAATCCAATTTAAAGAATTGGGTTGCAGTTAAAAGCAAGGAAATAGTGTTTCATAGTTGAAAACAATAGACGTTGAAAGGTGAATATGCATGTCGAAAATGGTGTAGCAAAATGGATACATATCCATAACACCAAGTCCAAAATTTCAAAGACGAATATGTTTGACGTGAAGGTAATGCTCCTTATTTGATGATATCAGAAGTGTATTTTGTACAAGAGTTATTGAAAACGAGTCAGACGATCACAAGGAAAAGTGCACCGAATGTATTACATACAGATTATAAAGTATATTGTCAATCTGATTAAAATTAGAGACCAGAAAATGATGAAATTTTGAACCTTTTTCGGAAACCCTTCCATTATCGCTTTCAAGTCTTTTCCTTCACTTTTCGCGCTCAGATATTCCACATCCGTCTGAAATCTACCACAATTTTAGACACATTTTTTGTGCTCCCCAATTCTCTTTTGACAAGAGACCAATACCTCTCTACGGGCCTTAGCTTTGGCCAGTTTGGAGGATTTGCCTCTTTTGATACAAATACAACATTTTTGTTCTGGCACCATTCCAGGGATTGTTTGCCATAGTAACAGAATGCCAAGTCAGGACAAAAATAAGTGGACACATTATAAAGTCTTATGATGGAAGCAGCCTTATTTGGTAATATTCCACATTCGTCTGAAATCTACCACAATTTTAGACACATTTTTTGTGCTCTTCAATTCTCTTTTGACGAAAGGCCAATACCTCTCTACGGGCCTTAGCTTTGGGCAGTTTGGAAGATTTGCCTCTCTTGATACAAATACAACATTTTTGTTCTGGCACCATTCCAGGGCTTGTTTGTCATAGTAACAGAATGCCAAGTCAGAACAAAAATAAGTGGAAACATTATAAAGTCTTATGATGGAAGCAGCCTTATTTGGTAACTTTCCTTTTTAGAGCTTCTCTTCAACATACCCTCGACAATCAGCTAATAAAATTTTTAATCACGAAGTTGTGAAAAATCTGTCAAATCATACGTTTCGCCATTTTTAATGCAGCAAGAATATTCTTTAGAAATCTTGACTTCAACATCCGCTCTCTGTTTTTGGCCTCTAAATTTTTAGCAACTTTCTTTTGAGGAACTTTTTCAGTCTTGTATGTTTTCAAAGCTGCATTAACTTTAATTTTTCGTACCAAATAGTTGGAGGTCTAAGCTAATAGGGCTGCTTTCTTACCAGAAGTGTTGGCAGCTCTTTGAAAATAATTTTTATTTTGGCTTTAGAAGTATAACAAGTTCTCCCGATACTTTTTAATAACATTGGAAACAGTTTGGCAGCAGACCTTTAAATGCTTGGTCAACTTTTCGCAGGACCAAGTTGGGTTTTGTTGAAAATATTTAATTATTGTAGTACATACTTTTTCGGGTCACTCATTTTTATCAGATTAACAAAATATATTATTAAACACAATAACTGACATGTTATAGTTTAAGCCGAACTATTAATACTCTACACCATATTATTGATTGTAAATGTCTGCTTTGAAAAATTTATGAAATACCCTCGTATAATTTGCTTTCCTTATTATGCTTATGTGTGTAATATTTTATTGTAATACTAAACTTCATGTGAAATTTTTCCTGTAGGGTTATATGGGAATTAGAAAAAATTATGTACTGACCCTCGTATAATTACGCACAGCTGTTTTGACTTATATTTACTTCATTTAGTACTTAATATTTTTACAATATCCACGTGTATGCGCGATTTATGAGTTTCCAAGTGATATTTGGAAGGGTGGTTGCATGGGACCTATAGGAAATAATGGACCGATCCTTGTATAATTTGGTTCATCGTATTAGAATATAATATGACTTATTATTGAAAAATTTGCTTAATCGTTTTATATTACGGGGGACATTTGTATGAAACCTATATTAAATAATGGAGCGATCAAATTGTAATAGGCATCATCCATCATCATCATACATCCAAAATAATAGTAGGTGCTAAGTTTCATTAAGGTATCTCCAAAACTGCGAACAAGCTTTACATGGATAGCCAGCCGATCGGACGAATATGCTTAAATCGACTCAGAAAGTGATTCTGAGTCGATCGTTATACTTAAAAGTGGCGGTAGGACTATTTTTTCTGTCCGTTACAAATAACTGGACAAACATACAATATCCCCAATATCCCCATATGGTGGTGAAGGGTATAAAAATCAAATAATACTTGGGTTAAACGTTTTAATGAAAAACGTGTGTTAAGAATTTTACGATCTCAAAAACTTACAAAATTTTGAAAGCTTAAAGTGTTAAAATACAAATAATTCAAAAACTATAAGAACTAAAATGTGGCATGTGGGAATGTTTTTCTAAAGGTTTTATTAAGGACTTTAAGACAGTAAAATCATTTTGAATGGAGTCCAAGCTAAGAACAATTATAACAAATTTTAAGAGATCAACATAAATTGGCCTCACAAGAAATTCAAAGTGGTGAATTATTAGCTCAACAACAACTACAACAACTCTGTCAACATCCTCAAGCTAAGGAAGTGATAATGCCACCCTGCTTTGTTGTCATTATGTCAAAATCATTTTAAGTAATTTTGGCCAAATTTTTTCAGGGCGGCTGTAAGTACAGTGATATCATATATAATCTCTCGACTTTTATATATAAATTTTAATTTTTCTATTTCACAAAAATATTAGTGTCTTTGTAATAATATCACATTTAAAAAAAGGTGGCCCATATTCAAGTCAAAGTACATGAAATAAATTTCATATCACAAATTAAAAGCAAAAACACATTCTTAAACTTAAATATGAATAAATTTGTAATTTTAATACAGACAAAAATATTAAGAAAGATAAAAAATAAGATCAGTAGAAAAACAATATGAAATTTGATACAATTAAAAGATCACAAACTGAAAAAAATTACAAAATTTTTTTTATTTATTTTTTGGAACTGTATGACGAAAAGCTTTAAGATGACAACTAATACAACACATACTTGCCACACTTTAAGCCGATTTAGTAGTATAGATTACTTTTAGTTGGGTTTTTGCATTAGGGCGCCGAGTTTCGAGGTCAAAAAAGAAGACTTTTAAATTAAAAAAAAATTATAATAATAAAATCTTTTAAAAGTTTAAACCAAAAACATAAAAAATATGCTTGTCCACTGGCCACACTTCAAAGATTTTTCCACAGACACATAAATTGACAAATTGTTTTTGTGAAGCAAATATATAACAAGACTATAAATTGTCAGTGCAACATAGAAATTGCATTAGAAGCAACTCATAGCTTCATCTAGTTACTTCTTGCAACAAAGTGCGTGTGTGTGATTAATTTGCAAAAACAAAAAACTATAAAAACAGAAAAAATATTATTTAAAACAATAAAAAAATAATAAAATTTTTTAAAAAGAAATTAAGAACAAAAAATTAAGCCAAAACAATGAGATTCATATTTTTGTGTGCCTTTGTAACTTTGGCTGCTGCCTCCCGCAATCATCAGATCATAGTTTTGAAAAGTGAAACTCCTGCTACTGAATACAGAGAAGAGGATTCGAAAGGATTTTATTCATACGGTTACAGTAGTGATGATTCTGCCAAAGCTGAATATAAAACCAGAGATGGTTCGTCCAAAGGATTTTACTCCTACATAGATTCTGAGGGAAAATTACAAACTGTCAAATATGAAGCGGGACGCCGACAAGGCTTTACCGCTTCAGCCACTAATTTGCCTACACCACCTATGGATAATAATCGTGCCCCCGAACCAGTTCAGGATACACCTGAAGTTGAAATGGCTAAACAAGCTCATTTTGAGGCTTATCGTGAAGCAGCCATTAAGGCAGCCATGCAACCAGATACTGGTGATGATGGCAGCAGTAATGGTGCAGAAGATACTGCTGCCGAAGCCTTGGCTGCCGGAGATAATGGTATCAATGGTTTAAATGGTTCCGAAGACTCAAATGGTTTAAATGGTTCCAGTGACCTCACCGCTACCGCTAATTCTGCCTCCTCCTCTGAAAATAATTTAAGCGCTGAACAAGCTGCCCAATTGGAAACAGAATTACAACAAAATACCCGACAATTATTAATGAATCGTCAAAATTCCCGTGAACAATTATTGCAAATTTTAAGAGATCAACATAAATTGGCCTCACAAGAAATTCAAAGTGGTGAATTATTAGCTCAACAACAATTACAACAACTCAGTCAACATCCTCAACTAATGACTACTTATGTCTTAAACGCTGAAGCTCGTGTTGAACAGCCCTCCCTTTCAGAATTGAAAACCGTTTATCGTTTGGATAGCACAGACTCTAATGTAGAACTAAAACTTGGTGGTTTGGATTTGGATAATAGTCAGCAAAGAGCTTTGGATTTGTTACAGCAGCAACAACAACAATTAAATGCTGAACAGCAGCAGCACCAGCAACAACAACTTACAGCCCTTGCCTCTCAACTTGCCTCGGGAGAAGGTTCTGTGGGCACCATTGAAGCTATACGAGTTCCTTCTAATTCCTATTATACCGTTAATAGTCCCGATACTCATTACACCGTTGAAACTCCTACAGTGTTGACAACTTTACCACGTTTGGTTTCCATTAGTTTGGGTAATCATCGTCTACCAATCTCTTTGAGCACCGCCTTTTCCTCCCAACGCTTAAGCGGTAAATCATCCAGTCATTAAAAAATAGTTTTTGTTTTTTTGTATTGATTATTTTCCAAATGAGATTATTATTGAAGGAAAGAGAGAAATATAAAGAAAATGGCAAAATATTGTTATGTTTATAATTATGAATGTCGTAAACCAAATGTAGATAAATTTTAGAAGGATAATAAAGAAGCAATTACATTTAACCATTTCAAGTTTTTTTATTATTTCGAGTGAAAATTTGAATTTTAGTGAAAATTTTAATTTTTAGTGAAAATTTTAATTTTTGTGAAAATTTGAATTTTTAGTGAAAATTTTAATTTTTAGTGAAAATTTTAATTTTTAGTGAAAATTTAATTTTAGTGAAAATTTGAATTCTTAGTGAAAATTTTAATTTTTAGTGAAAATTTGAATTCTTAGTGAAAATTTTAATTCTTAGTGAAAATTTGAATTCTTAGTGAAAAATTGAATTTTTAGTGAAAATTTGAATTCTTAGTGAAAAATTGAATTTTTAGTGAAAATTTGAATTCTTAGTGAAAAATTGAATTTTTAGTGAAAATTTGAATTTTTAGTGAAAATTTGAATTTTTAGTGAAAATTTGAATTTTTAGTGAAAATTTGAATTTTTAGTGAAAATTCGAATTTTTAGTGAAAATTCGAATTTTTAGTGAAAATTTGAATTTTTAGTGAAAATTTGAATTTTTAGTGAAAATTTGAATTTTTAGTGAAAATTTGAATTTTTAGTGAAAATTTGAATTTTTAGTGAAAATTTGAATTTTTAGTGAAAATTTGAATTTTTAGTGAAAATTTGAATTTTTAGTGAAAATTTGAATTTTTAGTGAAAATTTGAATTTTTAGTGAAATTTTTAATTTTTAGTGAAAATTTGAATTTTTAGTGAAATTTTTAATTTTTTACTGAAAATTTTAATTTTTTAGTGAAAATTTTAATTATTAGTGAAAATTTTAATTTTTAGTGAAAATTTTAATTTTTAGTGAAAATTTTAATTTTTAGTGAAAATTTTAATTTTTAGTGAAAATTTTAATTTTTAGTGAAAATTTCCATTTTTAGTGAAAATTTCCATTTTTAGTGAAAATTTCCATTTTTAGTGAAAATTTCCATTTTTAGTGAAAGTTTCCATTTTTAGTGAAAATTTTAATTTTTAGTGAAAATTTTAATTTTTTAGTGAAAATTTTAATTTTTAGTGAAAATTTGAATTTTTTAGTGAAAATTTTAATTTTTAGTGAAAATTTGAATTTTTAGTGAACATTTTAATTTTTGGAGAACATTTTAATTTTTAGTGAAAATTTTAATTTTTAGTAAAAATTTTAAATGAAAATTTGAATAGTGAAAATTTTAATTTTTAGTGAAAATTTTAATTTTTAGTGAAAATTTGAACTTTTAGTGAAAATTTTAATTTTAAGTGAAAATTTTAATTTTTAGTGAAAATTTTAATTTTTAGTGAAAATTTTAATTTTTGGTGAAAATTTTAATTTTTAGTGAAAATTTGAACTTTTAGTGAAAATTTTAATTTTTAGTAAAAATTTTATTTCTTAGTGAAAATTTTAATTTATAGTGAAAATTTTAATTTTTAGTGAAAATTTCCATTTTTAGTGAAAATTTCCATTTTTAGTGAAAATTTTAATTTTTAGTGAAAGTTTCCATTTTTAGTGAAAATTTCCATTTTTAGTGAAAATTTTAATTTTTAGTGAAAATTTTAATTTTTGGTGAAAATTTTAATTTTTGGTGAAATTTTTAATTTTTAGTGAAAATTATAATTTTTAGTGAAAATTTTAATTTTTTAGTGAAAAATTCTGTATAAAAGATGTGCTTTTAAGATTTACGGACTTGAAAGTGAATGTCGGAAGTTGGTCCTACAGACAATTATGTAAAATGTGCTATATTTCTCAACACCATTGTAAACCATAATTTTAATAAAAAAGATCCTTTTAACGGTCATCACAAAGCAATTAATCAATCAGTCTCTCCGATTTTTTTCTTTCATTCAAGAATTTGATTTTAACGCCAAAAGATGTGAAACTTTAAATGACAATTGACGAGACAATTGTAACCACAAAAACATTAACACATTCGAGCATTACAAATAAGCGACAGAATGACGGAAGGAACAGACCGCTTTAAATTTTAAACGTATAAAAAGACACGATAACAAATTACAATCTTGTAACGATGAAACAGCAGCAACGACAGTTTAACGATACGAATAAACAAAACGTGTGGATACAACTCGAATAATAAAACAAAAAACATTTCACGTGCTGCAGCCCCACATGATATTTATTATGGAGGATTTTAGGGATCCTCTCAAAAGGTAGTAAAAATGTAAATGTTGAAAGTATAATAAAATTGTGAATATCGGAGGAAGGAAGTACCGCAATATTTACAAATATATAGTGTTTTTGTTATTGTTTTTTACTTAAAGGTGAAGCTTATGTGGAAACATAAGGGATTTCAAAAAATAATAAAACTGTAAATTGTAAGTGCAACATAATACAAGCGCCTAGTAGTGTGTAGAGTAGTGACATACATGTATGCCAGGAAACTAACCTCAGAAGCGTCTATATGCAATATATGGGATATTCCATGAAAATTTTCAGGTTTTAGGCAAATTTAAAGCTGTCGCATTGGATTGACTTCAAAATCGTTTGGTAGCGACGAAACCTAACTGCCAATTATTTCCGAATATAGATTTTGCGGAGATATAATGTGACATGTGCTGCTTCTGTAATAGAAACTTATACTTAACATTGTTCAATTTGCTGGCAGGGTTCGTTGAAAGTACCCGTCTTTTGGGATTATTCACGGAGAATTCATGTTCTCATTTTTACCTCAGATTACTTAAACCTGGGCAGTTGTTTCAATAAAATTTCCAATCGAAAGGCTTATCCTTCAATATATTTCTCATCTCTTTAGACAGACTGATAGCTTAGAAGCATAAGTTCAATTAGAAGCTTTCAGAGCCATATTTCGAATCGATATTATTGAACATAAACCTTGCAGTATGATTCTTATGTCGATGATGGACATGATAGACGTTGTCCACAATATCCTTGTGTTTACGCTACTGCTGTGACAAAGATGACAACTTAGTTCAAAAGACCAACTTGGTTGGAAGAAGTAATATGCCATAACTTAGTTCGAAAGGGTAATGCCTTGAACCGAAAAGTTTTGAAATCTCAATTGAATCTTTACAGTTCTCTAAAGTAGTATAGGAATTTCTATATTCTCCTTGGTTGGTTATGTTCCAGAGATCCATGTTGTAAAATGTATTGTGTCATAAGTCTGGCAACTTCATAAAGTTCATTTCATGATTTTAAACTTATTGTTCTATTATATTTACTTATACACTTCTATTGAATTTTCTAAATTGAAATGTCGCTCCCTTAATTCCAAAACTTTCAGTTATGCAGTAGGAGCTGTCACTCCTTATCGAACCATTATATAGTTCGTGTAAAATTGTCTAGTTTTGTTTAAATTGTGCGAGTTTTTTGAGTTGGCATGAGAGACTTCATGTAAATCACTTTCTTTTGAATAGACCTCTCTTATATATCACCCAGCAAAGTGGGGTGATAGAGAACATCCTTACAGTATTCTAAAATTTGTATTCAAATTGTTGATAAATATTTTCTTTCACAAGAACTGAACGTTCTGGAACCTGGAACATTCCCTTTTTACCAATGTTCCCAGCAATGTCTCTTCTATAATTGAAATCTTTCAAGTCTTTCATCCATGTTTGATGTGATAAAATTTTTTAGTTAATCATAAACTGCTAAATAATGGAATTACCCATATGCGATAATGTTTGAAATAATATGTCCAATCCAATAAGGAAATATCATCATGATCATTTATAAACAAAAGAACAGAGATTTTGACCAAAGAAAAAAAAAAACAAAGCAAATTTTACATCCATATGGATGTGAATGTATGTAATATGGAGTAAAAGTAAACTGGATGACCTTCCTTGAAATATGTTTTGAACTTTAATAGTTGCACACATAAGCATGCAATGATATTGTCAATATCTCCTTAGTGGCAGTGGCAGTATTCATATAAACATTCTATAAGGAATTTGGTAAATATTTTGTTTTTGTTACTTCTTCTTTAGTTTATGTCACCTTAGAGTTCAAGATGCAAGAGAAAAAAAAAACAAATACGTTCTTCAGGTCCTGTTTAATGTAAAAAATTTTCATATAAAAGGAAGAACAATTGTGTAATCAAAACACAAACCAATTCAACAGTTCTCAAGAGCGAGTACTAGTCTTAAAAACCAAGAACTAGCAGCGCCAATAAAAAAATAAAAAAAATAAAAAAAAATTAATAATTTTTACTAATTAAATAATTAATAAAATCAATTAAATAAAATGAAATTTATAATTTTTGTTAACTGTTTAATTGTTTGCACTTTGGCGGAATCATATTTGTATCCAGTGCCTTTACAACAATTGCAAACTCCTTTGTTTGTGCTCAAAACTCAACAACTACAGCCGAAATTGCCTTCACCACAGCCAGAACAATTACAACAATATTTTGCTCAAGACACTTTGGGTCAATATTCTTATGGTTATAGTGAACCCCTATCAACCAAACAGGAAGTACGCACTTTAGATGGTGTTACATCTGGTTCCTATTCATACATCGATGCAAATGGTCTCGTGCAAACAGTTGATTATACTGCAGATGAGAATGGTTTCCATGTGATAGCTACCAATTTACCTAAGGATAACAAAGAGGCACCTCAACCAGTAGAAGAAACACCTGAGGTTGCTGCAGCTCGAGAACAACATTTAGCTGCCCATAAAGCCATACTCGAAGGAAACCCTTCGGCCTCTTTAATATTACCCAAACCCGTGGAGGATACCACTGAAGTTGCTGCGGCTAAGAAAGAGTTCTTTGCTCGCTTTGCTGCTGAACAGGAATTACAGAAATTATTACAAAAATCGTCTTTATTGAAAACTCAACATTTTGCTAAAACTGTGCCTCTACAACTGATAAATCCCACATTAGCTGCCTTTCCATCAAAACCAACTATTGCTACCCACAACGATGTACAGAGCTCAAAACTTAAGTCAAAAGCTATCCTTACGCCTGGTATAGGTGGTTTCAAATATGGTTATCAAATTGGTGGCATTATAAAACCTTCACGTTATTATTTGCCTGCTGTCTAAATTTACCCATAATTTTGTTTAACTGAGTTGACTATTTGTATAATCCGATGTAAAAATAAATGTTATTAAAATTGAAGAATTGAAGTTTCTAAAACTCTCTTTCGATCAGTCCAAGTTCAATTCTAGTTCAGTTCCTGTTCAGTTCTAGTTCAGTTCCAGTTCAGTTTCAGTTCAGTTCTAGTTTAGCTCTAGTTCAATTTTAGTTTAGTTCCAGTTCAGTTCTAGTTCAATTCTAGTTCAGATTAAGTTCAGTTCAAGCTCAGTTCTAGTTCAGTTCTAGTTCAATTCTAGTTCAGTTCTAGTTCAGTTCTAATTCAGTTCCAGTTCAGTTCCAGTTCAATTCTAGTTCATTTCTAGTTTAGTTCTAGTTCAGTTCCAGTTCAATTCTAGTTCAGTTCTAGTTTAGTTCTAGTTCAGTTCAAGTTCAATTCTAGTTCATTTCTAGTTTAGTTCTAGTTCAGTTCCAGTTCAATTCTAGTTCATTTCAAGTTTAGTTCTAGTTAAGTTCTAGTTCAGTTCCAGTTCAGTTTTAGTTTAGTTCTAGTTTAGTTCCAGTTCAGTTCTAGTTCAGTTCTAGTTCAGTTCCAGTTCAATTCTAGTTTAGTTCTAGTTTAGTTCTAGTTCAGTTGTAGTTCAGTTCTAATTCGGTTTCAGCTCATTTCTAGTTCGCTTTCAGTTCAGTTCTTATTCTTGTTCATCAGTATCAGTTCTAATAGCGTTCAGTTTAATTTAATATGATCTAAAACTATTTAAAATATGGTTGACCAGAATTCGTAAAAAAATGAGGAAACATTTATATTTTTAACTGGTTTTCACCAGTGAATTTCACAGATTAACCAACAAAATTATTGTTATTGAACTTAGTTCCAGTTTAGACTCAGATTTGTTTAATTAAAAATGATCAATAATATTATTTCCATTATTTTTTATTTATTTCGAAAAAAGACATTTTAATTAATAATAAAAACCGTGAGAGTAAACATGTTTAGTTATCGGATAACCGTAAGTATAAATTTTGGGTACCAAAGCTTTTGCAATGGGAACACTGGCAACTGCAATTGGTGTGGATACAAGCATTTTTTGTGGCTTTTCTTTTATATAAATAGTATTGGCTGGGGTAAGGGCAACCTTAAAGGAATCCGCCACGGGCTGAGACAATTCCATAGAGCGAACATTGGCTGGATCTGCAAAAGATTTTGTGTGAGAGGCTGTAGACTCTGCCAAACGCATCCCGCCTGACGAATGAACTGTCTCACCAAACGCACGAGCTGAGGTAATTGATTCAGTATCGGGATCTGAGGAAACGAGGGAATTTGTGGGATCGGCAGCTGCGGAAATTGTATGGGAAACTGACGGCTCTGCTGAGAGACGAAATGTTTCTTGTTGGACAGGTTTTGGCAAATTAGTGGCAGCCACATGAAAACCACTATCATCTGCTCTATAGTCTACAGTTTGTAAAATATCATTTGCATCACGATAAGAATAGGAGCCACGAGTAACACCATCCAAGGAACGCACCTCTTGTTTTGTAGACAAAGGATCACTGTATCCGTAGGCATATTGACCCAACTCATCCTGTGTATGATATTGTTGCTGAACGGGAGTTATAATGGATGAAGTTTGACTGCCATAAACTATGGGATATGAACGTAATGCTGGTGCCACCAAATATGAGACACTGGCAACTTGTGTTGCACCAACTAACACCAAAGCCAGGAATGCAAAACAAAAGTTCATTGTATTTTTTCTAGTTCTCTGAAAGCGCTGCTAGATAAAATTGAAGTTAACTAGTACTCGCCCAAAGAAGTTATGATACCAATGAAAAAATTTCTTAATCCTTTTATACTTGTTCTTGATAGGTCTTGATCTCTGCCAACATTTCAACACTAAGACTTTCTTGATGTTGATCTTATTATTATTATTATTTTTGCGTGTTATTGTGTTGCTTCGCACAATTCTATAGATTTTCTTTTCTAGAATTTTACTTTAAGATTTAATAAAGAGTGTTGATTGCACATTCTTATGTTCCAGTACGAGTAGTTGAATAATCATTATGTTGGTTGTTGTTTGAAGTACTGATTGGCATGCTGCAGTTGATCATATATTCCTATTTTCCTATTTTTCTCTGCAGTTGTTATACATGACACAGTCTGTACTTTAATTGATTTTTCAAAGTCATTATTCACTCTGTTTGTTTGTTGTTGTTATTGTTAACATTTTTTATTTAACTTCTGATTTCAACAACAGATTTTTCTTGGATCATTTGAAGTCATATTTCAGTATAACATTTGCTGTCAACAACGACAACTAGGTGGTAAAGAAGAGAGAGACTTCAATTTAGCCTCCAAAATGGAATATTTGATTTTCTTGTTGAATGCATTCTTCAGTCTTTGGTATTTAATAACATGTTCGATTGTACAGATATTTCTATTATACGAATCGGAATTGTATAAACGATATCGAAACTTACACACGTTTGACTGGTTTGCTACATTAGCAATAGAACTCAATTGGAAATGAACTAAAACTGAACTGGAACTAAAGAAGAACTGAAATAGAACAATGCTAGAAATGAACTAGAACTGAACTCGATCTGAACAAGGGCCAAACTAGAACTGAATTATAATTGAACTAGAGTTGAATCTGAACTGAACTAGAGCTAAAACTAGAACTGAACTAAAACTTAAACTTTAACTGACTAGAACTGAAACAAACTGAAATAGAACTGAACTAAAACTGAACTAGAAGTGAAGTAGAACTGAACTAGAACTGAACTAGAGCTGAACTGGAAATGAACTAGAACTGATCTAGAACTGAACTAGAACTAAACAAAAACTGAACCAAAACTGAACTAGAACTGAACTTTAATAGAATTAGAACTGAATTAGAATTGAACTTGAGCTGAACAAAAACTGAACTAGAACTGAACTTAAATAGAACTAGAACTGAAATAGAACTGAACTTGAGCTGAACAAGAACTGACTGAAACTGGACTTGAACTGAACTGAACTAGAGCTTAACTAGAACTGAAACAGAACTGAACTTGAACTGAACTAGAACTGAACTAGAACTGTGCTAGAACTGAACTAAATCTGAACTTGAACTGAACAAAAACTGAACTAAAACTGAACTAGAACTGAATTTAAGCTGAACAAGAACTGAACTAAAACTGAACTTGAACTGAACTAGAACTGAACTAGAACTGAATTAGAACTGTGCTAGAACTCAACTAGAACTTGTTTATACCCAAATCGGACAGAACTAAAAAGAAGACTAACGACCAAAATTGAAAAGCAATATTAAATTTATTGGTCCATTTGTTTTCATTTCGTGAAACATTTACCCAATTTGACGGTAGTTTAAAGTATACAAATAGTGACGATAAATAATATATTCATTCCTTTTATCTTTTATCAAGGATCATTGTGTCCTATTGTTGCAAAAGAATACAATAAATTTAAGTAAAAAATCAATTTCAATCGACTTTAAACAAATTACATTTCAAATCTTTTAATGGCATCAGACGATCGAACACAAGATCAATTTAACCATAAATAAAACATTCTTTAATATCGTCAAGATCTTCGCTTCACATAAAAGTCAAATAAACAAAATCGAATAAAGCGAATATGCCTTTCGCTTTGTACTCTTAAGTACTTTTAAAATTATTACAGTTCAGATCATTTAAACTGAAGAGCGCAAGAAATTCACCAAAAATTCAAAAACAATAAAATAAATTTTCCAAAATTGAAAATGCAACTTGAAGCGTTTTATAGTGCACGTACTCGGCGAGAGTGTAGGATATTGAGATGAAGATCATTTTTATAATTGTTGCAAAGATTGAAGATTTTTTCTTGTCTCCAATTAAAGGTATGAATTTTAATACTAAAGGTAAGCGGTCAATATTGTATATGTAACGGTTTATTTGTATGTTTGTTTTGTTCAAATAATAAGAATGTTTTCATATGTGTGTGTGTGTGTGAGTGTGTGGGGGATTTTACGGTTGATTGGATGGCACGTATTTTGTTTTTTTTTTAAAGATGTGACACTAAAAGAGCTTATGAAACATGTACTACAACTACATACATATTTACATATAAACGTGAACATGACAACACAATTCAAGGTA
This sequence comes from Cochliomyia hominivorax, assembly GCA_004302925.2. Taxonomy (NCBI): domain Eukaryota; kingdom Metazoa; phylum Arthropoda; class Insecta; order Diptera; family Calliphoridae; genus Cochliomyia; species Cochliomyia hominivorax. The sequence continues at coordinate 15,589,709 of PYHX02000413.1, forward strand.
AGTGAAGGCCAAGGTCTAAGAGTCCGATCTGAACTAAAGTTTATTTGCTGTTTAACAAATAAGACGCCTTATCGTTTGATTATATATGAACATCAATTGTGTGTTTGTGTTGGTTGTGTCATGAACAATTTGCAATTGCATGCAACATATTTTCATTGAACATATTGAAGGTGTTATTTTAACAACATACTTTAGTTTGAGTTTGAACAAACTTTGTATTAAATTTACCGTTAATGTTGACTTAACATTTAACTAAATTGTTAATTGTGTTGTATTTTGTTATTTAGTTTAGTTTAGATAATTTGAAGTGGATTCTTTTTTTCAGAAAAAAAGTTATAAAATAGAAAACTATTTGATTCTTATAGATATGTAATAGAGCGGAGCTCAAAGGTATTTTGCTGTTAACAATGATCTTGTTAAAATTCCTTGAGAGAGTTTTTTTTTAATAAAAAATAATGTACTAAAGATATTTCGGTTTTGTATTGGAAATTAATAATGGAACTGTGGGCGTGTAGGGTAAATAAATATAGAAAAATTAAGCTCTTTTTACAAATAGCAAAAACTAGAAATTGAATAGAACTGGACCCTAGAATTTGCATTAAGATCTGAATTGATAGTGAAATGAGGTCCAGAATCTGAACTAGTATCAGAACTAGAACCTGAGCTAGAATGTGAAAAATAAAAAATATATTAAAATTTGAACTAGAAACCAGATCTCAACTAAAACCTAAACACGAATCTAAATATAGTGTGAACTGCAATCTGGACTGGAATCTGAATTAAAATTTTAAATAGAATCTGAACAAAAATATGATATAGAATTAGAACTAAAAAATTTCAGTAGAACCGAATTAGAACTGATCTTGAACTGAATTAGAAATGAACTAGAACCGAAATAAAACTGTAATCGAACGGAACTAGAATCTAAACTAAAATTTTACTTAGAATCTGAACTTGAACCGAATTAGAAATAAATTACAACTGAACTTGAACTGAAATACAACTGAATTACAAATGAACTAGATGTGGACTAGAACTGAACTTGAGCTGAACTAGAACTGAACTAAAGCTGAACTTGAACTAAACTAGAGCTGAATTAGAACTGAACTAGATTTGGACTAGAACTGAACAAGGACTGAATTAAAACTAAACTTGAACTAAACTTGAAATGAACTACAGCTGAACTTGAATAAAACTAGAAGTGAACTAGAAATGAACAAGAACTGAACTAGAATTGAACTGAACGAGAACTGAACTAGATTTGGACTAGAACTGAACAAGAACTGACCTAAAACTGAACTTGAACTAAACTTGAAATGAACTACAGCTGAACTTGAATAAAACTAGAAGTGAACTAGAAATGAACAAGAACTGAACTAGAATTGAACTAGAACTTGAACTGCACTTGAACTGTACTTGAACTGAACTAGAACTTACTTGAACTCAACTAGAACTAAACTAAAACTGAACTTGAATTAAACTAAAACTGAACTAGAACTAAACTAGAGCTGAATTAGAACTGTACTAGATTTGGACTAGAACTGAACAAGGACTGAACTAAAACTGAACTTGAAATAAACTTGAAATGAACTAGAGCTGAACTTGAATTAAACAAGAAATCAACTGAACTGAACTAGAACTTGAACTGTACTTGAACTGAACTAGAACTAACTTGAACTCAACTAGAACTAAACTAAAACTGAACTTGAATTAAACTAAAACTGAACTAGCACTGTACTAAAAATGAACTAGAACTGTACTAGAACCAAACTAGAACTACACCGTAAGTTTAAATAAATTAATGTTTAAAGATCCACTGTGTTCAGGCTTGTATATGTTGAATTTGCCTTGACGTAATGATCTCGTTACTTTTTCTTTATAAAATACTTATAATCCTTCTTATTATGTGGTAGCGCGTTCTTGTTACTGAGTTTTTTCCCCTTTTTTGCTGCATAAAACCTTGTTTTTATTCATTTTCCCGACAAACATATTAACGATGCTTAGTACATTCTTACTTTTTGTTTGGAATTCAAGTACATTTACCTTCTTAACATTATTATGAAACCATGGATTTTATAGATTGTGTTTTATTTATTTTTTGTTTTTGTTGTTCTTCATCCTAAGTATTTGCCATGTTGATCTATAATAAATTTAAGAAGAACAAAAAAAAAACAAAAATGGTTTTAAACCTCCACAGAATGTTTTCGAATAATATATATGACTCCTTTATTGAAGGAGGTATATAAAAGCAGACTTGAGAAAAAGGTTTAAACAGCAAATAAAGAAGGGCGTTGTAATATATAACATTAACACATTTGATAAAATCAGAAAAAGACTATATCGTCTATAAGTGAGAGAGAATGTAGGCTAAAGATTTTTTTGTATTTCGCTTAACTGACAAAAGAATTGTGAGAAATTGTTACTGAAAATGGAAAAGAGTCTGGTTCAGAGATCTTAAATCTAATGGATTTTTGTGGTTGCAAAAGTGTTGTAGTCTTAAAATTCAATTGACATCTTTATTAGGATATAAACAAAACAAAATAACGAGGATGGGAAGAGAACAATTGCAACCACCTGACTTTAAGTTAGGGCTACACCAAAGTGAAGAGGTAATTAACATAATTTGGAACTTCAGAAAAGAAATTATTTACAAAAAAATTCGAATTAAAGTGAATTTAATTCTTTTTAAATTGAAAACATTTCATCATTTTGTTTTTAAAGTTCACTTAACTTGCACTTTAACCCATATATTTCACTGAATAATATCAAAATATATGTCTACATAAAAATATATATAAAATTGCGTGCGGAATCACACCTCCTTTATGAGTTGGTAGTTCTTAATCCTATGACAACCTTATTTATATTGTTTATAGAAAAATATGTAGAATAAAGTGAAATTCATACTAAAATGCGTGTAAATCATTAAGAAAAAAACTTCGGAGAAGTCATGACGCCATAAGCAATCAAGGAAAAATAGAAACAAAAACAATTTCTTCTTTTGTTTTTTGTTTAATTAACTCTCTGTTGAGAAAAATGAGAATGGGAAGACTTGATAATTAATTTAAAATAAATTAAATTAATCTAATTAATCCATCACGATCAATTTAGAAATGATTATAGGAACGCACCCCCGTATCCGATCCCAAAATAACGTAGATTATATTTATTGCTTCAAAAGGGGAAAAAATTCAAATTTTCACTAAAAATTCAATTTTTCACTAAAAATTCAATTTTTCACTAAAAATTCAAATTATCACTAAAAATTCAAATTTTCACTAAAAATTCAAATTTTCACTAAAAATTCAAATTTTCACTAAAAATTCAAATTTTCACTAAAAATTAAATTTTCACTAAAAATTCAATTTTCACTAAAAATTCAATTTTCACTAAAAATTCAATTTTCACTAAAAATTCAATTTTCACTAAAAATTCAAATTTTCACTAAAAATTCAAATTTTCACTAAAAATTCAAATTTTCACTAAAAATTCAAATTTTCACTAAAAATTCAAATTTTCACTAAAAATTCAAATTTTCACTAAAAATTCAAATTTTCACTAAAAATTCAAATTTTCACTAAAAATTCAAATTTTCACTAAAAATTCAAGTTTTCACAAAAAATTAAAATTTTCACAAAAAATTAAAATTTTCACAAAAAATTAAAATTTTCACAAAAATTAAAATTTTCACAAAAAATTAAAATTTTCACAAAAAATTAAAATTTTCACTAAAAATTCAAATTTTCACTAAAAATTCAAATTTTCACTAAAAATTCAAATTTTCACTAAAAATTCAAATTTTCACTAAAAATTCAATTTTCACTAAAAATTCAATTTTTTCACTAAAAATTCAATTTTTCACTAAAAATTCAATTTTTCACTAAAAATTCAATTTTCACTAAAAATTCAATTTTCACTAAAAATTCAATTTTTCACTAAAAATTCAATTTTTCACTAAAAATTCAATTTTTCACTAAAAATTCAATTTTTCACTAAAAATTCAATTTTTCACTAAAAATTCAATTTTTCACTAAAAATTCAATTTTTCACTAAAATTCAATTTTTCACTAAAAATTCAATTTTTCACTAAAAATTCAATTTTTCACTAAAAATTCAATTTTTCACTAAAAATTCAATTTTTCACTAAAAATTCAATTTTTCACTAAAAATTCAATTTTTCACTAAAAATTCAATTTTTCACTAAAAATTCAATTTTTCACTAAAAATTCAATTTTTCACTAAAAATTCAATTTTTCACTAAAAATTCAATTTTTCACTAAAAATTCAATTTTTCACTAAAAATTCAATTTTCACTAAAAATTCAATTTTCACTAAAAATTCAAATTTTCACTAAAAATTCAAATTTTCACTAAAAATTCAAATTTTCACTAAAATTCAAATTTTCACTAAAATTCAAATTTTCACTAAAAATCAAATTTTCACTAAAAATTCAAATTTTCACTAAAAATTCAAATTTTCACTAAAAATTCAAATTTTCACTAAAAATTCAAATTTTCACTAAAAATTCAAATTTTCACTAAAAATTCAAATTTTCACTAAAATTCAAATTTCACTAAAATTTTCACTAAAAATTTCAAAATTTTCACTAAAAATTCAAATTTTCACTAAAAATTCAAATTTTCACTAAAAATTCAAATTTTCACTAAAAATTAAATTTTCACTAAAAATGGAACTTTTCACTAAAAATTGAATTTTTCAAGCTTTCAATACTACTTATTTATTGTTATATATTAAGCTATTAGTAATATAATGTCTCCGCCATTTTCCCCATTTAAACAAAACAAAACAGAACAACAACAATGACAGCATTAATAAATCATTCAACATTTAGTGGTACGCAAAATATCGCTGGTGTGATGATTACAAACTATAACGAAATTATTTTTTGGTTAAAACTTATTTACATCAAAAACACATTTTAGCCGGTTTAAGGCGGGTTTTCTATAAGAAATTTTTCAAAAACAAGAACACACAAATTCCCATTATTATGATCTCATCATTCGAAATTGTGGAAAGAACAAATTATTTGAGTTTGAATTGAAAATTAACAAGAGTTAGTTAAATAAGATTCGAAAAGGTTTAAAATTCCAAAGTTTGTTTTTCTATTTTTGCAAATTATATTAAGAAAATTTATGGCGCCCTAAATACATACATTTTTTGAATACTCAACCACTTGTTTATTGATACAAAAATACCCTTCTTCCACTACCTCTTAGAATACAACTCCAATTTTCCAGTTTGAAATTGTTTTTTTTTGTTTTGATAAAAGCAATAAAAAATACATAATGTTTTGACGGGTCAAACATACATTTATACATCAATATATACACACATGGATAAAAGTCACCGTCATCTATCACACATAATGCTTTAAATGAAATATTCAAATTGTTAACTAAAACAAAAACTATATTTTAATCAAGTTAAAATAACTCCTTGACTACACACAGAAAAAATCTATGTAAAATAAAAAAGTTATTATTTAGCTTCAAAGAAAAAAATGTTAATTTAACATTGTTTCTCAGTAAATACAGTTTCTAGAGAATATTCTTGAAATTTTATGGACAAAATTAACTTTTATTATTTTATTATGAATTTTGCTATTTTTTCCATTATTTTCAATTATTTCTTACAAATAATTCTGTATAGAATGTACTAACTTTTTTGCTACTCCCGGATCAATTTTCTTCCATTCCTCAATTTGTTTCTATTTAAGCATATCTTTGGAAGTAATGTGATGTTCTCAAATCCGTCTATCCAACTGGTCCCATAAATGCTCTATTGGGTTGATGTCGGGTGACTGAGGAGGAGTTTTAAGAGTGTGTGTTATAAAAGATCCCAAATCGTACAATTTCCACTGCGTGATCATTGTCCTGCTGAAAGAAAAAGTTGGATTCAGCATTTTTTATATGCGTTTTCCGTCAGGATATTCAAATATGTTTTTATCCATTATTTCATCAACAAATACTAGTTCTCCAACCACACCCGCCGACATACATCCCCATACTATTAAACCAGCGCCAACATGTTTACCAGTCAACTGAATGTGGGTTTTCTGCAAAACCTCCCTTTTCTTTTTTCAAGACAAAACACGTCCGTCTGATTTTACAAGGCAAATTTATTTCCAACAGACAATATTAATTTTATCAAAAATATCTATTATTTTATTGATGTTATCTTTTGCGAAAGGAGACGTTTCATTCGGGTCACCTTTTCAGCAAACTCTGGCTTTATAACCAGCGGAATTAACACTCGTCGTATAGTAGAGGGATGAACAACTGTGTCAGTGTTTTATCATTTCAGCAATTTAGGATGTTGAAGTTGAAGGCCCCTTTAAAATTTTGTTTATCATTTTCCTTTTTTCCCGAACAGATAGTAATGGTGGTCTTGCATCTGATATTCGCATATTGGCTCGTCTTTAAAACGTTTTATAATTCTAGCAATGGTGGTACTTGGACGGTTAATAAATGTGAATATTTCTCGAATCTTTTTATTTTGCTTGTACGCACCTAAATTAATTTTTTATTCTCCTTTTACTTTTATTTTTTCACTCAATTTTCATAGAAATGGACATTTTGACAGATCAGTTATATTACACGAATTCAGTTTCTTTAAAAATTTAGATGCAGTGACGGTGACTTTTGTCCACAACAAATAATTATTTATTTTGCTTAATAATTATTTATTTTGCTTAAAAAGGTTAATGAAAATTATTTTAACCTAAAAACATCATAAATAAACCATATTTTTGTATATCATGGGCATACAGGCCTTTCAAACTTACATTAAGGCAGACGAGGGTGACTATTGTCCATCTGTGTATATAGAGTATGTAATATTTTTCATTCAAATTATTTGGCAGGAGATTCTGTTTACAATTCAAAATATTTACATTTTGTCTGACGGGAGTTTGTTTATGAGTAAAACGAACTTGTTTTAACTCATAACAATTTACTGTTTTGAGTTAAAGTTTAAAAATGACTCAATTATTTGTTTAGCCATAAATACCCTTTTGTGTGATAAGATTTGTTTGAGGGGGGTAAAAAAGAGCTTAATTCTGAGTTTCTTTGTTTTACATTTTTATTCTGTTTCTTTCTTTTTTTCTATATAAACAATTTTGTTTGGAAATATTTTTTCTCTGCTTTAAGTTTAGGAACATTAGAAAATATTCAATGAAGTCATCGTTACCAAAATATATTTATAATAAATTTAGTAGTTTTTTTTTTCATTTGAGGTGATATTAATATGACTTTCAAAATATCATAATAATATTTCATTAATTATAATGTCAGATTTTTAGTTAATGTTCATTAAATAAATATTTAATTGTGTAGTTCATAACATTTTTATTTTGATGATATAATTTTAGTATATTTCACGAAAGGTTATTTGATTTAATGTAAAAATTAAGAAACGAATTAAATCAATTTAATATTGATAAATTTCAAAATGATTTTTTTGCAAAAATTCTGTAATTTTTTAAATATCTAAAATACTTTTTGGCGATTTATCCAAGACATGTTATATTCACGAATTTCGTATATTCATCACTTTTAATTTAAAATTTTTTGTAGGCTTTCTCAGATATCGGCCTATAACATTTTATAAATTGTATTTATTTGCACTGTATTAAATAGCAAACGTCTCAGAACAATAATCAATAATCGTGCCAATTTGAGCTCAGACTTTTAGTTTAGAAATGACTGTACCAACAACAGACAGATGAACGACAAATGGACAGAGCAAAATCGTTTCAAATTTTGATTTTGTTAAAAAATATATATACTTTCTAAGGTTTAATATGTGTATTATTATTAAGATTTATTTTAATCTGTTACTTTTAATTGATATTTTTAAAGCACTTTAGACACACAGAAAAAATCAATGTAAAATTAATGAAAATAGTTGTGAATTCGCTTCATAGATAAAACATGTTAATTTAACATTGTTTCGCAGCAAATTAAGTTTCTTGAGAATTTTAAAAATTTATTGTTGCATAATTTTATAATATTAATATCGAAATATTCGAATATGTACAACATTATTTCACCACAAACGTAAAAATGTTTATTCAAACTCAAATCAACTTTGTTCAATGTTGATTTCGCTTTATGTTTTTTATCCTTTCAGATATCGATCTACAACTTAAAAAAAATTAACTAATTTCACTTCTTAAGACAATAATTATAAAAATAGGGCAAATTGAGCTAAGACCACTAGTTAAAAAACGAGATAGCTAAGTTTATATTGTGATGAAAATCAAGGATTGTTTGCAATAGAGACTGCTTCCATTCCATTTCTAGAACTTCATAAGTGCCCATATTTGTAGTCTGACTTGGCAACCTGTAACTATGACAGAAAAGCTAAAAATAAAAGAACAATTATATGGTATTTTAACCAAGAAATGCGAATTACATAAACTGTCCGGAGCTAAGGCCAGTGGAGAAATATTGGGCTCTTGTAAAAGTAAATTAAAGAATAGAAAAAAGGTGAAAAAAGGTTCAAAAGTTCATTACCAGTGATTCAAACTATTTGTTTTTGCAAATTGTTGTAATAATATTAATTAAATAAAAAAACAAATTAGAATGTATATAGTCGGTCAAGCCCAACTAACTAATACCCTACACCACATCTTTTATTAAAATGAATTTTTCTCGATGGTTTATATGAGAGATATAAGAAATTATGAATCGACCCTCCTTTTATTTTGCACAGCGATTTTTACTTACATTTATCTATATTTGACTAATTATTATTACAACACCAAAGTATATGTAGGATATTTGCCCCTAAAATGGGTTTTGTATGGGACCTATGAGATATAATGGATCGATCCTTGTATAATTTGGCACAACGTTTTAGAAATTTTATATTTAGGAATTTTATGACCTTAAAAAGCCCATTCCAGGAAAAACGTTTGTATGGGAGATACCTGAAATATTGGACCGAACATTGCCAATTTCAATAAGCCATCATCGAAATATTTTAAAGATTGCGACCTGTAGACTGTTCACAACGTTTACATGGACAGCCAAACGGACAGACAGACGGACGGACAGCGTTAAATCGACTCGGAAAATAATTCTGAGTCAAACGGTATACTTAAAGGTGGGTGTAACACCATATTTTCAGCATGTTACAAAACACCAGCACAAACGTATAAAATATAATACCTTCGGTTGTGTAAACTGTAAGTTTAGTGCTGTCGTTTTTATTTACATAAATGTATGTTAAGAATTTTTCGATCACATTCCTGGTCAAGATGACTGATGTTACTTTTTTTTTGCCAATTGAAATCATGAAAACTATTAGGAATTATTTTATACTCTGAAAAGTACAAATCTAATGGGTGAGATCACAACCTTTGGTTGTGTGGACTGTAAATAGTTGCTGTCATTATTTTGTTATCAATATCTGTTAATAAAAATTAGCAAAAATATTGCATTAAATTCGTTTGTTATCAATTGTAAAGATAAAAAATTCCAACAATTTTCAAACGAGTACAAAATTTCAGTGAAATCAGAGAAAGCAATTTTCAAAATTCTATTTTTTGAGGTACCAAAATCAGCGAATTGTCCCAAAAAAATATTAAGAAGAAAAATTTCAAATATGATTAATTGCAAATCAAAAAATAATATCTTAAGAAGATCGATAATTTGGGGAATTATCGATGCAAAAATAATGCAATGGAGATTTGTCCAATTCGATTACTTGAGTTATTGGAATTAAATTGTTTAACTCCCGCTTTAGTTGTTTTACAGAAAATCAATAAATAATATTTGCATTGTGTGGAGTCCACCAATCGCAATGATTCTATCCGTCCTACATTTTGCATTGGGGCAAACTTTTGAACTTGATCCTAACCGCCCTATACTTATGTCCCAAAAATATTAAGAAGAAAATTTTCAATTATGATTAATTTCTAATCAAAAAATAATTTCTGAAGAAGACTCCCGCTGTAATTGTTTACAGAAAATCTTTCCCTTGATCCTAATCGTCCTAAACTTTTACTAGTTAAGCAGTCTCCCAGCAGCAAAATTTCAAGACTCTCAATGTAATAGTTCATTATCGCGTTTTTTTTGGGACACTATCGTTCAGTAGTATGATTGATATAATATTTGAAAACTCTCTTTGCAACAGTTCCTTAAATGTTCATAAATTTAAATTTGCTTTGCATGGCGGCTCTCCTTTTGATCCCATTCGTCCAGTGAAGTTGTTTTATTTATGTTAAACAATTATTTATGTTTGCTTTGTATGGGGGGTAACTCTCCCCCATGATTCCATTCGTCCTAAATTTTTTCTGGTAATGGTAATCCCCAATGCTGCTGTAAAAAAATTAACCGGTTTTTAGCGACGCAAATCGTGATCAAAACGATGCAAATCGGACCGACGAAACTTGAAATTGCGACGACACAAATCGAATTTTTTCAGTTCTGAAAAAAGCAACGTAAATCGAAACGATGTAAATCAGGCAACAAATCCGGATGACGCAAGTCGGGGCTCTAGTGTATAAAGATCGATAAAAATGTTATTTAGAGAAAACATTTTTTAGGAAATTATCGATCGTTTATAAAAATTATTCTATTAAGAATGATCAAGTTTTTATACAAAATAAATAACTTTAAATATCGATAACTTTCGCTTCAATGACATTATGATAAATCAATATCGTTTTATTTATATATTTTTTAAATGATCCACTAGAAATACCGTTTTATAACTGTTAAATATCTTTCACAATATTTGAATTATTGATTTGATTTTTAAATTTTATTTTTATTTTTTTATTTTATAATTTCGAAATTTCATTCATTGAATTGAATTCAAATACAAATAAAACTTGTCATTCAAATTTCTAAATTATAATAATAATTTGTTTTTTTTTTTTTTTTTGCATAAATTTATTAAAAATTTGTTTTTTTATAAATAAAACAAAACAAAAATTTACTCAAAAACTATAAATTTATATCATTATAAAGGTCTCGGTTGGTCTCATTATTCTGAACCAAAAAAAAAAAAAAACTCACTCATGTCATAGAAACTTATTTCAATTCTCACTCATTCTAATATTTTTATTTTCTCTTTTTTTGTAGGAACTTTAGAAAGCTTTTTGTGTCTTTCAACAATTTAGTTGTGTATCAACAATATTTCCGTAAAGTTATAAATTCTTAAATATTGAAAATATCAAAGAAAAACGTTTCAAATAAATTAAAAATAAATAAAAAAATATTTGAAATTTTCTTCTAAATTTTATAAAAAAAAATAAAAGTGAGTTTTTTTTAATTCTAAAAATTAATTAAAATAATTTTTAAAAATGCACCTGATATGAATTAAATTTCTATTTAAATTTTATAAAAGTTTTTATATAGAAGATTCCTGACCTAAATTAACACGATTTGCTTTAAGAGGACAACATTTAAAAAAAAATTCCTTTAAAATATTTTTATAAAAATATGTATTCATATTTTTTATGCAAATAACAAAAAAACAAAGAAAAAAACTATATTGAATCCCATAACTACCTTCTTTTCACAATACTTAATCAGATTTTTCAAGTGCTTTTTCAAGAATATAGAAATGTATTGTTTTCAATTTATCAAAGGTCTTTTGTTTGAAATGGCTATTAATAACAATAAAATCAGTAGTTGTAGGCCTTTTATAAAGGAAATAAAAGAAGACAACTAACGCATCCGCTTTTTTTGCATTTAAGGCGCAAAAACATCAAATGTAATAATGACTAATATTATTAAAGGTATGATGGGTATGTATGTATGTATGTATGTATGTATGTATAACCATATCATCATAATTACAGTTATGATATTAACACATACATATATATAAATACAGATAGCATCCACTATCTGAGTGCTCTTCATCAACAAAGAAATCTTTCTCATTCATGTTGCTTGATTTCTGGTCAAAACATGCGCACTTTGTTCACTCTTTCTTTTGCCTCTTTCAAAGGAGTATGATGTCATTTTTAAAGGGGGGAGGGGGGTGTAGTATTTTAAACTCCCTATTTGAGTTTAAACTATAACTGTTTCTTCATTCCCGCTTCCTTTTCTTTTGCTTTAAGTAGGAAATAGAATTATGTTAGGAAAAAAATTTCCCCCCCATGGAGTTTCTTAGCGGAATGTGTAAAGTGAAAGTTTTAGGTTTTCACAAAGATTAGCAGTTTTTTGAACTTTCCTTTTAAGAATGACTTTAAAGAAATTAAGGGTGACAAATTCAAACAGTTCTTTACGAAACAGTTTCAAATAAAAATACAAAAATTTAAGATTTAAATTCGAATTTAAATTCACCACTATTGCAACTGACAAAAAACTTGTACAATCGTTAGTAATCCGAAACTGTTGACTTCGTTAAGAAGAAATTGTTTTCCATATCGGTTCAGATTTTCTCTCAAATCAACTTGAAAATTGGTAACCGCTCAAAAAATTATTATTGTAATAAATTCTCTGATGTCCTTGATATCCTTGACAAATTTTAATAAATTTTCAATGACTTTTTTAAGTTAGCGATGCTCGGTCCGTTTTGCAGTCCTCATAAAGTGAAACAGAAATTTATAACTTGAGTAACTAGTTGAGATGAAATCTTAATGTTGTCACTTCAATAGTTCTTTAGATTTTCGATAATTACTATGTGACTTGTAAGGTTTCCCAATCTTCTTCTGATCCCATCCGTTCCACCTTTTTCCCAGTAAAACTGTTCCTTGAGAAAGTAATTGAAATGAAATCTCAAAAGTCTCCAAATCAAACCGGTTTTTTTGACCGTTTATGGAACATTTCAAAAGTTTCTGTATTGTTTGCAGTGGTTCCAAAATTCGTCCTTTATTCACCTCTATTTACAATTTCATAAAAATGATTTCGTTAAAAATCAAGGTGTCATTAAAAGCATATATAAGATTAAGACTGAGACCATTAGTGAACTTCAGAAATTTTACTTTTTGTAAAAATCGAGTTTCTTTTTTTTCGCGATATCGATAACAGAAAATTTTGAATAGAAATGATCAGAAGGTATCTGCTTTAACCTTAAAGTTTGAAAATATATTTTTTAATTCCGTAGAAGTTCAATTTTTAAACAGTAATTCGAAACGATTTTCGAGTTTGACTTTTCAGCCAAACCATAGCGAATGATTTCAGCGGAACGAAATGGTTGTCAAGTACAGATGTTTTTACATTTCCAGAACCCTGTCGGTATTTCAAAATGTTCCTAGATTTCTGTTGATTATACACACATTTGTTCCGTTATGCTGATCAAAGAGAAATTTCTTTTCATTTGAATGCCCATTTTTGCAAAGACTTCAAAAATTGTAATGCATTACTCAATGTTGCCACATAGAAATTACTAAAAATTTCTCAGATTCGTTGAAAAAGAATCCTTTTTTCCCTTTTTGAAAGAAAACATTCTCTTCATCTGACAAGAATCTCTCAATCTATTCAACTGTATTAAACTCTTCATGGTCGAAAACCGAAAGGAAACAGTCTTAAATTAAAATAAAGTGTCTTATGGTGGGTCAACTTTACTTACTTCCAAAATGACCTTAATATAAAAGCCGAAATAACAGTATTTGTAGCAATTAGGGTCGGGATATAATGAGTTGTGCAAATGTTTGTAGCGGTCGTGCCACTAGTTCTTTTTATTTGACTTAGAATCATTTCTTGAATCGATTTAACCATGTCCGTCCTTCTGTTCGGCAGGTTGTTTATGAGAAGCTTGTGATCGAAGTACAAGTTGCAGTTTTGAAGTGAAATGTTATATTGTTTCGGCTTCATGACGAAGCCTATAGAAATTGGTTATCATCGTTTCATTATTTCGTGTAAAGTTCCCCCGGAATTAGATTTTTAGCCCATAAAAGTGAATATAAAACAATTTTAATAAAATTTAGCACAAAGATATTGATATTAAACCCATTCCGTATATCTTCTTAAAGCGCATTAATCTCACATTTACGTTGGTATTATATTTAGTTGAAATCAGATAAATTTGCATAGGAATCGAAGACCCGCCTATAATTTCCCATAGGTTCTATAACACGCCTCACATAAAAAATGTTTTATATCACTTAAACCTCCCGGAAATTTTAGTATCATAATAATCTTAAGCAGATATCAGGAAACCAATTATATAAGGGTCAATCCATATTTTTTCGTGGGTTTTATACAACAATTTTGGGAATGGAATTTCATAATCAGATTGCTTCGACTTAAACTTTTTAGTTGTTTTAATTTAATTATACATCTTAAGCCGATTTCTTTAATAAAAATCCTAGACATTTTATAAAATCTTCTAAATCCGCAATTTTGAAACCAGTCGGTGAAAAGTTAAGAAGTTAAGTTATAATGTTTATGATCTAAACTTTAATTTTTAATCTAAATCATGACTTTCAATCGATTTCTTCTGAGAATATAAATTATTTGTGATTTATTTCCTTTAAATATCTGTCATACCTCCCTCACACTAATTAAATTCATTCCATTTCAATTAGATTCAATAGTTTAAATATTTATTCCCCTGCTTCCCTTCCTCTCTCCTCTGTTTAAACAAATAATGAAACAAAAAAATAATAATTAAATTTGTATCGTAATTTTTGTACTCGAAAAGAATATTAATCATTTGATTAATGTCGAAAATTTCAATATTCCAAATTTAGAAATTCTTCTTCTTTAAATAAAAATTTTAAAATTTAAACTAAAAATAAAAATAAAAAAGATTAAAACATAAATAATATTTTTTTATAGTTTATAGCATAAGACGAAATTGGAAAAATGTTTTATTTAAAAACAAAAAAGAATGCTAAATTGGGCTTTGCCGAATCTTCAATACCCTTCACCACAAAAGTTTAAGAAATAAATACATTTAATTAAATACATGTACATTATACGCACATACACACTCAATAACGCATTCATTATAGTATGTATTTCTTATATATAACAAAGAAACCTTTGAGTCATAAAAATAGTTATATATTTGGCTTTTGACTTTATTTTACTGAAGCGATTTTGATAATTTTTGTAATAGTAAGAAGGTATATATTTTTTTAAAATTATTGAAAAATTTTATTCTAATTTGTCGAACGTTTTAGGCATTGTCTCAGATATCGGTCTATATATTTAACATACTCCACCGATTTTGTTGGTTTTAAATAGGAAACTCCTTAGGACTATATAAAATACTCAGGCCAAATTTCATTAAGTTCTGTCATTTATTGCGTATGTGAGCATGTCAACAACTGACAGATAGACGAACATAGCTAAATCGACTCAGATTTTGGTTTGATGCAAGATTATATATATACATTATGAGGTCTTAAATGATTCCTTCATAGCATTACACACGGAATGACAAAGTTAATATGCCCTTTTCACCACATATTGGTGCTGGAAAACAAGTAAGAATGCTAAATACGAATACGAATTGCCGAATCTTCAATATCCTGCGCCACATATGCATGTGAAGTAAAAACCTTATGTTTCGTTCATGCACACCCACACATACACACAAATACAAGATATAAAAATTTTTCTTAAATATAACACTGGAAAACTTAATGATTTATTATTCTGGCTATAACTCAACCGATTTTTATCATGAAGTTTACATAACTCAATATTTTAGCAAAATTTCATTTTATTTTCTAATTTTATGAAACTTTTTTCCCTAAACTTATAGATTGCCCTAGATATTGTTCTATATCGTTTAATATACAGAACCGATTTTGCTGGTTTTTAAGAGGAAAATTCTCAGGACTTTAACAAATATTTAAGCCAAATTTCACTGAACTCTGTCAATTTTTTGTGGATGTGAGCGTTAGAAAAACATACAGACGGACATAGCTAAATCGATTCAGATTTTGATTTGATGCAATAATATATATATAAACATATATATAAATCGTTCTTAGTGTTACACACGAAATGACAAAGTTAATATAACCTCCTTCACTACTTGTGGTGATGGAGAGTATAAAAATAGAGAAAAAATATGAAATTTTTTAAATGTGCGTATCTAAATCGCTTATGTATATATCGTATATATATACAATTTTATATACCATTCAAATTGATCAAAAAAACATGTGTATTTTTTAATAGTTATGATCATTAACCGAAAGAAGTTGTAAATAGGAAACCACGAAAAAGCATGTAATTAATATGAAATCAACAATTATTTCTAAAAATAAGAATTTAATTTAAATTATAAAAACAAGCCGCTTTAAAAAAATATTAATAGTGGATGACATAATTATAGATACAATAACAAAGATTATTTAATAAAAGACCTTGTAAATTGGATATCAAATAATTAAATAATTTTTTACGTAATAATTTTATACGGATAAATAAAATATTTTTAAATAACTTATTAAAATTATTAGGAATTAAGGAGTGAGATCAAAACAATTTTAACATACATACATGTTAATAAAAACGAAATCATTAAATTATTTTGAACCTTTTGGACATCTTTCTTGAACTCTTCAATTTTCTTTTCACCAGAGCCCACTGGCCTTAGCTATGGGCAGTTTGGAAGATTTTACTTTCTTGTTACAAAAATCACATTATTGTTCTTATACCACTCAAGGAATTGTTTACCTTGTCGAAAATAGGTGGACACATTATAAATTCTTATGATTGGAAGCAACCATTTTCGTAAAAAATACCTCGATCTAAATTTCAGTTTTTATTTTAAAAAATTTTGCGAAATTTTAACTGCTTTTGGATTCTAAACTTTTCTTTAACATTCCCTCCAGCATCGGCAATATATACTTTTTGAACAGGAAGTTGTGAAAAATCTGCCAGAACATACGCTTCGTCAATGAATATGCAGCAAGAATATTTTTTTCAGAAAACTTGACTTCAATTTCCGTACCCTTTTTAAACATTGTACGTTCTTAAACATTTGCTTTAACTTTTCGTACCAAACAGTCCAAGCACTAAGTTAATGAGGCTGCTTTTTTCTATTTTTTGGGCTTTACAAACATTATGTGAACCATTCCTTCTACCCGAATCAGGTTTTCTATGAACAGACAAGTTCTACCGGAATTGTTTAATAACATTGGAAACACTTTGATTGCATACCTTGCTTGGCCGACTTTGTGTGAGATCAAGTTGGATTTTGTTGAAAATATTTAATAATTATAGTACGGTTTGACGTTAAACGTAATAACTGACATCTTTACAAATGTAACTTTATAATCAATATAATTAACAATTTTTAAGAATGAACCATTCATATATCTGATATCATTGCGACAAAATATATTATGTGAATTATAATTTGTTGATTATTTACTGGAAATAAAACGATATTTCAGTAGCGCATCGCTTTTTGTGTAACTTACAATATTTAATTCCTGTTTGCGTTTGAAAAATTATTCATATTTGAAATTTTCATTCATGAATCTCAAGAAATCTGTTTCTGTCACAAAAATAAAAAATATGCCTCCTGAAATAAATTCATTTTTTAAGTTATGAAAACCTTGCAGCGAGTGAGCGATATGAAAATATTATTTTGAAAAAAAAATTAATTATTACTGTTTGTAAAATCGAACACTGAAACGAAATGGATTAAAGTTCCAATCAAGGGGTTCAAGTAAGACCCTTCAATGTTGGAAATTTTAAATGTCAAAAAAGAGAACATGAGATCATATTTTCTTTTTTCAAATATATTTTATACCCTACACCACCTTATGTCGCTGTGGTATTTACGTAAGGGACAGAAAACTTATTGCTACCAATTTAAGGTACACCGCTTGAATAAGAATAACTTTCTGACTCGATTTAACAAGGTCAGTTCATCTTGCTTGGCTTGCTGTCTTTGTAAGTTTTGTGAATAAAATGCAGGTCGCAAATTTAAAGATAACTCGATTTAACTAAGCATATTAATATTTTGTACCATATAAATGTTTCTACGGAATGGGATTTTTAGCTCTTAAAAGTGCTAAATTTGAAAAAAAATTGATTCGATAAGAAAAAAATTTAAAACAAATTTTACAGAGTTACTCAGTTTAAATCATGTATATATACTTCGTTCTTATTACTTTCCAAAGTCTCTTTTATGTAAATCCTTTATAACCCATACAAATGTTTCTACGGAATGGGATTTTTAGCTCTTAAAAGTGCTAAATTTGAAAAAAATTTAAAACAAATTTTACAGAGTTACTCAGTTTAAATGATGTATAAATATCGTTCTTAATACCTTCCAATGTTTCTTTTTTGTAAATCCTTTATAACCCATACAAATGTTTCAACGGAATGGGATTTTTAGCTCTTAAAAGTGCTAAATTTGAAAAAAAATTGATTCGATATGAAAAAAAATTTCAAACAAATTTTATACATTTACTCAGTTTAAATGATGTATAAATATCATACTTTCCAACATTTCTATTTTGTAAATCCTTTATAACCTTAACCTAAATTTGTAAATTCCAAAAATATATTTTACGGCGTAAAACCCTCCCTATTTTCACTTTCATCTGATTCTCCCCACATGATGTCAAACACACAAAATGACATAATTTTCCGAATACGCTGACCCATTTTTTCACAACTTTTTTTTGTTCTAAATGATGTGAATTTCTTGTTAAATATATATGTACAAATGTATTTTACAGATACATTTGTGTACTTAGTTGTTCTGCTAAAACAAAATTATATATTAATTTTTTGCTTTGTTGTCAAAAGTTGATGTCAGCGGGTGGAGAAAAACGGGAAAGAAATAGTTTTGTTTTACATATTTACGAAATGAAATTTGTGGATGGATGGATGGATGGTTACGGCTGATGACTGGGATAGAAACATTGTTGTTATTGTTTATATTGCAACATTTAACGGATGTTATTTTGATAATAATATTTTAAAGGTTGACTTAATCAACCTTGACCTAAACTGGAAGAGAGGTGGCAAATAATACAATTTTAATTTTGAAAATAAAATGGGAATTAAGAACAGGAAATTTTATATAATTTTTTAGATTTTTAACATTTAGAACTTTTCAAATTTAAACTGTTTTTTTTAATTTAAAGTGAAAGGATTTCATAATTCAACTGAGAACCGGTTCACCTGAGAAATAAGAGCTCTATTTTTTGTTTTTGTTTTGATTAAGATAAAAAAAATAAATGACATTGTAATCATTATTATCCCTGTCAAGATCAGTTATATTTAACATATAGTAACTATATAAATTTAAAAATAAATCAAAACTTCATTAACAAGATAATAAACATGATTTTGAAAATTAAATTTACTACCAACTAAATATTCAGTTACTACAAAAATGCTTAACAAAATGTTGATCATAAAATGATCACTAAAAAGAAGAATTATTTAAAGCCTCCAGGAAAAAAAAACATCCACAAATAAAGTTTAAAATCTGTTTTAATATAAACAAGTCCTAAATTAATGATTTTGCCACAAGTTTACGATTTAAATTATGAATTCGTTTCTTTAAAGTTTTGTTTTAAAAATGACAGCAGTTGTTGTGTATAAATTACACATTTTTATATACATACACACACATGAACAAAAGTCATCGTCATCTTAAATGTAACACGCTTAAATGAACAAAATTCACCGCCCGGTAAAGTTAATAAAAACTTTTAATATTTTAATATGAATTATTTTTGCCATTTTTGTTAATAATTTCTTGCAAATATTTCTGTACTTAGTTTTCCATCACTTTCGGATCAGTTTTCTTCTATTCCTCTATTAAATTCTCTTTAAGCATTTTTTTTGGGAAATAATGTAATGTTCACTTCCAAAGCATATTTTTGGAAGTAAAGTGATCTTCTCGAAGCATTCTTTCCAAGTGGTTTAATAAATGCCCTATTTGGGTTGATGTCAAGTAACTGAGGGGAGTTTAGAGTGTTACCGGTATTATAAACAAACTATTTCCATCGTGTGCTTAGGGGCATTGTCCTTTTGGAAGTAATTGTCGGATTAAAGGCCAAGTTTCTGAAATAATAAATATTTTTATTCATTATTTCATCAATAAATACTAGTTCCCCAACTCCAGCCACCGACATACAAATCACAATATTTAACACTCAACTGAATGTGTCCTTCCCCTTCTTCTTTCTTCATGTCCAAACACGTCTGTCTGATTTTTTTTGCATTAGAAAATATTATCGTAACCCAAAAATATATTCCGTTATTTACGTGTTCTTCTGCGATTGAATGGCGTTTTATTTGATTAATCTTGCTAATATGCGTTTCTTTTCCTGTAACCTCTGGCATTATACCAGAATTTTACACTCGACGTACAGTAAGGGGGTGAAAACTGGTATTAGTGTTTTCCTTTAACATTGCTGCAATTTTGAATGATGAAATTTTGGGTCAATTCTTTTACTTTACTATTTTCTCTTCTCTCGAATAGATAGTGCAGGTAGGTTTATGTGGTACTCACATATTGGATTGTCTTTAAAACGTTTTATAATTCCTGAATGGTGAACATGAATTTGTTGCTAGACACTTTAATGAATTTTTCTTCAATTGACGTTTCTTTTCCATTTTAACGCATTTTTATAGAAGTGATATATAGTAAATTTTTTAGTGCCGCTATTAAATTCTTTATAGATCGAATATTAAATTTATATTATAACACGAATATAGACAGATGTGTGGATAAGAGTGAATTTTTTTTAAGTTTCTTTAATATTTAGATGCAGTGACGGTGACTTTTGCCTACAAAACGTTTCAAATAATTAACAATTATTTTGTTAATAAAATTAATGAAAGAAAAATTCACTAAAAAACATTTTAAATAAATCATATTTTATCCAGAATTAATATATTTTTATATAAAATTTGTTTTATGGACATGGAAACCCTTCAAACTTACATAAATGCAAATTACGATGACTTTTATCCATTAGTGTACGTATGTGTACATATATTTTTTACAATTTTGTTTTAAAAATAATTTTCTTAATCATCATTATCATCGTCATCATTGTAATAATAATTATAATTTGTGTAGACAATTTTAGTTATTTGTAAAATTTCAAGTTTTTTTATTCATAACTTTTAAACCTCTAAACCTCTAGGCTGTTCAATTATTTCCCTTTTTTGATTTATTAAACATTTTTTTGGTAGTCAATAGTCGTGTAATGTTAAATTGTAATTAATAATTTATTAATAAAAATTCAATTATTGAAAATTTAGTTCTTTTTTTTTAAGGGGTGTAGTTTTTAAAGTTAAGGTTATTTAAGGACATTGTAGCTGTAAACATATGTCAAACATTTTGACATATTTAATTTGTTTTAAATTTTTCAATTTTGAGAAATTGTTGTAATGAAATATTTACAAAAAATAAGAAATTATTGTCAAACAAATGGGACTTAAAGCGACACACACTAAAGATTTAGACAACAAAAGAAATCAGTAAACATGAAATAATATTTTTCAGATATCGGTCTATAACTTGTTGTCAGGAGAACCAGTTTTGTCCGTTTTAAATAAAAAATTATTTAAATAAAATTCATTGAAATTGAACAGTGAGGATGTGAACATAAGACTGGATGACATTACTGCATAGACTCAGATTTAATTTGATCTGGTAATATATATTATTAAGGGGGTTTCAAACAATTTCGTATTGGTTTTAGAAAAATTTTTTTGTAATTGTTTAAAAATCAAATTAAGTCACGTCAGTTACAGAGGGTTAAAGTGTTTTTACTGAACCATGGCTTTATTGAAGAATTTGCATAACTCTGGCTTAAAATTTAATTCATCTATATCTTCCCTCATTAAGCATTAGAACGGTTATAGATTTTGAATGGATAATAACAAAGTCGAGAAATTTTCCGAAAAAAAAATTTAGTGAAAATTAAATTTTTCATAAAACATAGTTAGAAATAGGCGGTTAAGACTGATTTGTAATACCCTACACCATTGCGCAGGCATTAAAAATTATGGATCCACATTCGTAGAATCTGGATTTATAAAATGAATTTATTATAATATTTTTTTTACACTCCCATATATGAGAGATATGAAATTGTTGAGGTAATTGTCGGATGTGGGGTTTGTATTAGGGATGTAAATAATGGAATGCATTACTCGCAAAATTTTGCTTTGATTTTTTTCTGGCTGCATAAATCTTAGAAACATGAAATATCATCACAATACTACAATTTTTTCAGTCTTTACACTTTAAAGTGAATTTCACAAGGTTCTGTATGTGGGAGCTATTTGGTGTGTGGATTAGGACTGATGCAAAAGTTATTTGTGACGAACCTAATTAAAATATCTTTATATCTGTAAGTTTTATGAGTTTAAATACTGTTCTGGAAGGACATTTGTATGGGAGCTACCTAAAATATTGAATCGCACATCAACAATTTCAATAAGATTGGTTCTCGGGACTGAAATTTTTTGTAAAAAATTTAAATATTTTTTATTGCAAAATAATTTTAAAAATTTGATTTTTGTTATAAAATATATTTTTTTAATCTTAATTCTTAACCGCCGCACTTTAGGGTCAAATAGGTCGAAAGTTTTTTGTTTTTAATAATTTTTCGCGATTACGGTGTTTAATCCTGTTTAAAACATAAGTATCCTCACAAAAATTGCGCAATTTTTTCTTCTCATTATTAAACCACACAATATGTACTATTTTTCAGAAAAATTTCAGAATAAACAACTTGCAACATTTTAAATTGCATTCAATGAAACTTAAAAATTAAAAAAAAAAAATAAATAAAATAAAAATATTAGAATAAAAAATAATTTACAAATACTTTAGTAAAATTATACTTAAATGATTGAAGTTGATTGGTCCATTTTAAATTTTGGTTTTAAAATATTTTTTATTTAAAAAAATACACCAAAAATGGATGAAAGAAAAATATATTTTTTTCCTAAAAGATGAAAAAAGTTCAATTTTGACAGATCTGAACACAAACACTTTACCATATAAACTAATGATATATTTCTATGGATACATAGTTCTGACTACTTTATTTCAGCAAAAAATTTTATTCTAACGAAATAATTTTCAAAATCAAATTAAGCGCCTCTTTCAAATCCTTTCTCCCCAGCGTGCGCCTATCAGAAGTTATACAGGTTTATTCTAAAAAAATTATGAAAACAATCTTTATCGAATCCTTGATTTAAATAAAGTTCTTAAAATTAATGTGAAAATATACAGCAAACAAATTATAACGGTCATATTTTCCGTATCGAAAAAAATATTATAGGTTATGTGTTCTGTGTGTCAAATTTCAAAAACAGCTGAAAAATGATAAATTTCTTAAAATCCTTATTTTTCTTATAACAAACAGACATTTGTCAAGATTCAAGATTTTTGTATTTATATATAATTTATGGTGTCTTTAACTGATTTTTGTCTTTTGAAAATAATGTTCTCTATAAAAATATAATTAAAAATTTGTTATTGATTAATGCGTTTTTAAAAAATGTATTTTTAATAAATTCCATCATATTTTTTTACGCACAAATACAAATGAAGGTTTTAGTTTTTTTTTTATAAAAAAAAATACTTATAATGGAATAATACAAAAACGTCATAACTTAAATTTAGTCATCTTTTGTTATTTTTTATTTTTTTTAAAGCAAAACTGATAAGATTTTGTTTACGCTATAGCGCCTATAAGCGGTATTAATCGTTAAGCCTAAACTTTAATAATAAAAATTAATAATTAAATTTAAGAGAATGTCTATCAATTGATAAACAGTCTTAAAATCGATTCAAAATTAATCATAGCTCTCATAAAATTGTAAATCCCGAAAATCACTTTAATGTTAAGAGTTATCCGATAGATATAACAATGTAAGTAGAAAAGATTCTCCTAATTATTGAAGACAATAGTTTCAAAATTTCTCAAAGATCATAGAAAATGCTTAAATCCAACGGCCCTAATATTATGATAATAAATTTAAAAAAAAATAATAAATTTTGATAAAACACAAATCATAGAACCAGATTCACGATTTCGAGACCATAATTTGGTATACAGCATTATATAGTCGGTCTAGACGGATTTACTTTTTCGTTCATTTTGTTTTGTGTGGTAGAAAGCAAATGAATAATTTAATTTTTAATTTCTGATGCGCCATAATAAAAATTAGTATATTTGAAATGTTAAAACGTTTGTAACAAAAGAATTAAATTAATAAATTCAAATTAACATTATGGAATTGGAAATAAGACAAGTTATCTGATCTGTACTATTGATGTTATTAAGATTTTAATTCTATTAGAGGCAAAACAAAAATGGTTTAATGGTTTTCGAAATTTAAGGATTTGAATTATTAATGACTAAAACCAGGCCTTCAAGAGACTTTTCCAATGATGTATAAAATAATACTTAAATAATCCATGTGGGTTCAAAAGTATTTAATGATTTTATATTACGATTTTTGATAAAAATAACAAAAAAAAGGTGCAGAAAATTAAAATTTCGCTGGACTATTTTTTAAGACTGTGAACACGGGTGGGCTACTAAGTGTTATAATTGTTAAAAGGTCTCAGGCAAAAAAGGCATTAAACCTTTTTGACTTTTAAGAGAGACTACATTTATCTGCTTAGTGAGAATATTTATCAGATTTTCTAATAAGTTGAGCTAGAAGTCTCAATTATAACTCAGTCTATAGTCTCGCATATTGCTAAGACTAAACTCTCGATATACGTTTAATCTATAGAGAAGACTATAATTTAGTCTGTAGTATCGACTACAGTTTAGTTAAATTGTCGACATTGATTTAGTCTTTTGCTCGACCATAATTTTGTCTATACACTTAGAAAAAACATAACGCAAAGATTGAATATTTTTTTTCATTTAGTTTAAATTTAAGGTTTTTACGTTTGCAGTGAAATAATATTGTGCATATTAGAATCTTTCGATATTAATATTATTTAATTATACAAATTACATTTTAGTACTAAAACTTCAAGTAGTAAAAATTCAAGAATATTCTCAAGAAACAATGTTGAATTAACATTTTTATCCATGAAGCAAAATCATAACTGAAAAACAGTCTCGGCTATTAGTCTATGGTCTCGATTATATTTTAGTCTAATGCTTCGACTATTTCTTGATCTATAGTGTCAATATAAGTTTGTCTACAGTCTAGACCATAATTCCAAAACATTATATTTATATTAAAATTTACTTTTATTTAAATTTATTAAATCTGTTACTAAAACATCTTCTTTTTAAGTTTAACTCTAATTAAACAATTTAGGGCTAATTAAAGTCGCATAAGCCGTTTAATTACTGTTTAAAATTAACAAAATAGATTATAAAAAACTGTATATATTAACACCACAGTGTGATTTACCGGTACCTCTAGGAATGTAGTATATTGGAACCATTATTTCTCTTTCTTTTTATATTTATACAGTATTTTATCCCTACATTATTATTATTCTTCTTCTAAACAAACATTATTTGTTATGATATCATTCTCCTTCACAAAATACACTCAAAAAGTGTAAATGTGAATAATAGAAAAATAAACGCAATTAAGTGAAAAAAAAAAACAAATCACAAAATAATAATGTTGCTAATAAAAATATTTAAATTTTTATTTAACAATCAGTTGAAAATCACTTTAATAGTGAAAAAGAAATTGGAAGAAAATCGTAGAAAGTTATAATATTTATAATTTTTTTTATAATTTTCGTGATTGATTTAAAATTGTAAAATTGTGTGAAAATAATATAAATTGATAAGAATATTTTTTTATGAATTTTATTAATGACTCTAATTTAATTTTATAACGAGAAATTCTTGAATTTGTGACATCAGTGTTTATAATTATTTTGTTTTTGTTTCGTGTTGTTTTATTTTTTGTGAAACTAATTTGTGTTTAAATTTATGATAAGAATAATTTATTTATCAAAGTTTGAAAATGTTAAAATGAAAATAAAACGGCAATTTGAAATCTAGTTTTTTCGAAAATAATAAAATTCAATAAGTGTGTTAATTGTAGAAATATTTTGGGAATATAAATATTTAAATTTATATAAACAAAATATTTAAACGAAACAATTTAGTGAATAGAATTTAATAACTATTAAACAAAAAGTATATGGACGGATCTACGTTGGACAGTATCATGACAAAACTTATGAACTGAATTCTCATCTTCTACTCTTTTCCAAAAAAATCTGTACAGTGAAAGAAAATTGTAGAAAATGTAGAACAATGCGAAAAATCGTCTTTAATTTTCTTTTATTATTATTTTCAATACTAAGAAGTGAGATCGAAAAATTCATAACATACATATAAGTTAATAAAAACGATACCACTAAACTTATAGTTTTTTACAAAAAAAAATATATATATAAATAGTTTTAATGGTGAAAATATGCAGCTTTTTTGGATACTCTTCCCTTAACATTTTTATAAAGCTTTCTGTTACTTTGCTCGAAATTTTATAACACTATTTAAAATGTACCACACTTTTGGACACCTTTTTAAACTCTTCAATTCTCTTTTATCAAGAGTCCAATATCTCTCTACAGGCCTTAGCTCCTGACTGTTTGAAGATTTTGCCTCTCTTGCTACAAATACCTCATTATTAAAGAAATAATGCGGTAACAGTAACATAATGCAAAGTGAGGCCAAAATTAAGTGCATACATTATGAAGTCTTATGAATGGAAGTAAGAATGAAGGTATTTATAGAGCATCTTATAACAAATGATTGGCGCAACTGCATAATGCTTGTCATACCAAGAACTAGGGTACGGTTTTCAACTCTTTTTTATTCTTCAAACTATCGGATCTTTCAAAGAGTTTAATTTAAATTTTTTAAAAAGAAATTAATTTTTTATTGCTCTTTGAAAAAGAGTTCAATTCTAAAAAATTATAAAAAACAAAGAGATAAAAATAAAAGAAGAACAAAATCCGATTGAATAATAAATAAATCACACAAATTGTTTTGAAGTGACAGAGCAAAATCGAAAAAGAAAAGATTAAAATTTTTAATAAAAAAGAGTTTCTTTTTAATCTCCTCAAAGAGGAGTTAAAAATGACTATTTGAAAATAGAGATTTTGTTACGAGTTTTTCCACAATCTGTCAAGAACTTTCTAAAACTAATGAAATGAATTCTCATGTTTTACGTTTCTTCAATAAAATCTGTACGACAAAAGAAATTTATAGAAAATCCTTTTGAGCCTTTTATGTTCTAATAGTACGAGCGCTGAGCTAATCGATCTGCTCTCCTATCGTATGTGTAGGGAGGTCTTTTGAAAATGCTTTAATATTATTTTTTCTATCTACGGACAAGTTCTACTGTTTAATAACATTGATGGCAGATCTTTAAATGCCTGGACAACTTTTTGTAGAATCAGTTGGATTTTGTTAATTTTAGTACGCTCTTTTCTGGTCTCATTTAATCAGATTATCAATATATTAAGTTGTTTCACATTAAACACTGACATGATTTACAAAATTAACTTAACCAATAAAATCAAATAACAATTGGGTTTAATGAAAAACGTGTGTTAATATTCTTCGATCTCATTCCTTACTCATGTGCCCAATTTCGTTATATTACCTGTACTGGTCATAGAGATATGTTCTATCTGAAAAATTTTAGTGCGTTAAACTTTTCACTAAAGGCACTATTTGCGAGCAGTTTTCAAGACAAGTGATAAGCAGTTTACTTTTAGGAGGTTATCTCAGATATGGGTCAATAGCTTCATCCTACTAAACCAATGGAGCCGGTTTATAATAGTAAATTTTTGGGACAGAATCGAACAGAATTTCCCTCATCTAAAATCACCTGAAATGACTTCAATGAGACTTATACATATGAGTATTAGAAAAATGAGTATAAGGATCCCATGATGTTGATATTATAGATTCGCTTTTAATCGATTCTTCACTCTTAGTTGTTTTTTAATAAAGTTTATGTCAAAAATTATAATTCCGTTAAAAAATTAAATTTTTATATTGAAAAATTAATTTTTGTTTTATTGAAGAAAAATTAATTTTTTATAAAAATTGAATTTTTGATGAAAAAATAAATTTTTGTAATTTTTAAAATTAATTTAAAAAATTAAAAAGTCTTATGAATGGAATCAAGAGTGAAGGTATTTATAGAGCACCTTATAACAAAAGATTGGCTGCTTTTACCGCAACAGCATATTGCTTGACATACCAAGAACTAAGGTACGGTTTTCAACTCTTTTTTATTTTTCAAACTATCGGATCTTTCAAAGAGTTTAATTTTAATTTTTAAAAAAGAAATTTATTTTTTTATTGCTCTTTGAACAAAAGTTCAATTCTAAAAAATGATAAAAAACAAAGAGATAAAAATAAAAGAAGAACAAAATCCTAAAAAGAATTTTATAATGAATAATTCACACAAATTGTTTTGAAGTGACAGAGAAAATATTAAAATTTTAATAAAAAAGAGTTTCTTTTTAATCTCCTCAAAGAGGAGTAAAAAAAGATCATTTGAAAATAGAGATTTTGTTCCGAGTCTTTCCATAATCTGTCAAGAACTTTCTAAAACTAATGAAATGAATTTTCATGTTTTACGCTTTTTCAATAAAATCTGTACGGCAAAAGAAAATTATAGAAAATCCTTTTGAGCCTTTTATGTTCTAATAGTACGAGCACTGAGCTAATCAGTCTGTTCTCCTGTCGTATGTGTAGGGAGGTCTTTTGAAAATGCTTTATTATTTTTTTTTCTACCAACGGACAAGTTCTACTGTTTAATAACATTGATGGCAGATCTTTAAATGCCTGGACAACATTTTGTAGAACCTGGACAACTTTTTGTAGAGCTGGGTTTTGTTAAAAATATTTAATAATTTTAGTACGCTCTTTTCTGGTCTCATTTAATCAGATTACTAATATATTAAGTTGTTTTTCATTAAACATTATAACTGACATGATTTACATAGTTAACTTGACCAAAAAAATCAAATAATAATTGGGTTTAATGAAAAACGTGTGTTAATATTTTTTCGATCTCACTCCTTACTCATGTGCCCAATTTCGTTATATTACCTGTACTGGTCATAAAGATATGTTCTATCCGAAAAATTTTAGTGCATAAAGCTTTTCACTAAAGGCACTATTTGCGAGCATTTTTCAAGACAAGTGATAAGCAGTTTAGTTTTAGGAGGTTATCTCAGATATGGGTCAATAGCTTTATCCTACTAAACCGATTTATTTTAGTAATTTTTTAGGACAGAATCGGACAGAATTTTCCTCATATAATCCCACTCTCGAAAATCGCCTGAAATGGCTTCAATGAGACTTATACATATGAGTATAAGAATCCCACGGTGTTGATATAATAGATTCGCTTTTAATCGATTCTTCACGCTTAGTTGTTTTTTAATTAAGTTTATGTCAAAAATTATAATTCTGTTGAAAAATTAAATTTTTGTATTGAAAAATTATTTTTTGTTGAATTTTGAAATTAATTGAAGAAAAATTAATTTTTTATAAAAATTGAATTTTTGGTGAAAAATTAAATTTTTGTATAAATTTTTTGATAAAAACTAAATTTTTGATGAAAAATTAAATTTTTGTAATTTTAAAAATTATGTTTTTGTATTGAAAAGTTATTTTTTGTTAAATATCAATTTATAGAAGAAAAATAATTTTTTTCTAAAAACTGAATTTTTGGTGAAAAATTTAATTTTTGTATCAATAAAATTTTATTGATTTTTATTGAAATATAATTTTTTTTAGAATTTTTTGGTGAAAAATTAAAATTTTCTTTATTTTTGGTGAAAGTTTTTATTAAAAAAATATTTTTTTTTTGAAATATGAAATTTTGGAAGAAAAAATGAACATAAAATACATTTCTGGTGAAATAGAAATTATTGGTGAAGAAAATAATTTGTTGTAAAAATATAAAAAAAATTTGTTGTAAAAATATAAAAAAAATATTTTTTGGAAAAAAATTTATGAAAAAATTTTTTGGAAAAAAAATTTATTGAAAAATTAAATTTTTGAAGAAAAAACAAAAATGATAATTTCGGCAAAAAATAATTTTTTGCTGAAATTTTTTGTTTCCAGCAAGATTTGAAACTCCCATATAACCTCCATAATTCCCATAATAAACCCCTAGAAAAAATCTCCCTAAAACACAAATGTTGGAAAACTAAATTATTCTAATTTCGTTCCATAATTTTATCGTAGGTAATATTAACAAACAACTATATGATGTGGGGAATTCCATAGTCGGCATTGAAAGACTTAATTGTTTTGATTGAAAAAAATTAACTTTTACTGTCCCAATTAATATTCTTGATATTGATATGATTTGCAAATTCGTATGTCTAAACGAAATCTCGATAAAGGCAGTGTTATGGTTTATCGGTATCTTATCTGTAGATATCGCGAAATTAAAAAGTAAAGAGTTTTTATTAAAGAAAATATAAAAAGTCTTTGTTTATATATACAAATCAATATTTTTGTAAAATCGGATTCGATATGAAAAAATTGAAAATGCAGTTTTCATTTGTGAAATCTCAAAATCCATTTCACTAAAAGAAAAAAATTTAGATTAAACACAGTAAAAGCAGGTTATAGGTTTCTTGTAGGATCTATATGGTATAGTATAGTTGGTTTTAAACGTTTTTCTATTAAATTTTTCAGAAGTTGAATCTACTTTACGTTCTTTAATCAAATTATTTCTTAACATTTTAACAGATTTAAAGAATCTTATAGAAAATTATTTTAAATTTTAAAATCTGATACGATATCAAGTAAAATTAAACAATAATGCATAGTATGATTGCTAGAACTGCTGCATATAGGTGAGTGAGATTAAAACGATTAAAAACAAGTAAATTTAGTCATACAGAATAAAAACGCGTTAATATATCAAGAACTATAAATATTTTTTGTCAAACTTCTAAAAGTAAAAAAAAAATAAATTTTCCTTTTTTTTCAATTTTAGAACCAGCATGTCTGATGAAGCTACCAATGGCAGTACCTCTCCCGCTCCCCCCGCAGCTGAAATGGCTGAGATGGCCTTAGAAGAGCCAAAAGTATCATTTCAAGACCAATTTAAAGCCTTTTCAAAATTTGGTGATACAAAGTCGGATGGTAAATTAATTACTCTCTCCCAAAGTGATAAATGGATGAAACAGGCCAAAGTTATTGATAAGAAAATCACTACCACCGATACGGGTATACACTTTAAGAAATTCAAGGCTATGAAAATATCCTATGCCGATTATAATAAATTCTTAGAAGATTTGGCTAAAACCAAAAAGGTTGATTTAGAAGAAATTAAAAATAAAATGGCTTCATGTGGAGCACCAGGTGTAGTGCAAGTTTCGGTAAGTTATTGGGATATAAATTTAATAAATTTATATATTTTTTTACTAATTTAAAATTTCTAGGCTGGTAAAGCTGCTTCTGCTGTAGAACGTTTGACTGATACTAGCAAATATACGGGATCTCATAAAGAACGTTTTGATGCCTCTGGCAAGGGTAAAGGTATTGCAGGACGTAAAAATATTGTTGATGATTCGGGTTACGTATCTGGCTATCAAAACAAAGACACTTATAATGCAGGAGGTCATTAAATTTTGTATCATAATAATACAAAATCAAAAAAAGAAACCTTTTTTATAATATAAAATTTTATTAATTTATTAAATATTAAATAAAATAATATTAATTAAAATAAATGAAAAAAAAAAAATAATAAAATTATAAATTAAATATTTAGTTAAGTAAGTTTAATATAAATTCCTAAACCCTTAAAGCACATTTTTTCTTCAAATTTGTAAAAGTCATTTTATTTTTGTGAAGGTTTTAGTTTGATTTTTTTTTTCAATTTTGTGTTTTTCGTTTTTTTTTTAATAAATTGTGATATATTTTTTTGATTCAAATATGATTTGTGGTTTTAATTATTTATTTTAAGTCTTTTTTGTTTAATTTTCAAATCAATCGCAACCCTCCAATTTTTGGATAAACTTTTATAACCAAATTAAACTCAATACCTTTAATAGTTCAAATTTTTTTTAATCTCGAAAAAAAGAAACAACAACAATATTTGAGAAATTTTCAGATTTAAAATATGTATATGTATTGATATTTACAGAACCTAATAAAGTTTATTAAACTCTATTTAAATGCAAAATAAATATATTGAAAGGTGTTTTATTTCGTTGTGGTTTTAAGAAAAAAATTCAAGGGAATATAGGGAGTAGGATCGAATACTTCTTAACATAAGTTTTTCATTAAAACTTTTTATGAAAAAATTACTTTACAAATGAAAATATAATGCGATTTTGATTAAAATGAGTGACTTAAACAAGAGCTTACTGAAATTATTGAATAATTTCAATAAAACCCAACTCGGTTCTGCTAAAAATTGGCCAAGCTTTCAAAGGTTTGCCGTCAAACTGTTTCCAATGTTATTAAACAGAGCTTGTCCGTTAATAGGAAACCTGGTTCAGGTAGAAGGAATAGACCACATGATTTTTCCATAAAATAAAAATTATTTTCAAAAGACCTCTCAACACATGCAATAGGAAAGCAGTGCAGTTAACTCAGTGCTGGTACTGTTTGGTACCAAAATTTACAGTTAATGCAAGTTTACAAAAATCAAGGTTCAAAAAGTTAGAGATGGAACGCTGTTAAAAATTTAGAGGCCCAAAACATTACACGGACATTTAAGTCAATTATTCTATAAAGTTCTTGCAATGGCAAACAATATTCAGTTGGAAGTTTTCATAATGAGTGGAATCGAAAAATTCTTAACATACATATATCGCTCATTTGCTGCAAGGTCGTCATAATTCAACATTTGCAAGTTTCGACATAACATCAGTAGTGCATAATAAATAAGGTATTTTATTATTTGCCAAATTGTTGTGAATGAATCATAAATCAGACAGGATTTCAACAAAAATATATAATGTAAATTTTATACTTCATTAATTTTAAAGTGTTATTCCGGTTACGCATTGGTAGCGTTTGAAAAATTAACCATATATACAGTTTTCATTCAAGAATTCAAAGAAATATCTTTTCCGGGCAGTTTAAAGGATTTGCCTCTTTTGGTACAAATATCACATTATTGTTCTTGTACCACAAAAAGGCTTGTTTACCATGGTATCAGGATGAAAAGTCTGCCAGAACATACGTTTTGTCATCTTTTATGAAGTAAGAATATTTTGTTAGAATATTTGAATACAATTTCTATGCTCTGTTTTAGGTCTCTAAATATGTAGTAGCGTTCCTTAGAGAAAATTTTTGAGCCTTGTATGTTACAAAACCTACATTAGCTTTAACTTTACGCACTAAATAGTCCGAACAGTGAGCTAAACGGGCTGCTTTCCTACCAGATAATTTGGGAGCTCCTTTGAAAATCCTTTCCATTTTTTGGCTTTAGAAACATTCTTTCTACCTAAACCAGGTTTTTTATCAATGGACAAGTTATCCCTGTACTGATTAACAACATTAAAAACAGTTTGACAGCATCTCTTTGAAATCTTGGCCAACCTTTACACAAAGTTGGTAAAATCAAGGTTCAAAAAGTTAGAGATGGAACGCTGTTAAAAATTTAGAGGCCCAAAACATTACACGGACATTTAAGTCAATTATTCTATAAAGTTCTTGCAATGGCAAACAATATTCAGTTGGAAAGTTTTCATAATGAGTGGAATCGAAAAATTCTTAACATACATATATCGCTCATTTGCTGCAAGGTCGTCATAATTCAACATTTGCAAGTTTCGACATAACATCAGTAGTGCATAATAAATAAGGTATTTTATTATTTGCCAAATTGTTGTGAATGAAATCATAAATCAGACAGGATTTCAACAAAAATATATAATGTAAATTTTATACTTCATTAATTTTAAAGTGTTATTCCGGTTACGCATTGGTAGCGTTTGAAAAATTAACCATATATACAGTTTTCATTCAAGAATTCAAAGAAATATCTTTTCCGGGCAGTTTAAAGGATTTGCCTCTTTTGGTACAAATATCACATTATTGTTCTTGTACCACAAAAAGGCTTGTTTACCATGGTATCAGGATGAAAAGTCTGCCAGAACATACGTTTTGTCATCTTTTATGAAGTAAGAATATTTGTTAGAATATTTGAATACAATTTCTATGCTCTGTTTTAGGTCTCTAAATATGTAGTAGCGTTCCTTAGAGAAAATTTTGAGCCTTGTATGTTACAAAACCTACATTAGCTTTAACTTTACGCACTAAATAGTCCGAACAGTGAGCTAAACGGGCTGCTTTCCTACCAATATTTGGCCTTGAAATCTTCCATTTGCTTAGAACATTCTTCTACCTAAACCAGGTTTTTTTTTATCAATGGACAAGTTATCCCTGTACTGATTAACAACATTAAAAACAGTTTGACAGCATCTCTTTGAAATCTTGGCCAACCTTTTTGCAGGACAAAGTTGGGTTTTGTTGAAAATATTTAATAACTTCTGTTCGCGACTTTTTTCAGGTCGCTCATTTTAATCACATTAACAATATATTCATGTTGTTTGACATTAATTAACTATGTTTTCAAAGTTGAGTTTACTTCAAGTGAACATGTAAGTATCAGACAAGAAATGGATGACTGAAAAGCATTATCTGTACGGAAAATAGTAAGAATAATTTAAAAAGAGCCTAGAATTAAATAACATCACGCTGAAGCAACATAATTTATCACTGATCAGTCATACTTCCGAATCTGTATTTAAAGTGCATAATTTTCACATAAGTTGGTGTTTTGTTTAGTTTAAAAAGGATAAATATAAACACTTTACTTTTTATCCACTACTGAATTCAAGTAGCAACTCGCAAATTAATTAGTTATGATGACCTTGCAGCAAATGAGCGATATAATTCACTATTTTATTTGTCTTTTACAAATTCAATAATATTTAACGCATAAAAACTTATCACTTCGATACCTAAGCATATTGTATTTAACAATGCATTAACTAGGGCGACGGATTAAATAAATCGGTTTCTCTTAATTCTGCAAAATGTCTATAAATTTCTGAGGTTTAAATATTTTTCAAAAAAAGCAGAACAACAATCAAATAAATTCAAATTGAAAACCCAAACAAATGATTTTTTTTTGCAGCTTATAAAAATAAATCGCAACAAAAAAATTGAACAGCTCATTGATTGAGAAGAGTAATATGATAGATTTTGAAATTAATATCAATAACTTGTACCATAACTTATACTTGTAATCTATTGTTACATATTATTACAAACGTTAGGTAATCTCTCCACACAGTATGCAAAAGCGAAAAAAAACTAACAAACCAATATGTTAAATATCATATAACACTTTTGGATAATGAAAGGTATATAAATTCGACTACAATTGCCTCAGCTAACCGCATTTTCAATTGAGAGCCAAGAAATACACAACAAACTGGATAACTATTTGAAAATTTTGCGTATAAAAAGTAAACTAAAGGAAGACAAGGAAATACATTTGAAGATAATAGAGAATATAAGATATAAAATGATTTTTAAAGGAAAAAATGCTATAGTAACAGGAGGAGCTAGTGGCATAGGTTTACAGGTGGTTAAACAATTATTAATGCATGAGGTACATGTAAGTATTTAACCATCTCTCTTTTTTTTTGGTAACAATAAAATAATAATTATTATTAAACTTCTTTTTGCAGAAAGTTGCCATAATAGATATACAGGATAATTTAGAAGAAATTGTTATTTTAAGAGCTGCATTTCCGGCTCAACATTTATTGCTAATCAAAATGGATGTATCCAATGCCAAGGGCATGGAGGCCACATATGAAGAAATATTAAAAACATTTGGGCATTTAGATATAGTGGTTAATGTGGCTGGTATTTTCAATGATCAAGATGTACAACGTACTTTAATGGTTAATTTGGGTGGCATGATTAATTCCACATTAAATGCCAATAAAGTTATGAGTAAAGAAAATGGTGGTAAAGGTGGAATAATTTGTAATATGTCTTCTGTGGTAGGATTGGATCCCATGTTTTTGGTACCCATATATGCAGCAACTAAAGCAGGCATAATTAATTTTACTCGTTGCATGGGAGTGAGTAGTTTTTTTATCATTTTTTTTATTATTGAGTACGAAAATTAATTGTTTTTTTGCTATTAATTAACAGAAAGAGATTTATTATCAACGTAGTGGTGTTAAATTTATAACCGTTTGTCCAGGCGCCACCATAACCGATATGTTTACGAATTTTACTGAAAAAATGTTATATCCTGACATGAGTGATGAATCATATTTGGTGTTAGATCGTTTGAATAAACAAAGCGCTGCAGATGTATCACGTTGCATAATTACTGCTTTGGAAAAACAAGAAAATGGAGCTGTTTATATAATAGAGGGTAAACGTTTATTTACCATGGATATGAAACGTTATTGGACGGGCATAGAAAAGGAATTAAATGAGTAAAATCATATAGAAAATAAAATGATGATCCCTTTTTTTCAAATGTGATAAAAATAAAATTGCTTAATAATTTTTTTTAATAATCTTATTAAAAAAATAAATATTTACATACCTTTTATTTGTATTTTGCTCTAAAGACTCTTGATTTTTGTTTCTTTTTATCTTGTTAGTTCTTATTTGATAAGTCCTTTATTTATAAAAAAATGTTTATTTAGATGTTCGATTCTTATTTATTTAATCATCACGCCATGTTACCAATACTTCATCGGTACGATATCTTTGTGTAACAAAGGAATCTTCAAATTCCATTCGTGTACCAGATTTAAACATTTCCGCGCCAGCATGTGCTATCATTAAACCGTTATCTATGCAGTAACGTTCATCAGTAGCAAATAATTTGCCACCTCTTTCTTCACACATAATACGCATCATTTCTTGTAGACGTTCATTACAGCCGACACCGCCCACAATAAGAACCTGAAAAGGAATATAATTCAAAACAAATTAGTTTCTTACTAAATATTTTTGTGATAATTTCTTAAATGACAGAGATATTGGATGAAAAATATAAAGGCAGAAATGCATATAGTATGCAACAAAGTGTAAGTTAGAGTTAACAAAGAGACAAAGAAATAAAAAAGAACACGCATGAATCAAATGTGATATAAATAACAACATCAAAACCGATCATATCATATCATTAGATATCTTTGTGTTACTATTATGAGAAGAATTAGGAATAAGTAACTAAAGGAGGTGGAAAAAATTTATTTTTAAGTTAGAAAAGTGGGAAAAAGAATAACAAATGATTTCTATCTATTTTGCCCAGCCTTTCATTCAGAGACTGAAAAATCTAAGTAGAGATTATGTCGATAAACCATCGGTAATAGCGGATAAAGCCAAATATATATACGATATAAGCAGTCATCAGATATTGCAGCGAACTGCTCCAAAATGCACTGGCAGAACAGTGACAGAAAAGATTAGGAATCGTTCGTCCTCCTCCTCCTGAATCCGTCAAATTCTATAAAAGTCATTCGAAGCAAGATACAGTCCCGTTGCATTAATTTCACGACGATGTCTATGTTATGCAGCAACTGCGTCTCTCAAGAGAGTTCTTGAAATATTGACTAAGAATGATGTTCTGATCTCATCTAAACTGAACCATATCATTCTGGCAAACAAAGAAGACGTTTCATTATTCTATCGATGTTGCGCTATAGTATAGAGCTAATCATGTACGCGTCACTTGCCAACGGTGAGTGGGAAATCATAAAGACGATAAGTAACCTCATCCATGCGGTTCGCTTTCC
This sequence comes from Cochliomyia hominivorax, assembly GCA_004302925.2. NCBI lineage: Eukaryota > Metazoa > Arthropoda > Insecta > Diptera > Calliphoridae > Cochliomyia > Cochliomyia hominivorax. Next base: position 15,627,443 of record PYHX02000413.1, read on the forward strand.
CTTTATAAAAACCACCAGCCTGAAGAAGTTTGAAAGACATCCGTCTAATTTGACCAAAGTTTTCGTACTTTCGGTAAAAGCTTAGTGCACTCCCGGCAATGCCCGCGCTTCTTCAATATGGTGAGTATATGCCTTATGCAGAAGCGGAGAAGAGAAGCAATTGTCAATAAATTCTGGGATTATAAGATCATACCTCCAGTTCTCGTGTTATTTAACTAATCGTCATTTGAAGAGTGAATTTCTTGAATATTAAAGTAATGAAGCAATTACCGTAAAATTTATCCTTTTCTGCTGCAGGCAAAATAACGATATGTTTCATTTCAATAAATAAGAATATTGCAACTTTTAATAAACTTTGGGAATATTCTCTTATCTCTTTATGGAGGAAAAAGCTTGATGAAATGTGTGCAATACAAGGAAAACATTCAACCCAACATTTTCTCCACTATATTTAAAGCTAATGGAGAAATAGATGAGGTACATGCTTAAAAAAATAAGGGATTATCATAACAAATTTACTCCTAGAACTGAATAAAAATATACCTCATTTGAACCACAATGAGCCATCGCTCTTTCTGTTATCTCTACCAACATTGCAAATATGGTTTCTTGCAGGGAATAACAAAGATCAGCTTTTGTATATTCTGGTTCTTCGGTTTCATCAGCCTTTTTACGTTTATTACGTCTCTTTGAAGGATCAGCAATTTCCTCAATGTGCGATAAAATACCCGAAAAACTAACATCCATACCTACAATAAATTATACAATTTAATTAAACACTAATAAATAAAAATGCTAAAAATATCCTACCTTTCACCACATATGGCAACTTTACAAACTGTTTACCCTCTTTGGCCAATTGTTCAATATTATAACCAGGACTAGGATCATTAGATAATTTAATTATTCGTGCAAAACGATCCAAACAATTACCAACTGCAATATCTATCGTTTCACCGAAAATACGATAACGCTTATTGGAATAAGCTATAACCTGTGTATTACCGCCACTAACATATAAAACTATGGGATTTTTGGCGCCAGTTATAAAGCGTCCCATTTCTATGTGACCAATACAATGATTAACACCCAATAGAGGCTTTTGCCATAATAACGATAAAGTACGTGCTACAATGGCGCCTACTAGTAAAGGGGGCGCCATACCTGGACCCTTAGTATAACAAATCACATCTAAATCTTTTGCCGCCAATTGGGCCTCTTTCAAAGCAGCCTTGACTAAATCCAAAATTTGCTCACGATGATGTTTAGCAGTTTCTTTGGGAAGAAAACCTAAAAAAGATGTGACCTTAATATTGTAGGAATATTACTTAGAAAAGGATGTAAATTAAAAATACCTTCCCCTGGTGGTGTTATGTAGGTTTTTCGTACATTGGCCAATACTTCTCCATCTTTGGTAATGCCGATACCAATTTTATTAGCACTGCCTTCTATGCCTAAAGCACATACCATTTTTTATCTATTATTTAATTAGAATCTAGCGAAATTTAATTATTTTCAGAAATTTGTGCAACAATTTGTTAAAATTTTCAAAATACACATTACTTTACCATCTGACTTTTATTACACTTTACAACACTTAATTAAACAGCTGGTAAAGGGCGTTTTTACACAATATTTATTTGCAAGTGAATAAATAAAAAATTGATATCAGATGAATTTAAATGTTTTTTGATTATCTGTTTTAAAAGTTAACAAACAATAACAAAACATGAACCTTAAATATGTATATTTGTATTTTATTTGTATAATTCAATTATAAAATTAAAAAATTAAATTAAAAATTATTTGATGTAAAAAGATTAGTTTTTGAACACAGTAATTTTTGAAGCGTCACTGGTCTGGTATTAAATGGGTTAAGGGTACAATATGGAACCCAAATGAAAGTTATCTATAAGTATGGTATTAAGGATTGAGATCATAAAGTTTTTAACACACGTTTTTCCTCAAAACTTTTATATTTTTATTTTATTTACAAAATTTTAGTAATCTAGTCTTTATGCCATATTTGATTATAAATTTCTACTTAATCAACCTTAGTAGTATTTAACCTTAATATTATTTTATTTTTTTTTTTTTATAAAGTAACCTTTGTAAAACATGTCGGTTATAATGTTTCATGCCAAACAATAAATATTTTTTAACGCTGCTAAAAAGCACAGAAATTGAAGTCAAGTTTTAAGAAGAATATTATTGCTGCATAATGAATGATTTCCAGGTCAAACATTTTATGTTGTTGATTATGAAATTGAAGGATAGTTTATGATCCAATGGCTTTCAAAATTTCTCCAAAATTTCTTGGTATGGCAAGCTAAACGCAGTTGCGTCAAAAAACCAATCATTTGTTACAATGGGCTTTATAAATACGGAAATCTTGACATGGCATCTTGTCACTATAGTAAACAAACCCTTGTTTGGTACAAGGATAATAATGTATACCACAATTCTAACAAACAGCACGGAGCTAAGGCTAGTGGAGAGATATTGGATTTTTGTAAAAAGAATTTAAGAATTGAAATATCTTTCGAGCAAATTAACACAAAACACTATAAAAACGTTAAGGGAGGGGTTTACGAAAAACTTCAAAATTTCGTCAGTAGTAATTAAAACTGTAAAAATATTTCTCTATGAATTGCAATAATAATTTCAATCAAATAGAAAAATATTAAAACTTTAACTTTAGTGGTTTCATTTTTATTAACATGTAAGTATGTTAAGATTTTTTCGATCTCACTCCTTAAAGAAATTTGATTAGGTTGGTATCTTTTTGAAATACAATCTCCTAATCTAATAGATTAATAATACAAAATATTTAATATTTTCATTAGAGTGGTATTTTAAAGACCTTTCAAACGATACCCATATTATTACCATATATTAACTATAAAATAGAAAATTGCTACAATATTGTGTATATCGAAACTTCAGGTCTCAATATTTAACAATATAAGGAGGGGTTTAAAAATATAACAACAAAATTTTCAAATTCAATATCTTTTTAATTATATTTGAGTAGAAAAAATCCAAAATCAACCGCTATCTAATTATTGGTTTCTTTACTCGCATTATCAAATCACTACAAATACACAAGAATTTGGTGAAATTTATTTATTATAAACAAGCACGTAGTTATAGAAAACATTAAGTAAAAATGCAAATTTTTAAATAAACAATTAAATTTCCAAATCTAAAATTTTTAAGTTAAAAATCAAAACTAACTCCAGATAAAATACACAATAATGGAAAATGAAGAATTTATAAAAAATGTCACAAATTGTGAGGAAAATGTTGAAAAACCACATTCCAATGTAAATGAAGAGCAAAAAAACAAATTAACGTCAGCACATAGTATTGATGCAACAGACCAATTGCTTGCTGTGGAACAAAGGCAGGGAGTAATGGAAGAAGTAACTGCACATACAACAACGAAGACAATAAATGAAAGTTTTGTTAATGATAAGAAAACAATAAAAAATGAAGTTGTAAGTAACATATTGTCTGAAGAAAGTTCAACAGAAATTCCCGCAATTAATGAAGAAGTACAAAAATCAATAACAATATCTGATAATAGTGCTAATTATGTTACAACTACAGTGTCAGCAACACAACCAGCTACAACAACAGTTAACGGAGTAGAGGGTAAAGAAATGGTCACAAACAAAATAACAACAACAACAACGACAAAAGAGAATGTCTCAAATACAAATACCAATCAAGGCGAAGATGTGGGTGAGGGAGTCGCTGAGATTGAAAATAGTTTGACACAAAAAACGAAACCAACAAGTGATTCTTGTACATTAACAGCAAATAATTCTCCCACTGTACGTTACTCAGATTTGGCAGAAAAACATCAAGATTCGTTAGTGGTAGAACAAAACGAAGATTTAGTAATGAGTGAAAAAATCCAACATCATGAATGTGATTTAAAATTACAACAACAAATGTTATATTATGAACAACAATTGGAACAACTTAAGGCAGCTTTACAGCAAAAAGATAATATGATTAATTTGTTTCAAAGAGAAAATGCGATTTTGGAAAAAGAAAAGGAAGCGGTAAGTTGATGAAGAAACTTAATTGTTTAAATAAACAAAAAATTGTTTAAATAAACAGTTAACAAAATATAGATAACAGAAAAAGTAATAAAAATAATATGACAGTTAAATTTTAAAATAAAAATAAAGCTTTTTGATAAAAATGATATTTATCAGTGATATTTTTGCAAAGGTTGCAAAATCGTTGTGGATATAAAATCTTAAGCTAAAACAAATTTTATAATCCAATAGATACTGAGTTTAAAGAGAGAGATTAAAAAATTCTTAACATATATATGTTAATAAAATCGAAACTACTAAACATTTAGTTTTACAAAAAAAAAATAATTTTAATCACTAGTGATGAATTTTTGAATTTTTTCGGAAACCCGTTTTGTCACTTTGCTCGAACAGGTAGTTTATCTCCGTTTAAAATGTAACACACTTTTGGACATCTTTTTTGTGTTCTTTAATTTGCTATCACCGGGCATTTTGGAGGATTTGACTTTCCTGATACAAATACCACATTGCTCTGTCTTGTCCACCATAATGGCAGGATGCCAAAGTAAGTGGACACAGTGTGCCGTCTTATAAATGAATGCAGGCTTTTATAAACATTCCGTGATGTAAATTTCGATATTTATAGAGTCAGTTATAACAAATGATTGGCTTCTTGTGCAACAACTGCAAATTGTTTATCATACCAATATCTTGTTGGAAAATTTTGACTGCTTTTATGTCCTATACTTTTCCTCAACATTCCTTCCAGCATCGCAAAATACAATTTTGGAATAAATTGGGAAAAATCTGCCAGAACATAAGTTTTATGCAGCAAGAATATTTGTCTTAACAAAAATTGGCTTAAATTTCCGTTCTGTTTTTGACCTCTAAATTTTAAGCAGCGTTCCTGTCAGTATCATTTTGAGACTTGTTATATTTAAACGTGCATTAGCTTTAACTTTTTGCACGAATAGTCCGACCACTGCGCTAACCGGGCTTTTTTAGCTTTAGAAACATATGGACTATTCACTCCTTTCTATCAGCGGATAATTTTCCCTGAACTGTTTCTTAACATTGGAAACAGTTTGACGGCAGACGTTTAGTAGAACCAAGTTTGTCTTTGTTGAAAGTATTTGATATTTTTAATAATTTAATAAAATAATCATTTTCTCTTTATTTTAACCAGAATTACAATACATTCATTTGTTTGACATTAAACATAATAACTGATATGTCAACCTGATCAAAAAAATACTCTGGTTAAATGTTTTCATAAAAAGCGTGTGGAACTTATTAGGTCTACAAAGTGAAAAAAATGATTTCTTCAAAGTCTTTTTTTTCACATTCTCTCTCCCTAGTAGAACTAAAATAATAATAATAAATAAAAAATAAAATTGTTACAATATTAAATACTTTGCCTTCCTCGAAAAGCCATCAAAATAAAAGTGAATTTTCCAAATATCGCAGCGGTGGCGTAAATATTTCGAGAGCGTGTTTTTATAATTATCTTTAAGATTAATGACGAAAGATATTTGAAACCTTTTCATTTTCATTATTTTCAGTTTCGCAAAGAAAAAGATCTTGCCAATAAAGAAAAGGAATCGACAGTCATTAAATTTGCCATGAAGGAAAAATCCGTTATAGATGCCAAAAAGGAAAAGGAAATTGTAGAAAAACAATTAGCCGATGCTAGAAAAGAAATTAAAAACTATACTACCAAATTCCAAGCTTTAAATGAAGAGAAATCTCGTGTTTCTTATCTAATGGATGAAAAGGTAACAATTTTAAAATTTTATTAAAATAATGGAAAACAAAAACTATTTATTATTTTTTTTAATCAATAGTGCAATGAAGTGCGAAAATACCAAAGAGAATGTGAAAAACTTAAAACAGATTATGGTCATTTGGAATCAAAACTAAAATATCATATAAATAAATTAAATATGGAAACTGAAGCCAAATTGGTAAATATTTTATATAACAAAATACACAACTATATGTTACATATTAATAACATTTTGCTTATATTTTTCATTTCATTATTATAAAAAAGGCGTTGGAAAAGAAATTGGAAGAAGAAAGAAATGCACCCAATAAAATGGAAGAGAAAGCTAATGGTTTGTATACATTTTTTCTGTTTTATATCTATTACTTATTGTTTGCTGTAAGTTTGGTATAATTCACAAAATTAACTATTTTCAAAAAACAAACATATTTTTTGAATTAAAAAAAGTATAAGGAGTTAGATCGAAAAAATCTTAACATACATATATGTTAATAAAAACATATGAAAATGATTGAAAATATTATTAATATTCACAAAAAATATATATCTTTATAGTTTTATCATTAGTGATGAATTTTTAACCTGTTTTTCGAAAACCCTTCCATTAACGTTTTTCTCTCACTTTTTCCATCTCAGTTCAGTTTAAAAACTACCACACTTTTGGACACCTTTTCTGTGTTTTTTTTTTTCATTTCTTTAACAAGAGTCCAATGTCTCTCAACTGTTTTCAGTTCCGGACAGTTTAAAGGATTTACCTCTCTTTGTAAAAATATCACATTTAGTGTACTAAAAAACCGACATTTTCAGAAAATCCGTTTTCGAGTTATTCGAAAAATAGGATATTCATAAAAACCGGTTTCGAATACGGTTTTATGTCAAACCAGTTTTTGCTTGATTATTGTAAATCGATAGAACATAAAAATGTACCCATTTGAAACAGATTTCATCAAATTATACTTTCACTGTATAATTTCCTAAATGGGTGGGGTATGAAAGTTTTTTGGTAGTGTTTTTTCAGTATCGTATCTAAATTATTATTTATTATATCTGAATAAGATATCTTGAAGAATATCATTTCATTAATTTTATTGACGTTATTATGTCTAAAACAGACGGACATAGCAAAATTAAAATATGATGTCTGTACTTTACTCATGTAACACACGGATGAAAAATGATATTCTCAGTCATGACCGAATATACAAAAAAGTGCCTTCCATTATAAATCTTTTAACAGTCTGAAAAGAACCGGCGTGTCGAATAATTCGAAAATAGAAATTATTCGATACCAGTCGGATTTCTTAAATGCAAAAAACCGGTTAACCAGTTTCTTGTTTCGGTTTTTGAATACATTAACCACATTATTATTTTTGTCCCACTCGAAAACTTATTGACCATAGTGACAAGATGCTAAGTCAAGACAAAAATAAGTGAGTTGGAGCAGACTTTTTGTAAAACATTTTCTGATGTAAGTTTCTCTTTTCTTGGCTTCTAAAATTTAAGTCGTGCTACTGTAAGAAATTTGTATGATTTTACCTGAACCACTTTTTCTATCAATGGACAAGTTCTACTGTTAAATATCATTGGAACTGTTTAATGAAAACTCCGGTATTTATAAAGCTCATTGTAACAAATGATTAGGTTTTTTTTGACGCAACTGCATATTGCTTGCCATACCTTTTACTGGTTTTAGTCGTAAACTTCTCTTCAACATTCCCTTGAGCATTAGCAACATAAAGTATTAGACCAGGAAATTGCTAACTGGGCTGTGTTGGGTATAATTTTGAAAATGCTTTCTATTTTTTGCTTTAAAAAACATCATGTTGACCATTCTTTCTACCTGAATAAGGTTTGAATGGACAAGTTCTGTTTGGAAACAGTTTGACGCAAACCCTTTGAATGGTTGGCCAACTTTTTGTAGGAACAAGTTGGGTTATGTTGAAAATATTTAATAACTTTAGTACACACTTTTTTGGTTACTTATTTTAATCAAATTAACCGAATATTCGTTTGTTTAACATCATTAGAAATTAAATAATACTTGCGTTTAAAGTTTTAATGTAAAATGTTTGTTAGGAATTTTCGATCTCACTCCTATAAATGCATTATGCCTAAAAATACTCAATACTTTTGACCGACCTTTCAGCAAAAGAATATTTTTTTATATTTTGTTAATTTCTTGTACAATTTTAGAGAAATTAAAAATAGAATTTGACGCTCAAACAATTTTATTAAAACATGAAATTACAAGTAAAACCGAGCAGTTGGATAAATTGCTTAAAGAATCAGAACAACAAAAGGAAACTATCAAACAATTACAAGAACAATTAAGTAAAGAAACTCAAGAGGTAAATAAATTTCTAGCATTTGAATAAAAAAAACATTCTTAAATGAATTTGTTTCAGAAATCACAATTGCTAACCAGTTTCAATGGTTTACAAGAGGAACACAATCACATACAAAATGCCTACAGTGAAGAAATGTTAAATTCTGCCAAACTACGCGGTCAATTGGAAGAATTACAAGTCTTAAAAACTCAAAATACCTTGTGAGTTTATATGAAATTTAAAATTCTATTCAAATTTTAAACAAATAATTTGTTTACTTTAGAAACGACGAAAAAATATTTACTTTAACTCAGGATTTAAATGAAGCTTTACAAAAATTACAAGACAATGAACAGGATTTGCAACAACTGCATGCTAAAGAGAAAGAATTATTGAGTTTTAACAAGGAAATGAGTGAAAGTATAGTGGATTTACAAAATCAAATATGTTTATTAAAGTCAAAGGTGAGTTGGAAAAGTAATATTTATATGAAAATAATTGAAAAAATATTGCAAAAAGCTTATGCCCCGGGTGAGGCTCGAACTCACGACCTTAAGATTATGAGACTTACGCGCTGCCTACTGCGCCACCGAGGCTATAAATTATTTAGCCATTAATGTTATTTATATACGCAAAGACAACAACCCCTTTAAGCAAATTTGCTTGTTCGAAAATGTTAGAATTAAACAAAAATTATTTTTAGATTGTGAGTTGCCACGTGACATTTTAAACAAGAATAAAATGGGTTTTCTCTAACTCTTGAGTTCCCAAGGGATTATTTTTTATTTCAATTAGATTTATATTGAACCATACTAAAAGTTGACCAACCATTTAAAAATATGTAGCCAAACTGTACCTAGAGAACTCGAAAGTTAAAAAAAAACTACTTCAGGTAGAAGGAGTGGTCCAAACGATCCAAAGAGCTCCGAGCACATGTGATAGGAAAGCAAATGCAGGATTAAAACAAACAAGGAATAATTGCGGACAGGAAAGCTTCTAAAAATTTACAAGCGAAAAAGATAAGCAGGGAAATTGAAGTCAAGTTTTATTAAAAATATTCTTGCTGCATAATAGATGACGAAACGTATATTCTGGCAGATTTTTCACAACTTCTTGCTCCAAAATTTTGTGTTGCTGATGCTCGAATATTGAAGAAAAGTTTAAACCCCAAAAGTATTAAAAATTTCATAAAAATATAATACTTGAATAAATATACTTTTTGTTTAAGTTAACTATTTTTATATATCAATTGTTTTCTGTGCATAGGAAGCCTTTAAAAATTGCACATGACGTTGACTTTTGTCCAAAATCTTAGTTTTTCTTTCTTTGGTTTATCAAAAAGCGAATGTTAAGAATTTTTCTTTAAATTAATAATTTTTTTTCTCTTAACTTTTCCAGGCTCAGGGTATTGCTGCCGAAAATGATTTGCTTAAAAAAGAACGTTTGGAATATGATGAAAAATATGCCGCTCTAGAAAATCAACTCAAACAAGAACAAAATCAAAAGAATGAAGAACGTTTATTATTGACCAAACATCTCTCCGAAAAAACGAAACTATATGAAAATACTAAAATTAAATTAGAAAATGTGTTGGGAGATTTTGAAGCCACTAAACATAAACATGCCACTATAGTTAAAGAACTACAAAGAGAAATTGTTAAATTTAAGAGAAGTGCTGAACAAAATGCCGACAATCATCGTAGCTTTATATGTAGCAGATGTCAAAATCCTACACAAAACAATGGTTACCATCATAAGGAAAATGAGGATAAAGTGACAGCAATAGAAACATTAGATATTAAAAGATCACAGAGTCGTCAAAGCAGTATTAGTACAACGGGAGGCCAAAGTACGGCGGGCAGTAGAAGAAGTAGTGAATCTTCCGAATCGGATACGGTCACGGGAAGGGAAATGGATTTCAAAGATGATAATAAGGTAAGTAAATATTTTTTAGGTAACAAACGAATTAGAAATTTCTATTTCTAATAAAATTTATTTTTAATACTATAGGGTCCCTCCAAAAAACATTTAGTGGAACGTATTTTACGTTTACAACAAGCTTCCGCCCGACAAACTGAAAAAATTGATTTTCTCGAACAACATACACTCTCCCTAGTAGCAGAACTCCAAAAGAAATCCAAAGTAGTACAATATTATATGCTGCGCGATCAAGCCGGTGCTTTGACTTCCTCGAAAAGTGATCAAAATAAAAGTGAACTGGCCAAATATGGCAATGGTGTCATGTCAGCAATTTATGGTGGCATTAAAGGTGTCGAAAATAAAAGCATGTCTTTAGAACTATCTTTGGAAATTAATAAAAAACTACAAGCAGTTTTAGAAGATACTTTGCTCAAGAATATAACCTTAAAGGTGAAAACAAAACATGATAAAAATTTTGTATTTTATCTTAAGATTTTTTTTGTTTTGTTTTCTAGGAAAACTTAGATGTTTTGGGTTTGGAAGTGGATAATTTAACACGAAAACTAAGACAACTTGAGACCAGACAATGAAACCAAACAAATGAAACAAAAATTATTTATTGTAATTTTTAAAAAAAGCAAAATTCCGATCTTTTGTATGTAATTTTAAATTATTGATAAAATTGAGGTTATGTGAAAGATTTAAAGGGGTCGCAACAGGTTTGCCAGTTAGAAACAAATTTATATTAAATTAAAACATTTTTTTATGTATACAATAGAGTAATTTAAAACAAATATAACGTAATTAAATTATTAAGAAGAATAAAATCCAATTTGATTTTCATTTATAGAAGTCACCAAGACGGTCAGTTTTTTTAATTTTTTAATAAATTTTCTTTTGAGAGAAAATTTTCAATAAGTTTTCTTTTGAGAGAAAATTTTTAATAAATTTTCTTTTGAGAGAAATTTTAATAAATTTCTTTTGAGAGAAGATTTTTATAAATTTTAAGAGAAAAAAATTCTTAAATTTTAAAGTGGTTCTGGTCCTTTTATAATTTTGGTCTACTCTACTATACTCTTCCACAGGGAATTTCTAAAGAGATCACAATGTGCCTAAAAGATCACCATCGGAGATTTATTTAAAATTTAATTTGATAAAAATTATATAGAAAACAAATAAATAAATACGACAACGTGATCTCCGGAACTGAACTTTTACAACAACAATAGTCCAATTTTAACTTATTTTAATTAGTTTTATTCTTTTCTTCACACAAAATTCCAACAATACCTTTATAATTAACTAAATAAACAGCATTTTATAACACACCCTCATATAACTTTTTGCCAACAGAAGAAGGTTCACCCAAACTCATAACCATTTGTATAGTGGGTTTCTCACCCTCATTGGCCAAACGCACAAATTTGTTATCATTCTTTTTAAAGTGCACTTTCATCATTGGATTCTTTTCGCCAGTCTCATCCGCAATGAATTCTCTTAGTAGCGGAGGAAATTCAACTTGATTTGATAAGATTTTTTCACTGACTTTGTTGGTATTTTGTAAATATTTATGTTCGTCTTCTTTGTCGACCAATTCATAATCAGCCTTGTAACTTGTGCTATAGATTTCAATGGGTTTGGGTAATGTAACACCACGCCAAGTTTTCTGCACTGTTACCCTAACTTTGCGTGCCGAATTAGGATCCTAGAAAAATAAAAATATTTTTTACTTCTTGTAATAAAATTTTCATTTTATTCAATTTACCTGATGATCTACTGTCTGAACTTTAAGTATTTTAAAATAACAAGGCTCCGGGTAACGTTGAAACATATTGCGTATAACCAAGCGACCCACACCGTAATCTTTTAAGTCTCCTACGATTTCCCATAAAGTTTTACCTTTAAAATCAGTTTTACGGCCCACATACTTAATAATATGGTTGCCATTTTACGAATACACCTCGAATTTCTTGATTTTATTCAAAATGTTGTAAAAATTTATTAATCCTTGTGATTACGTTAATATCGGCATGCAATTTGCTCGAACTAGAAGAAGACAAAAAGAAAAACAATTGACAAAACAGCTGTTTAAACGTTGCTACACAGTCGAAACGTTTCTACACAACAGACAGTAGTGTAAAATTGTATACGGTTTAAGCGCGTAAAGTTTTAGATCTCTACGAGTATTTTACTTAATTAATAAAAATGATTAATAAATAATAAAATTTCGTGAAATAAAAGTGTAGATATATATATAATGAAGTATTGGCTTTAAATCAAAATAAAAAGAAAAATGCCAAAGTCAATCTTAAGTGTTAAAAATCCTTGGCAAAAGTTGGCGTCCGTTAGAGTTAAGTGTTGTCAGTCTTTTATTTTTAATGATAAAGTAAATATATTTAAAGTTTTTTGTTAATTTTATTTTAGGTTAAAGGGGTTTTGTGTTGATAATATATATATGGCCAAAGTGTTTATGTTAGTTTTTGTATAAAAAAATAAATGTTTTTAGTGTTGTGTTCATTTGAAAAAAAAAGAGGTTATGTGGCAGGTGGCCACTAAGTGTCTCAACATCGATATCTGAAGCCAACGGTCCGGAAGGTAAGTTTTCATTAAATTTCTACTCTTTAATGATTGTTTAATGAACATATGTAGGTATTTTTAAAAAATTCGGTCAAATAATTATTTTATAAGCAAATGAAAATTGTAAGTTTTGATATTGTTAAGACTTTTGAAGAGTTAGAGTTTATTAGTTGAAATATTAGCTTGGAATAATTCTAAATTAAAGTATAAGTTAGTAAATAAAAGGTTCCATAATTAATTAATAAAGATATAGTGAATTATTAGACTTCTAAAGATAAAATAAGTTGGATATTTTATTTAGAACACTTTACATAGGTTTTCATTGAATTTTTAAAAGATACTACAGTTTACTTTAATATATATTCATTAGTTAATGGACATATTTTGGTATATCTAATCGACTAACTGTGTAGGATTAAACCTCATGTTGATGACTTTGCTATTTACAGGAACTACTAGAGGAAAAAAGAAACTCATTAAGACTTGCTTAAAGCGTTATCTATCAATTTGGGTTCACTCTGCTGATCATATTTTCACAAATTATTTAAGATATTTGGTTAATTGGGAACCATACAACAAATCAATCTTATAATTTAAAAGCTCTTATGATAAGAATCCTTTTACAAAATTCTACATTTGAATAAATGTGCTTATAAACTTGTCGAATTATTTTTAAAATATTGAAGATCCTACACAAAATACCAGTATTTTAAATTTTTGCGTTTCCCATTAATAATAATTAATATGATATTTAGATTGGTGCCCTACATCACAATAGAAGGCTGGAGTAAAATCGTTAGACTAACAATCATTTTCTAAGTCTATGTCTTGTCTATGTAAACAAATTTTGTGAACAAAATTCGGATCGCATATTGATGAAATTTAGAAAGTCTCCTTATCTTAATCTAAGAACGATTCCTATTGAAATCTGTGATGAACACCCACACCCCACACATAAGTTTTTAACCGAATGAGATTTTAAAATCTTAATAATCCTTAATATTTAACTTAAATTATCAAGAATTAATCGTATGATATTCTAAACGATTTGCCATCTATTGTTCCTCAGAAGTGCCATGAAACTTCCTATTCAAATATCTCTTTAAAATGTTACATATGTGTTGTTATTGTAATGAACGAAATTTTAAGATGCTCGCACGACTGGTATACTGTATTGCGTCGTAGGGCTTGACCGACTATAACGTTCTTCATACTTAGAATTTTGATTTAAATCTATAGAGGAATTATAAACATGTAATTAACATAGTCTATAATGTCCTCATCACATTTCCATAAACATTCTAAAGTGACGGCAAACGCAATTATTGCAGTAAGGCACACGCATGGAAATTCCTTTTTGAAGCATTCTATTGGCTCTTAGTTTGTTACGTCTTTATTAAAACTTAAATTTAAACAAGCTGCAATATTTGCAGCACAATTGATTTTTAATCTTGCTCAAATGAAAATTCAAATTTTCTGTAAATATAAAATCAGATCTAAAATTTTAAAAATATATGACTATTTAAGAGTTGAAATACCTTTGAAAAAACCAAAAATTCCAGAACAAAATTTTCTTTGAAGATTAATGTTTCCATAGCAAAGAAGCCTTTTCAATTTGTTGAATATATTTGGCTAACTTTTTAAAGTATCTTTTAGTTATCGTATAATATTTTCGTTAAGTAATTTCTGGCTATATAATGTAAACATTATAACATTCAAGCAAATTCCATGGATTTCTATTTAGGCCATTGAATGTCTGCCGCAGTTTCTTATGTTGTGTTAAATTATTTAAATCAAAATTTATTTTTTATACATTTCAATTATTTATTTTCGATAGATTAATTATTTACCTTTAATATTTTAATTTTTTCTTGTAAAATTTATTTTACTTTCAATTTTTTTCTCATACAACCCTTTCTTAACTTAAAAAAATAAAAAGTAAACAAAGATCAGCTGATTTGCTAGCTTATGGCCGATCCTATATTACGCCGTCTTTACATCACATCGTTTTTACATTATAAATCGAGGCCGAAACAATTTTTACATTTCTCAAACCGTTTTTAACACTTTAAAAACTCCAAAATCAATTTCCTCTAGGAAATTATGATTCATATCCGCTAAATAACCGGAAACAAATTTAAAAATTTGAATTTTTTGGTCTAAAGGTCGAGTTTACACTGAAAAATTTATTGAATAAAGAGGATTTCCTGTCTTAAATAGGAAATTGGTGTGAAAAAGTATTTAAATCAAAATTCAAACAATTTTTTGCAGGAAGTGGTGGTATAATATATGAACTTTTGCAAAATCTATCATAAATTAAGCTGATATTTGCCAAATATACAATTTATAGTGAAATTACACTCATTTCCGTTGTAATAAAGATTTCTTATTCTAAATGTTATTTTTATGTCGAATCTCAAATTAAGTTTATATTGATCAAAATGCAGAAGTACATTTATAAATATTGCTAAGATAAAGTTTTTTAATTTAAATTTTACTTTGAACTAATTTTTTGAAAATTTTTAAGTGAACACAGATTGAGATTATTGTGGGCAAAATGTAGTGATTTCTCAGTTATAGAGGTTAAAAATTTTAAAAGTATTTACATCGATTTAAAAAAGTGTTAATATAAAGCACTTTTTTATTTTAAGTTTTTTTTTAAAGGTCATCACAGATAAGACTTATATTTGTTAAAAAATAACATTTATTAAGCTATAAATGGTTTAAGGTTTTAATTTTTTATCTAATTTTTTTAATTTTTGTTCAAATGTTAATTGATAAGCTTATTTTATGATTACAACAAAAGTATTTTAGTAAAAAATGCTGTTCTTTAAAAGTTAAAGTGGTTTTAAATTTTAACATTTAAACTTTTGAAAATTCTTTTTTTGTAAATTTCCCAATTTATAAAAAAGTTTTGGAAAAATTTTTGATACATTGAAGTTTTTTTTAATTTCAATTTATAGAAACTTTGTAGAAAATTTTAATTTATAGAAACTTTGTAGAAAATTTCAATTTATAAAAATTTTTCATATTTATATTTCTTTTAAATTTATTTTTTTTAACTTTAAATTGATAAAGTATCAACTTCGACTTTATAAAATAGTCCTTTTCCAATCAATAGTTGGTGGCGAATCTAACGTCTTTTCCCACTTTGAGTTAACAATAACAAATCTTGTGTTGTAAGCACTAACACCTACTTTTATAGACCACCACTCCACCATTATAATATGAAATGAAATAATATTCGAACATACGTGCCAAACGGTTATAAACCAAACGTTATTATTATTTTTACAAAAACTTCCGCAAATAATCAATTAAATTAAGTGAATGAAAATCAAATGAATTGAAAAAAATATTTTTATAAAACAAAATCCGACAGCAACAAGTGAAAATCTCTTTTAAGCTTTCAAACACTTTTTCAACAAACATTTTGCTGAAAATAAAATTGAAAAAGAAATATTATTATGGAGCCAACATGCTAACAAAATATTGGACATGGAAAAAATTGGACGGTTGACTAAGCTCAGAGTTATGTTGCATGTTTCCATTCGGGTCTGGTATAAAATTGATGTATAACAAGCAAATAGTGGACATTCCATAAATTATTGTTGAATAGTAAGTTATGTATAACGGGATACAAATACAAATCATAGCCTGCGTTGTTTTAGGTAAGTCCAGAATCTGGAGAGAAATAACAGATGAGAACAAAGATGGTTTCATTTTTATGTTTTAGCATTACACTGTTCTCCAGAAACAGTGGGACGTCTGACAAAACGTAATGGTTATAGTTCATACCAAACACAGTTGGGCCATTCGAATAGTGGTGTGGCGTTATTTAAACCTCAAGAATCCCAACACTCGGCACCAGGTCATGAAGCGCCCAGTGGTAGTGGAGGCAGCAGTGGTAGTGGTGGTGGTGGTGACAACAAATATGACAATAGTTACTATGAATACAAAATAACTTCTTCAAGTTCAGCAACATCTCATGGCGGTAATGCACCCTCATATCATTTGGTTAGTGAACCTCCCTCAAGCGGTGGTCATAAATCGGGTTATAGTCTAGGCAGTGGTTTACGTTCCATAGCTCAGGGTTCTGCAAATCAGGCATTTAGTGCTGTAGCTTCACAACATGCTGCTGCCAAACAGGCAGCATTTTTAGCCAAAAATAGTTTAGCTCAGGCTGCTTCTCAAGCGGCCGCTACCGCTCAAGCAGCCCTAGAAGGTAAACAGGTCTTACTACAAGAACTACAGCATCAGGCAGCAAATGCACAACGGGCACTTTCACGTGAACTGGAGCAATTGCAGGCTGCCAAAGCAGCAGCCCGTTTAGCTCAACAAACTGCTCAGTCCGCCCGCAATCATATTTCTGTACTTACCGCTGCTCTTAATAATGCCAAAGCCGTTTCAGAGCATGCAGATCAAGCAGCTCAGGAGGTTTCCAATCAATTGGGCTCTCAATCATCTATGGTAGGGCAGGCTAAAGCAAATTTAGAACAGGTTGAAGAACAACTAAAACAAGCGAGTATTGATTATGAAGCTACAAAAGAGGCAACACTTAAAGCCTCCTCTGCGGCTGCCGAAGCTCAAGTGAATGCTTCAAAAGCAGCTGCTCATGCCACTTTAGAACTACATGAGAGTGCACAAAATAATGGTGGAGAAGATGACTCCTACGAAGATGCCCAGCCATTTGAACATCCTGCACATGGCGAACCAGCTCCACATCCTTCATCGTCTTATGATAGACGTCACAAGAAAACCAAACGTTCCAATGGAAGTGGTCAATATTGAGTTCAAATAATTAAAGAAATTTTCGTTATTTGAGCGATATCAATTTATGTTCCCTAATAAAGTTAATATTCTCACCTGGTTAAAGAATAATAATTATTATATAATGAATTTATAGACTTAAATAATAAAATTCAAATGAAAAGAAATTAATTTATATTCAATTCGTCATTATCTCGTTTTTGACCAAAATAATCTTAATATGTGACCAATTTACAGGCATTTTAAAAGTCAGTTTATAAATAAAAATAAAGTCTATAAATGTCTAAAAGTCCGGAAATATTGCATTTAGAAATAGAAAATTTCCGGTAAATTTTTATTAAATAGAAAATTTTCGTTTAATAGAAAATTTTCGGTAAATTTTCGTTAAATAGAAAATTTTCGGTAAATTTTCGTTAATAGAAAATTTTCGGTAAATTTTCGTTAATAGAAAATTTTCGGTAAATTTTCGTTTAATAGAAAATTTTCGGTAAATTTTCGTTTAATAGAAAATTTTCGGTAAATTTTCGTTTAATAGAAAATTTTCGGTAAATTTTCGTTTAATAGAAAATTTTCGGTAAATTTTCGTTTAATAGAAAATTTTCGGTAAATTTTCGTTTAATAGAAAATTTTCGGTAAATTTTCGTTTAATAGAAAATTTTCGGTAAATTTTCGTTTAATAGAAAATTTTCGGTAAATTTTCGTTTAATAGAAAATTTTCGGTAAATTTTCGTTTAATAGAAAATTTTCGGTAAATTTTCGTTTAATAGAAAATTTTCGGTAAATTTTCGTTTAATAGAAAATTTTCGGTAAATTTTCGTTTAATAGAAAATTTTCGGTAAATTTTCGTTTAATAGAAAATTTTCGGTAAATTTTCGTTTAATAGAAATTTTCGGTAAATTTTCGTTTAATAGAAATTTTCGGTAAATTTTCGTTTAATAGAAACTTTTCGGTAAATTTTCGTTTAATAGAAACTTTTCGGTAAATTTTCGTTTAATAGAAACTTTTCGGTAAATTTTCGTTTAATAGAAACTTTTCGGTAAATTTTCGTTTAATAGAAACTTTTCGGTAAATTTTCGTTTAATAGAAACTTTTCGGTAAATTTTCGTTTAATAGAAACTTTTCGGTAAATTTTCGTTTAATAGAAACTTTTCGGTAAATTTTCGTTTAATAGAAACTTTTCGGTAAATTTTCGTTTAATAGAAACTTTTCGGTAAATTTTCGTTTAATAGAAACTTTTCGGTAAATTTTCGTTTAATAGAAACTTTTCGGTAAATTTTCGTTTAATAGAAAATTTTCGGTAAATTTTCGTTTAATAGAAAATTTTCGGTAAGTTTTCGTTTAATAGAAAATTTTCGGTAAGTTTTCGTTTAATAGAAAATTTTCGGTAAAATTTTCGTTTAATAGAAAATTTTCGGTAAAATTTCGTTTAATAGAAAATTTTCGGTAAATTTTCGTTTAATAGAAAATTTTCGGTAAAATTTCGTTTAATAGAAAATTTTCGGTAAATTTTCGTTTAATAGAAAATTTTCGGTAAAATTTCGTTTAATAGAAAATTTTCGGTAAAATTTCGTTTAATAGAAAATTTTCGGTAAAATTTCGTTTAATAGAAAATTTTCGGTAAATTTTCGATTAATAGAAAATTTTCGATTAATAGAAAATTTTCGATTAATAGAAATTTTCGCTAAATTTTCGGTAAATTTTCGATTAATAGAAAATTTTCGGTAAATTTTCGTTTAATAGAAAATTTTCGGTAAATTTTCGTTTAATAGAAAATTTTCGGTAAATTTTCATTTAATATAAAATTTTCGGTAAATTTTCGTTTAATAGAAAATTTTCGGTAAATTTTCGTTTAATAGAAAATTTTCGGTAAATTTTCGTTTAATAGAAAATTTTCGGTAAATTTTCGTTTAATAGAAAATTTTCGGTAAATTTTCGTTTAATAGAAAATTTTCGGTAAATTTTCGTTTAATAGAAAATTTTCGGTAAATTTTCGTTTAATAGAAAATTTTCGGTAAATTTTCGTTTAATAGAAAATTTTCGGTAAATTTTCGTTTAATAGAAAATTTTCGGTAAATTTTCGGTAAATTTTCGTTTAATAGAAAATTTTCGGTAAATTTTCGTTTTATAGAAAATTTAACTTCTAAATGAACCAGGTTTTCAGTCAACGCAGTAGTACTCCCGGTACCGTTTAATAACATTAGAAACAGTTTGACTTTGAATGTTTGGTCAACTGTTTGTAGGACCAAGTTGGGTTTTGTTGAATAATTACCGTTTTGGATATAATTTTCAATAACTCCTAGCTCTGCAGAGGAGCTACCTCCATATTTTAATTGAGAACCCATAAATTTTAAATACAAAAAAACTGTTTATTTAAATAATATTTAATAATTAAATAAAAAATAAATTAAAAACATTAAATAAAACAAAATATTAAATAATTTAATTCGATTTTCTAACCTGCTAAAATCATCAATCTCCATTGGCCAACTTTCCAAATGCGGAAAGTTTGGACAAGAAAATCTGATTTTTATCACGTTAACAAATCTTATTTGATAACAAAATGTGTAAAATTAAATAATTAAAAAAAAAAACAATAAATAGTTGAGAGCACGCTCGCTTACAACACTAACAATAAATTAAAAGACGTTGGCTTTTTATAAAAAGTAGAAATTTGGGAAAATAACGAAAATACAAAAAAACATGGCGATTTTAAAAATGAAATTCAAATATGTCACGTGAAGAGCAACAATTGTTGCGTCTGGTGGTGGTGTGAGAGGAAACGTCTAATCATTTGTAGTAAGAAGTGATTTGACGAATCCAATCCAAGTAATGAACTACTTTAACATAAACACCAGGAACATTAGCTTGACCACAGCCAATACCCCAGGAAACAACACCAACAACATTCCAGACACCACCACGTTCACATACCAAGGGGCCACCACCATCACCTTTGCAGGCATCTTTGCCTTCTTCGCCACCAGCACACACAAAACCAGGATTCAATTTGTAACTATAGCCGAGACGAGTTTGACGTAATTGAGATTCACATTGGTGGTGAGAGAGAATTGGTACATCGACTTCTTTGAGAATATTTTGGTATTTGCCTTGATCACCAAAAGCATCTTTACCCCAACCAGTAGTCCAACAACGAGCGCCAGTGTAATCGGAGAATTTGTCAGGCAAACAAGCTGGACTAATGTGGGGATTTTTGGTGAAATCAACAGGATGATCCAATTTCAAAACAGCCAAATCATTATCCAAAGTACCGGCATAATATTCAGGATGAATGTGCACTGAAACAACATCACGTTCAATGTAGGGGAAGAATTCAACATCATGATTAACATCCCATTCACCCAAACGAGCTCTTAAATCGAAACCATTTTGTCTGAAAATTCAATACAGAAACAAAATTAAATTATTTGAGGTTATTTAAAGCGAAATAAGATATTTAACTTACGATTTAATACAGTGAGCAGCTGTAATAACATGTTGGGCATCAATAAGTGTAGCACCGCAAGCATAAATTGATTCTTTGGGATCCTTTTTCAAAATAGCCACATGCCAAGGATATTCACCAAATTCACTGTCACCATCTACATAAACGGGATTCTTGATACGTCCTGTAATACCAGCAGCATTACGTACACCACAACGGCCAAATTGTTGTTGTGGTGGCTGAGGAGGACGCAAAGGACGACGGCAACATACTTCATTAACACGGCAAGTCTTTTGTACTGGACGATTGCCATAATAAGCGCGCTAAAAGTGAAAAGGGAAATAACTCATAAATTAATGTTTAATTAACATACATTTAAAGTAAAATATCCTGCTTTAAATTCATAATACCTCTTGGAGTTTAACCGTTTCAGCTAAAACACTATTATGTTTCTCTACCTTCTGTTCTCCTTCATGTTCTTTAATGCTACGTCTTTTACGATCTTTTGGGAATGTTATATAAGGACTACCTTCCGCGGCACCAGGAGCTTGTGTTGGTATGGGATGCGTATTAGCTGCATTACCAAAACCCAATTCTTTTCCTTTACGATAACGTTCGGATTCGGCAATTGTTAAGGATTGATTTACACGAGCACTGCGATCATAGGGATTTTCACCAAATCCACTAGCTCCAAATCCCAAGGGATAACCTTGTGTTAGTAAATTTTCATAATTTTCAAAGCCCTGATTACCACCAAAGCCACTAGAGCCCAATTCAGTAGTTTGTGGTGGAACTTGAATTTCTGTTGGGTTATAAGGTGGGAATGAAGGGCCAAAATTTGCAGCACCTGTTGGAATATGATGTGACGAAGGACCAAAACTTCCAGTTCCGGTAGAAATATGGTGGGAAGATGATTCTAAAGTTCCACTTGAAATATGGTGGGGAATGTGTTCGTAAACTTCACCAGTAGTGGGATATGTATGAGAGCTAGATTCTAAACCAGTAGGATATGAGGAGTGTATTCCAATTGAAGTGTGACCAAATGTTGTTGTATGACTTGAAGACGACACATGTTCATAATGCCCTTTATGATGATCTTCATAATGATGTATAGAACTTGGTTCGGTATATATTTGTGGACCTGAATGATATTCAAATATCGGTTTGCTAGGTATCATTTCAATATCATATTTATGAAAACCAGGTCCTGTTGTAGAGAAGTGTTGTGAAATTGGTCCTGGACTAGTAAATACATGATCATCGTGATGATGATCATGGTGATCAAATCCAGTATAATGATCATGATGATGATAATGTGTATTGTGTATCACATTTGGTTTGGATTTAAATAAATTTCCCACCGCTTCAAAGATATTTGCACTAGGAGTGATATGTAGATTAACCAAAGGTTTCACCACATTTTCACCAAATTCGGTTTTCTTTACTTGTACAGACAATAAGGGGTTAACATTAATCAAACCTAAATTAAGACCATTGGGACCAATAGCACCAAAATGAGGATTTTTTGCTGGATAATGATCACCCAAGGCATTGGTGGGATATCCGGCTGGATGATTGGGATAAGGTAGACCAAATGACACACCATAAGTAGGAAGAATTTTACGTCGTATTATTTCAATGGCTTGCAAAGCTGGCAGTTGACGCTAAATATGAAAAAGGGTTTAACATATTTTATAAGGTTTATGAGAGACGCTTCACGCGATAACTGCAACATGCCACATTAGAAAGTGCGTGCAATAATGTAACTCCATGAAAGTGCGGTTAGCTTATGATTGGGTTTTAGTGTTTATATTAGTTACGTAGAGCACATACGCTACCGCACATAAACTAAACACACGCACTCCCTTTTGAAGGTATCCTAAAAATCCTGATGTCAACGATCGTAGCCTTGTAAGAACATGAAGACGTTTAAGTTTAGGCAGCGTAGTGTGCAGCGTTATTAGCGAGAAACCTATTAAACTGCAAGGGGCTGTTAAATTGTTAAAGTTTTTAGTTAATTTTTATTAAGATTAGCTAAAGGCTGCTCAAATTTGTTAAGAGATTAAAAGAAATTAAATTTGTTAAATTTTAAACTAAAGTGAAAATATGAAAACTTACGCCTTGAGAATCTTGTTGGAAATCGCTAACAGCATCTTCAGGTTTATTTTCTTCATCAAAACCGGCTTCACGTTTGGTGCGTTTCTTATCGTCCTCCGATTGTTTATCTTCAGCTTTAGCATCATCCGATTTCTTTTCAGCAGTGGCAGAGACAGTGATATTGGCAGCAGCTTCATCGCTTAAGGCTTCAATATCTTTACCTAAATTGCGAGGATCAATAGGTAAAATTAAATCTTCTTTGCGACCAATACGATCAGCAGCAGGGCATTGATTGAAGGGTACACATTGGCAGTCAACAAATTGGTTGCGAGCGGTATCATAAACACCATTGAATTGTTCACTGCCATAACCTGATGTCAAACTATTAAAATTGTTGTTGGAAGATGAAGCAATACCGCCGAAGTTATGTAATTCCTTTTTATAATAATCGGGATTTTGGCTGTGATAGCTAGAACCAGCAGATCCGGATTGTCCAAAACCAGATTGACCAAAACCAGTTGAAGAGGCAGTGGAGGATGAGGATAGACCACCAAATGAAGCTAAACCAGCGGATGGCTTCGAGTACAAATCACCATTAGGTTTGAATCCATTAACGCCTTGACCAAAACCGCTGGCACCTTGAGTCAAAAGACCTCCTTGAGAGGCACTATTGAAACCAGCATTAAAGGCAGCATTTTGGAAAGAACCTTGAGTTTGGGGAGTAAAGGCAGTAGATGATTGGGCTAAGGCAGAGAAATCAGTGTTGATGGTTTGACCAGAACCTACTGGTATGGGGACGCTGGGAACTTTAGCAGCATCACCACCATCGACATGATGATAATGATGATGAACATGTTGTTGCAAACCAGCTGCGTTAGAGGTAACAGCAGAAGCTCCTGTAGGTAAGCCGGCACCTGTTACTACAACTTTAGTGCTGGAGGAAGCAGCTGAGGCAGAAGATTGGTGACTGTAAAAGTTGGTTTGTTGAGAACCGGCTACATTGATCTTATCAGGAGTTTCGAAGGCATAAGGAGGAGGAGAAGGACCATGACCAGAGTAAACAGGACCTGGAGGTTTGCTACCATAAATCACAGCACCGGGTGGAGGTCGGCTGAAAGTGGCTGAAGAGCTGGCACCATCGATAGCGGAGGGAGGAGGAGATTCCAAATAGGGACCATTATAGTTGGGACCGGAAGGTCTGTAGCCAGGCTTGTAAAAACTTTCATAGCCTACCTTACGTGGAGGACCAAAAGAGTTGATGGAAGAGGGAGGAGGACCCATTGAAGGACGTCCACTGAAATGGGCTGGTGGAGGCATAGGTTTAGGAGCACCATATGGGCCACCACCATATTTAGGAGGACCTTGAGCATAAATACTAGAGTAGTAAGGACGTTTAGCTTCTTCACAGCTCATCAAACCTAAAGCACACAATTTATCACGCACCAAATTACGAGCTTGCATATCATTGCCTTGCATCAAAGCCTGATCCACATTACCATCCTCATAAACACGATCGTATTCATTCAAAATTCTACCCTCACGACGAGAATTGATAATTTGATCGATCAATTGATTGATGTCAGTTTCATTGCTATAGATGGGTTCTTGAACAGCATAATTACGACCTTGTACATCTTCTTCCCCCTGTTTAGGTTCAGGATCACCATCTGCCGCACGTTTGGTTAACATAGAATCTTGGCCAGCCACTGACCAACTACCACTCCAGGATAATTGATCTTCGGCTTGTGTGTGAAAAATGCCAGCTAACGCAATAACGGCCAAAAGGGCCAATTTTAACGTAAATCTCATGCTGTAAAATGAAATAAAAAGAAAAAAGAAATGTTAATAATATTTATATCTAAGCGATGACCTTCAAAATATTAATATTAATGCTCAATAATGAATCGCTAAACGATGAAGACGACGACTGATGATGAATATTAAGTAATATTTTTATTTATTGTTATTGTTATTATTCATTTTTTCGTTATCTGTGGAGGTGTCTTCACAGATGGCCTTAATACCCAAACCATTTAGTGGTCATTGTGCTACTTTTTTTTTTTGAATTTTGTTATTGTCGTTGTTAAACATTTCAAAACAAATCGTAAAAAAATAAAGAAAAAAAATTTATCTTCCATTAACACTCACTCGAAAATAATAAATATTTATAAAAACTACTGTGTGCGCATTGGGCATACGCAACCGGTTTATACTATATAACAAAGCTGGATGATTGACTCATGAAGTTGGTAACGAAATAAAAGAAGAAAAAGAAAAAAACAACAACAACAATATACTTTTACTTTCGTTTTAAGGTCATTAGCTTAAAGCCGGCATAAACAAACAAACCAATAAATAAATTAAAAAAATTATCAAGCTTGAATTGCAAGATGGTTGTTTGGTTGGCTGGCTGATTCAGCTTTAGTGGATTCATGGCTTTTTGGGAGGGATGTATGGTTGGTTGGTTACTTTGTTGCTTGATTTTAAGAGGAGAGTTGTGCAAGATTATTATTTCAGCTGCTGCTGCTGACTGATG
Source organism: Cochliomyia hominivorax (assembly GCA_004302925.2). Taxonomy (NCBI): domain Eukaryota; kingdom Metazoa; phylum Arthropoda; class Insecta; order Diptera; family Calliphoridae; genus Cochliomyia; species Cochliomyia hominivorax. Next base: position 15,652,950 of record PYHX02000413.1, read on the forward strand.
TTTGTGGAAAGATAATTTAAACATCTCTCCATATAATTTTTCCTCATTGTTTAAAAACTATGAAGTAATTTCGTTAATGTTTCCTTTTCCCTCTACCCCCCTCTCAATTTTTCACAAAAGTTGTGTAAAATAATTTTGCAACTATCTCAGCGTTGAGAGCAGAGAGTTTGAAATTTGTGACTTTTTTGCCTTGTTCACTTTCGACAGCTGACAAGACATGAGAGAGTGACTTTTATATCGATTATATTGTATTTTTCCATTTCTTAAGGGGAAGTTGTAACATCAAATTTAACGCCCTATGACTTTAAAGCGATGTTTGTTTTATGATTTTACCTTTTTTTAACTCTTTTGTTATGTCATGGATTGTCTGTATTTTTTTGTTTTTTTTTGGTAAAATATATTTTTTTTAATGTGTGTGGGATTGAGTATATTTCAGTTAATTATTTTTTGTAGACGTTTATTTCTGGAGTGCAAATGTTATGCAAAAAAATTTCAGCTGTTAATTTACGTATTTTGTCTGTTAAAGAGTATTTAAAATAAATTGAATGTAACGGCTTATTTTTTTCTTTCTTGAAACCGGATATTGTGGGTGAATATATTAAAAAAAATGCTTGTGAAAATGTGCAGTGTTGCATTTATTTGTGCAAAATGCAATTGCTAAAGGAAATTAACAATAAATGTATTGAAATGTTAATTAGATTTTTTTTGGTTTGAATTTCACATGGAAATGAAAATGATTATTGGGAAATTTTTAGAGATTTTGAAAAAGTTGAAAATGTTTTTTTAATTTTAATTTATGCAGTTTTGGTAATTTAATATGAAAAATAACCTCCGATAAATTGTGGAAAAGTTTTTACAGAAAATAAAATTAGCAAATAACATGATTCGATGGTCCTTCAGGCCAGGTAAAATTATGAAATGATTAATGAAATTTTGCCAAAAAATTAATCTCAAAATTGAGATGAACAGCAACTTCTTTTTTTCGAATTAGATTAGGACTTTCGTGCAGGATATAAGTTTACATTTTTCTGGTCCTAAAAGATGGATAAAATTTTAATTATAAGTTTTTGTTTTTTTAATCTTATTTTATGCCGTTTTGGTACTTAATTTAAAAATAACTGCTGATTAATCACATTAGGGGTTCAATGTTAATTTGATGGCCAGATAAAATGAGTGAATTTTTTCAATCTTTTTTCATCTTTTTTAAGGTCCTTCTAACTGGATTATAGTGGGATAAAAAGAACCACAAAAAAAACTTACAAATTGTTTTTTGGCACTGACAAACTTAACATATCTAAAGTGAAATTCGAAAGATCAGTTAAATGAATTGTGAATGTTAAAAAGATATAATTAAATTAACAAATGTAAATCAGGTTCTCCAAACTTATGTTTTCTATATTCAATTCTTAAGTCATTTATTTTCACTCAAACACTATTTAAATAAAAGAAAATTCTGATCTAATGAACTGTTAAAACAAACTGGCTTTAATAAAGACAAAGTGAAGTATAAAATTTTCATGGCCCTGCGAACCGGATTATATCGGTAATGCTTTTCTAAATTAAACTTTTATATTTTCAATTTTGTACTCAAACACTTCGTTAGCATTAGAATAAAAAGAGTAAATATCCTTTTAGGTCTCTTAAGTCAGAATAAAATTTAGATGCAATTGAATTCGGGGAGTTAAATATATTGAACTTTAATAATAAAATGGCGTTAATAAAGATCTAGTAAAATGTAACTTTTTCATGGTCCTTCAAACCGGATAAATTGGGAAACGCTTTCTTCAATTTAACTTTTAAATTCAGGCATTGATTTTTAGAATAAGAAGAAGATGTATTTTAATCACCAAACTTCATTGCGATTCAATTTTTTTATAATTTCCTTAAGATCCTACAGGCCGGATAAAACTGAATAAGTACTAAAATATAATTAATGAAATATCAATGAAAAATTCAGAATCACTTCAAATCATAATCGACTTTATAATGCCTTCCATATTTGAATTTCTATATTGAACATATGTTTACCGAATAGTGTAATTTAGATCTCAAATCCTTTCAATACTTTCTGAGTTATGAAACAAAAAGATATAAAAACATTTTTTCTGAATTTTTAATTTCATTGGGACATAAAATATTTAATCCCTTTAACGACTGTTTTCAATTGCTTTTAGTCTCAAAATTTATAAAAAAAATAAACTCTTATTATAATTCCAATTTCTCAACCTCTCACATTATAATTCACAATTTTGTTACACTTATGAAATTGAAATCCATCCAAAAATGTTTTAACTTTCAATTGTTTACGTTCAATATCAGTTCAATAAATAAGTTTATTTATCCCCTTTTCGTATCTTTTTTTTGTATCATTTCTTTTATACACATAATATTTTTTGTATCGTATTTTTTCAGTTCCATTTTCGAATTTCATAACCATCAAGGTCTGTTTTTTATTTATTTAATAAAGTTTCAAAACTTCACTTGCATTTTTATTATTATTTTTTTGTCTTTTCAACTCACTTTTATTTTGTATTTTTTGTAATCCTTATGTAATAAATTAAATAAATATCCTTATAACTGTACAATCACACCACTTCTGTTGCTTTACGTTTGTTGTCTGTAAGTTGACTGTGCCGAACTAACAAGATTCGCTAGTTTTTATACCAAAACTAAATTAAAGTCAATCTCATTATAGAGTCTCAGTTTCAGTTTAGGCTTCAGCTTAAAATGCAAAACAATAAGTTCCAATACAAATCTCTACAAAAGTCTAATAGTTAAAGTTGTGTTTAAGTTATGTCTCATTCATTGTTTTTTTCTCTTTAAGCCTTAAAAAAATAAGGCAAAATCGTGAATTTGTGTTGTTTGACGTCATTACAATTTTTTGGTTTTTTGGGGGCTCAGTTTTTTGGTTTGTTGTGGCTCAGTTCTTTTAAATTTTGATTATTTCGGCGAATAAATGGAGGTCGCTTAGTTATGTTTTATCTTCGAAAAGATTAGTTAATAAGAATTAAGAAAAAAGAGGATTTCTACGATCTAACATTTGTCCTTGGATTTCAAAATTAAAGTTAAATTTGATAACAAAATTTCCAAAAATTTAAACAATATAAAAATAATTCCTACAAAAATTTTTTTATAATCGAAAAATTTAACGGAAAATTGAAAAAAAAAATTTATAAATTGAGGATTTATCGAAAATGTTCTATAAATTGAGGATTTATCGAAAATGTTCTATAAATTGAGGATTTATCGAAAATGTTCTATAAATTGAGGATTTATCGAAAATGTTCTATAAATTGAGGATTTATCGAAAATGTTCTATAAATTGAGGATTTATCGAAAATGTTCTATAAATTGAGGATTTATCGAAAATGTTCTATAAATTGAGGATTTATCGAAAATGTTCTATAAATTGAGGATTTATCGAAAATTTTCTATAAATTGAGGATTTATCGAAAATTTTCTATAAATTGAGGATTTATCGAAAATTTTCTATAAATTGAGGATTTATCGAAAATTTTCTATAAATTGAGGATTTATCGAAAATTTTCTATAAATTGAGGATTTATCGAAAATTTTCTATAAATTGAGGATTTATCGAAAATTTTCTATAAATTGAGGATTTATCGAAAATTTTCTATAAATTGAGGATTTATCGAAAATTTTCTATAAATTGAGAATTTATCGAAAATTTTCTATAAATTGAGGATTTATCGAAAATTTTCTATAAATTGAGGATTTATCGAAAATTTTCTATAAATTGAGGATTTATCGAAAATTTTCTATAAATTGAGGATTTATCGGAAAATTTTCTATAAATTGAGGATTTATCGGAAAATTTCTATAAATTGAGGATTTATCGAAAATCTTCTATAAATTGAGGATTTATCGAAAATCTTCTATAAATTGAGGATTTATCGAAAATCTTCTATAAATTGAGGATTTATCGAAAATCTTCTATAAATTGAGGATTTATCGAAAATTTTCTATAAATTGAGGATTTATCGAAAATTTTCTATAAATTGAGGATTTATCGAAAATTTTCTATAAATTGAGGATTTATCGAAAATTTTCTATAAATTGAGGATTTATCGAAAATTTTCTATAAATTGAGGATTTATCGAAAATTTTCTATAAATTGAGGATTTATCGAAAATTTTCTATAAATTGAGGATTTATCGAAAATTTTCTATAAATTGAGGATTTATCGAAAATTTTCTATAAATTGAGGATTTATCGAAAATTTTCTATAAGTTGAGGATTTATCGAAAATTTTCTATAAATTGAGGATTTATCGAAAATTTTCTATAAGTTGAGGATTTATCGAAAATTTTCTATAAGTTGAGGATTTATCGAAAATTTTCTATAAGTTGAGGATTTATCGAAAATTTTCTATAAGTTGAGGATTTATCGAAAATTTTCTATAAGTTGAGGATTTATCGAAAATTTTCTATAAGTTGAGGATTTATCGAAAATTTTCTATAAGTTGAGGATTTATCGAAAATTTTCTATAAGTTGAGGATTTATCGAAAATTTTCTATAAGTTGAGGATTTATCGAAAATTTTCTATAAGTTGAGGATTTATCGAAAATTTTCTATAAGTTGAGGATTTATCGAAAATTTTCTATAAATTGAGGATTTATCGAAAATTTTCTATAAATTGAGGATTTATCGAAAATTTTCTATAAATTGAGGATTTATCGAAAATTTTCTATAAATTGAGGATTTATCGAAAATTTTCTATAAATTGAGGATTTATCGAAAATTTTCTATAAATTGAGGATTTATCGAAAATTTTCTATAAATTGAGGATTTATCGAAAATTTTCTATAAATTGAGGATTTATCGAAAATTTTTTATAAATTGAGGATTTATCGAAAATTTTCTATAAATTGAGGATTTATCGAAAATTTTCTATAAATTGAGGATTTATCGGAAAATTTCCTATAAATTGAGGATTTATCGAAAATTTTCGATAAATTGAGGATTTATCGAAAATTTTCGATAAATTGAGGATTTATCGAAAATTTTCTATAAATTGAGGATTTATCGGAAATTTTTCTATTTTCTATTTTTTTATTGAGGATTTATCGAAAGTTTTCCATAAATCGAGATTTTATCGAAAATTGTTTTAAATCGATATTTTATCGAAAATTTTCTTTAAATCGCGAATTTATCAAAAATTTGCTCTAAATAGGGAATTTCACAAAATTTTCTTTAAATAGAAATTTCATCTTTACACTCTTTTTGCATTAAGCAAAAAGAGTGTAAAGATATTTTTCCACAAAATATCTTTATTTCATTAAACTTCAAAAAGAGGACATCCGCCTGAGAAAGAAACAAAATATAGGTCATGTATAATGGAGATAAATAAAGTATTTCATATTTCTCATCATTAATCTGAAACATTTCACAAAACTAGTTTTTTTATTATTGTCTCACATTAGTAGCATTTTTTGCCTACGAAGCGTTTATGTTTATGTTTCAGCTTCAATTTAATTTCTTTTTCAACCAACCAAAAAGATGTTAATGATGTTCATGTTAATGATGTTAATGATGATGACGATGATTCATTATTACAGTTTTATTTTTGTCAGTTTTTCATGCATTCAAATGACTTTTATTGTTTTCGTTTTATTTTGATTTTGATTTTAATAGACCTTTTTATATATCGACTAACATAACATGTTCACAACAACTACGTGAAATGCATAATAATGAATTTAAAAATATGACAATGTAAATTGTCCACAATTCGAATTAAATTATAAAAATAAAATAAACTATTTTTTTAATAAAATTAATATTTAAATTAAATTTCGTTTTTAATATCGTTTGAAGGCAAAATGAACTGCAATTGTAAAAAATAAATATTAATTTCAAATCAATCACATGTTTCTCTAAAATTGTTTTAAATTTTCCAATTCTTAATTCAATTCAGCAGAGACCTTAACAAGTTCATAGAACTGAACATGTGAAATTCCCACGATTCATTAAACTTGTTTGGATTTAATTCGATTTTGATAGTTTTAAATTTATTTTGGCACACTTCTCTTTGATTAATAATCTTTTTTCTATTTTTTGTGGGTTTTTTCTACTTATTGTGGTATCGATTTCTTAGAAAATCGTTTTGTTTGTTTCCAAGAAGTCTGAATATGAATTTGGATACTAAACCGAACTAAACTAAACTGACCATTCTCAATTATGTAGAATTTAAAGACAGAGGAAAATAAATGAAATAAATATTGACAAAATGATTATTAAATAAAAAAATATTGAAAAATTACAACAAAATACTTTAAGCATAACATTTTTTTAATTTAATTTTAAAGCAAATAATTTTCGGTAATTCCGAATGCCAATTTAACCCTTTAGGAAACACAAAACTTATAAAAATATGAATTGAAGACTTTTCGAAATTTTTCTACATTTGAAAATTTCTTGAAATGTTTGTTATAAATTGAGGATTTCGGTAAAATTTTCTTTAAATTGCGGATTTATAGAAAATATTTCAGTAAAAATTAATTGAAATTTAATCGAAAAATTTTTTATTAATCGAGAATTTTTCTTTATATCGAGAATTTATCAAAAATTTTCTGTAAATCGAGAATTTATCGAAAATTTTTCTGTAAATCGAGAATTTATCGAAATTTTTTCTATAAATCGAAAATTTATCGAAAATTTTTCTATAAATCGAGAATTTATCGAAAAATTTTCTATAAATCGAGAATTTATCGAAAAATTTTTTATAAATCGAGAATTTATCGAAAAATTCTCTATAAACCGAGAATTCATGGAAAATTCTCAATAAATCGAGAATTTATCGAAAATTCTCAATAAATCGAGAATTTATCGAAAATTCTCAATAAATCGAGAATTTATCGAAAAATTTTCTATAAATCGAGAATTTATCGAAAAATTTTCTACAAATCGAGAATTTATCGAAAAATTTTCTATAAATCGGGAATTTATCGAAAAATTTTCTATAAATCGAGAATTTATCGAAAAATTTTCTATAAATTGAGAATTTATCGAAAACTTTCTATAAATTGAGAATTTATCGAAAATTTTTCTATAAATTGAGAATTTATCGAAAAATTTTCTATAAATCGAGAATATATCGAAAAATTTTCTATAAATCGAGAATTTATCGAAAAATTTTCTATAAATCGAGAATTTATCGAAAAATTTTCTATAAATCGAGAATTTATCGAAAAATTTTCTATAAATCGAGAATTTATCGAAAAATTTTCTATAAATCGAGAATTTATCGAAAAATTTTCTATAAATCGAGAATTTATCGAAAAATTTTCTATAAATCGAGAATTTATCGAAAAATTTTCTATAAATCGAGAATTTATCGAAAAATTTTCTATAAATCGAGAATTTATCGAAAAATTTTCTATAAATTGAGAATTTATCGAAAAATTTTCTATAAATTGAGAATTTATCGAAAAATTTTCTATAAATTGAGAATTTATCGAAAAATTTTCTATAAATTGAGAATTTATCGAAAACTTTTCTATAAATTGAGAATTTATCGAAAACTTTTCTATAAATTGAGAATTTATCGAAAATTTTTCTATAAATTGAGAATTTATCGAAAAATTTTCTATAAATCGAGAATTTATCGAAAAATTTTCTATAAATCGAGAATTTATCGAAAAATTTTCTATAAATCGAGAATTTATCGAAAAATTTTCTATAAATCGAGAATTTATCGAAAAATTTTCTATAAATCGAGAATTTATCGAAAAATTTTGTATAAATTAAGAATTTATCGAAAAATTTTGTATAAATTGAGAATTTATCGAAAAATTTTCTATAAATTTAGAATTTATCGAAAATTTTCTATAAATCGAGAATTTATCGAAAAATTTTCTATAAATCGAGAATTTATCGAAAAATTTTCTATAAATCGAGAATTTATCGAAAAATTTTCTATAAATCGAGAATTTATCGAAAAATTTTCTATAAATTGAGAATTTATCGAAAAATTTTCTATAAATTGAGAATTTATCGAAAAATTTTCTATAAATTGAGAATTTATCGAAAACTTTTCTATAAATTGAGAATTTATCGAAAATTTTTCTATAAATTGAGAATTTATCGAAAAATTTTCTATAAATCGAGAATTTATCGAAAAATTTTCTATAAATCGAGAATTTATCGAAAAATTTTCTTTAAATCGAGAATTTATCGAAAAATTTTCTATAAATCGAGAATTTATCGAAAAATTTTGTATAAATTGAGAATTTATCGAAAAATTTTGTATAAATTGAGAATTTATCGAAAAATTTTCTATAAATTTAGAATTTATCGAAAATTTTCTATAAATCGAGAATTTATCGAAAATTTTCTATAAATTGAGAATTTATCGAAAAATTTTCTATAAATCGAGAATTTATCGAAAATTTTCTATTAATCGAGAATTCATGGAAAATTTTTTATAAATCGAGAAGTCATGGAAAATTTTCTATAAATCGAGAATTTATCGAAAATTTTCTTTAAACCGAGAATTCGTCGAAAATTTTCTATAAATCGAGAATTTATCGAAAATTTTCTATAAATCGAGAATTTATCGAAAATTTCCTATAAATCGAGAATTTATTGAAAATTTTCTTTAAATCGAGAATTTATTGAAAATTTTCTATAAATCGAGAATTTATCGAAAATTCTCTATAAATCAAGAATTTATTGAAAATTTTCTATAAATCGAGAATTTAGCGGGATTTAAGTTTTTAGAAAAAAACATTTTTTCAATTGGCACTTTTTAATTTCCTATTCACCTTAAAGGGTTAATTAAAACAGCAACAACAACAACTGACATATTTATGCTAACAATACGTTAAATACTAAACATGCAAGAATTATTGTCTGTGATTTAAGTGTTTTTTCCTTTTTGTATTTAAAATTCAAATAAAATAATTTAAGTTATTGATGACGTATTTGCTGACATTGGGGGTTTTTATAAAATTATAGTCAGTTTTATTTGAATCATTAAAACTAATAAGTACGAATTAAAGGGTCATATTCCAAAAAAAAGTCGTTCCCTTTGTTTGATTAGTCATAAACATGTTTTATTTTACTCCCAAATCACTTAAAATAATGAATTTTGAATGCATCGCATGAAATGAATAAAAGTGTTAATTATTATACGAATATAAATTATGTTTGTTGTAACCATATTTAATCCCCCTTTAGACCCTGGTAGGTAAAAATGTTTGTTTGTGACGTCAAATGGCTGTAAATGTTAATTGCTTTTGTTTGTCTCTTGAAATTTTTAATTTTAAAAAAATAAATTCGTCTTTTTTTCATAAATCATTTTCGTCTTTTTTTTCGTTTTTGTAATTTTGCTCTGATTTTGTTAAAATGTTGTAAGTTTATGTCAAAAATACAAAAATCACTTTAATGTTATTTCTGAGTTCATATTTTTTAGCAAATAACCGGCTTTTGACATATTTTTCTTTTCTTTGTTTTGTTTTATTTTTATTTATTTTTTATTTTGTTGTATCGTGAGTGAAGAGTTGTAGTCATTCAGAGTTATTGTTCAGACATCTCTTACATAATTTGTCTGCTTTTGGGATTTTCATTCAAAAAAAAAACTATATTTTGTATAAACAAAATCATTTGTGTGTAGTTTTTTATACCCTACACCACCATACGATGTTATGGCATTATGCATTTGTCCATGAGTTTGTAACAAGTAGAAAAAATATTGCTACCACCACTATTAAGTATACCATTCGACTCAGGGTCACTTACTGAGCTATTATAACGATGTCCGTACGTCTGGATGGCTGGCTGTCCATGTATATCCATGTAAACATTATGAACCAATTGCAGGTCGCATTTTTAGAGATATCTTAATAAAACTGTCACGTGCCATTTTCTGTCCTAAGAACGATGCATGGTGATGATGGGTCCATTATTTCACCAAGTCGCCACACAGAAGTTCCTGCCAGAATGGGGTTTTAGGGCCTTAAAATTCCTGAATATAAAGCGATTTTAATGAAATTTGGAACAAATAAGAATAATAAGTGATGTGCCGATTATACGAGGATCGGTCCTTTATTTCTCTTCCATACAACCCCTCCTACAAATATCATATTGAAGGGCTTAAATCTCACATCTACATTGATATTATGATAAGAATTTTTCATATTAAAATAAATATAAACAAACATCGATGTACGTAATTTTACGAGGGTCGATAAAATTACGTACATCGATGTTTCGATAGAAGAAGTCCTTTTAAAGTGCACAAATCCCACATAAATATTAGTATTATAATATACTGTACTTTCTAGCACAAATTAGAAAATGTATTTATACGAGGTTTGTTAGGTGTTTAATAGTCGTGCTCGACCGATCACAACTTTAACTTATTTCTTTTTTATTAATGTTGAAATTGTTTTTATCTCATTAAATAATTATTTTTTATTTTTTATTTTTTTGTGTTGCATTATAATGTCGGAGTTAATAAATGTAAAAAGAATGTAAGAAAAAAGTGAAATGATTAATTAGACAATAATTAATTGGGTTTTAATTCATTTGATACCACAAAACTAAAAATAAATACAACTTTAATTGTTCGACTTTTTTGAAAATGGGCAATGAGTTTTTCACATACGGAAATAATACCATAACAAGCCGTGTCAAATCTGAAATTATCTCCATCCAGTTTAGATATAACTTTTCGGTTTTATAGCCCTTGCACTGTTATTATATAAAGCAGTTTGATAAAGACTTATTTCATTCCACATTTCAATATTTCCATCAGAACTTATTTCTTAGTATTGTCATTATAATACAGTAGTACATTTTGCTATAAACGCACAACATTTGTATTAAATCGTTGCACCAATAATTACACAGCAAATAATTATTCATTTGTCTTAAATAAATTTATAACAAAAAAAATCTTTAATAAAACGTCAAAGATTTTCCACTATTTTCTAAGCCGAACAGCAATCCGTTTAGTCCGTTTTCCGTTATGGGTTAATTAGAAAAATAGTGCTGTGATTGCAATATAATTTAGTCTTTATACAGAAATAGATTTTGAAATAGACTTATGAATAATCCAAAGGTTTGAACAAAACTTAACTATTATTATGGATATATTTTCGGTTTAACCTAAAGTCTAAGCTCCTGAATAGTATAAACTCCAGATTCTAAACTGGTCTGAAGAATATACAACATCCACTGCGTTAGTCTAAAGTCAAAGAAGATTTCGATCTAAATTGGTTTCTGTTCTTAATTTTGTAATTTCAAACTGATTTGAGTTCGGGTTTAGTCCAAGTCCTACACCACGAGAAATCTAAACTTTGTACGCTTTAACTTTACTTGATTTTGTTCTTTTAATTTAAAATAGATTTTGTTTTGGATTTAGTCCAAAGTCTATAAATAAGGTAAGTTAGAAACTATACTCTAATGTTCACTTTTACAACTCCAAATCAGTAATAGATTTAAGATCGAATTTGGAAATAGACTATAAATTATACCATTAAAGAATAATTTTGGTATAGACAGAATTGGATTATTCACAATACTTGGGGGCTTGAAACTTATTTCAATCTATATAATTGTCTATGGAATAAAGTCTAAGTGAGGATTGTGAACGCCGACTTTCATCTAGACCATTAACTAAACTGTCAGAAACAGTTTAATTGTAGTTCTGGCTGGAAATATGCTGCAGTCTATATAATAAACTAATTGTGGACTATGTTATAGTACACTGTGGAATATTCTAAGCGTTAAATTGTGAAATATATTATATATTATACTGCGAACTATATAACGAACAAGACTGTGAATTGTGTTATGGACTAGAGTGTGAATTAGACTGATAACTAAAGTATGAAATTTGGATGTGAATTAGGCCTTAGCCTTCATTTTGGACCATAACCTTATGCCTAATTTCTGGAATTTTTAATTTATCGAAAATTTCCTATAAATTGTGTATTTATCGAAAAATTTCTATAAATTGTGAATTTATCGAATATTTTCTATAAATTGTGAATTTATCGAAAAATTTCTATAAATTGTGAATTTATCGAAAATTTTCTATAAATTGTGAATTTATCGAAAATTTTCTATAAATTGTGAATTTATCGAAAATTTTCTATAAATTGTGAATTTATCGAAAATTTTCTATAAATTGTGAATTTATCGAAAATTTTCTATAAATTGTGAATTTATCGAAAATTTTCTATAAATTGTGAATTTATCGAAAATTTTCTATAAATTGTGAATTTATCGAAAATTTTCTATAAATTGTGAATTTATCGAAAATTTTCTATAAATTGTGAATTTATCGAAAATTTTCTATAAATTGTGAATTTATCGAAAATTTTCTATAAATTGTGAATTTATCGAAAATTTTCTATAAATTGTGAATTTATCGAAAATTTTCTATAAATTGTGAATTTATCGAAAATTTTCTATAAATTGTGAATTTATCGAAAATTTTCTATAAATTGTGAATTTATCGAAAATTTTCTATAAATTGTGAATTTATCGAAAATTTTCTATAAATTGTGAAAATTGAAAATTGTCATAAATTGTGAATTTCTGGAAAATTTTCTATAAATTGTGAATTTCTGGAAAATTTTCTATAAATTGTGAATTTCTCGAAAATTTTCTATAAATTGTGAATTTATCGAAAATTTTCGTCAAATTGAGGATTTATGATGATAAATATTAGTTTAAAAAATGATTTTGGGAAAACCCCTACCAAATTTAATTTCCGCATTATGATCTTTTATGGAAAAATAAATTTTCCGTTATTTCAGCTGAATATAAATAAAATTTTATTTACAGTTGAAAAAAACTTATTTTTAGCTTCTGCAATTTTATAAAAAACCAGTTAATTTTACCAAAAAATCAAGTCATAAAAGTCATACATTTGCAAAGATAAATTGCATATGAAATCGAATATGTCTGTGTGTGTGTGAGTGTGTGCAAAATAAAAAAAACTTGATTGTTACAAAAAACCAAACTGTGTTAGTGAACAAAAATTTGTTGTCTTACAAAAAAATCAAAAAATAACAAGACAAAAAGTAATGCAAAAATTGTGAAGTAAAATCATAGTTTTTTGCAAAATAATTGGGGAATTCCCCACAAGGTTTTGGGTAAAAACCACAAACACAATTTTTATTGAAAACTTAAAATTAAGAACTTAAAAGTAAAATAAACAAGAAAATATATAAAAAGTTTTGAAAACAAACAAAATTAAGGAAATACATTTTGGGGGTAAATAACAGTAATAATACACTTGAGCCCCGATTTGCGTGGCTTATTTAAGAACTGAATAATATCGATTTGCGCCGTTGCAATTTTAAGTTGCGTCAGTCCGATTTACGTCGTTTTGATCCCTATTTGCATCGGTTCGATTTAGGTCGTTTTAATTTCAATTTATTTCGTGAAATCGTTTAAAATTTTACAGCAGTGGATTACCCACTTTAGCATCACTGATAGCACTTATCGCCACCTATTAGTGTGTGTGATTCGCCAAATTACATGAAGGATGTAAAAAATTAGTCAAAGTCAAAGAAAATAATAAATTTGGAATTAAAATTAGACGTAATAAAATATTTTAAATCAGTTGAAAAGGCTGTTAATGTTAAAAGAGCTTTTGGGCAAACACCTAGAACGAGAGCAATTTGTAGCAGAGACAGTGATAAAATAAATCAATTAGATTAAATTATCACATCTCTTCAATCTAAACACGATATTATAGCAAAAAATCTCTTATGGGTTAAGAGTGTCACTGAGCAACGACGTAATAAAAAAGTACTACATCTAGTATTTATGAAAATTTTGGTAATTTCGAAGCCAGAAACGATTGGATTAACTTGTTTTTTGTCAAAAATACAACATTTTTGGACTTGACTTTATTTTCCCCAATAAATTAAATTTCAGTGCATTCAATAGAAAATGGTTACGTCGTCCCATTTGTGTCGCCTTTCTCCGGTACCCATTAACGATGCAAGTCGGGACTCTAGTGTAATTCTTGTATAATTTTAACAAATAATAAACATATCAAATAACATAATTAACTGAATTAAATCTTTTACCTCTGTGTTTGTATTTGTGTGCATTTGTTGATTTTTCTCTATTTGTCTGTTATTTAAGTGGGATTTTCCAGTTAAATCATCGCTTGAATGGTTTTTCTTTCTTTACTTTGTTTCTTGTTTTTTCTTTTTGAAACTGATTTCCTTTTGTTACATCAAATTTGTAATTTTCTTATTTTTCTCATTTTTGTTATGATATTTTTATACCCTACACCATTGTAGGTGATTGGGGTATTATGCGTTTGTGCAGAAGTTTGTAACGGGGCAGAAAAAATATCATCATTTTGAAGACTCAGAATTAATTTCTAAGTGGATTTTAAGATGTCCGTCCATTCATCTGGCTATCAGTCCATGTAAACTCTGTCAACAAAATCCAAGTTGCAGTTTAAGAGATATCTTGCCTCCATACAAATGTTCCTAACGGAATGGGGTTTAAAAGTCATAAAATCCCTTAATATAAAACGATTTGAATGAAATATTCTAAAAATTAGTCAAATACTAAATTATATGATCATCGGTCCATTATTTCTCATAGGTCCCGTACAACTTCCCATAAAAATGTCATTTTGAAGGTCTTAAATCTTACATATACTCTGGTATTGTGATAAGAATTGATCATCTTAGAATAAACATAAGGAGATTTCACGAGTATACCCGCATAATCCCCTCAGAAAAAGTCCTTTTAAAACGCACAAATCCCTCATAATTGTTACCACCTTAATATGCTGCACTCTTAAGCATAAATTAGAGAGTAAATTTAAACAGGATTCGTTAATTAATTTCCGGTTGCTCTCATTAATGTAGGATATTAAATAGCGGACTTGACCAACTATAAATGTTGCTTGTTGTTGTTGTTGTGTGTGTGTTGCATGCTTGATATCCGCATTTAAATTGTAAAACGTTTTAAAAAACCTTTACAGTTTCGTTACAATTTTTTCTTTTTCCATGTTTTGAACTTTTTTTATCTAAATTCGGTTATCTCTCGATTTGTATCACAAAGATTACATAACTTTTTTTTATTTTAATGAGTTTGTCTTTAATTGACTTTTAACTTTAGACCAATGAGGCGTAGGTGTTCTTTTGCTATTTATTGTTGTTGTCTTTTTCTATTGAAGTATTTTTGTAACCAAAAAAATTGAATTTCAATGTTAAACTTTTTTTTGTTAATTTGAATGTTAAATATTTTTTTGTTTATATTTTGTGCAAATATTTCGTTACAAAATATGACAAACTAATTATTTAAGCAACAACAAAACCAACAAATTATTAACCTTGTTTTTGTTTGGATTTGTTAGGGTAAATTTTAGTGGTTATTGCCTTTTGGATTAAGACAAACAAAATAAAAAATCAGATTGAACTGAAATGAGCAGATTTATTTTACGCTGGACTTTTAATGGTCAAACCGCAGACCCTGAACTAGACACAGAGCTGAAACTTATGTTAGACTTCATACAAGATACTGAATCAGAAAAAATAGAATTTTAACTGCATTAAAAAACTGTATGAACTAAATCTCTTTAAATGTTTAAGATGACAAACGGCTTAAATAAGGAGACCTAAGCGGACTCTGGATATAATTTTGAACTAAACTGTGAAAAAGATTTTGAACTGGACTTAAAAACTACAAAAATTAGTATTTAATATGGAGGTCAAATTAGACTTTTATTTTAATTTTAAACTTTTTTACAAAATAAATTTTGAAAGCGAATGGAAACTATATAAATTACATTTTAATTAAGGCTTCAAAATTGAGAGAGAATCCTACTCTTTAGGGAATATTGAACTTTATTGTGATATAGATTTCCATCTCCTCAGATGCCAAAATTTACATTCTTTTTAAAAGTAGAATCTTAATCAGTATCTGGATTAAATTATGACCCACACAGTGGAATAAGTTTTGAACTCATTAAAACAACTGTATAATCTAATCGCATCTTGCAATAGAATTTATGCAACTGAGGTTTAAACTAGTTTCCAAAGTAGACTAAGATTAAATTATACTCTAAACTCCGAACTTTATTCTTAGTAAGACTTAAGACTAAATATAGAAATACTTCTTAAATTTGAATTTCGAAACTTAAACTCTCTATTAAAACTAAACTGTGAAATGGATTTTGAACTGGACAAAGAAAGTATATGAACTAGATATCTTTAGATGGGAATAAGTCGGCTTAAATATATAATACTGAATTAAAATCTGGATTAAATTTTAAACTCTTGAGTTAAATAGGTTTTGAACTAAACGTAATAACTATATAATATTGACTTTAAACTAAACTTTAAAATTTTCTGAAGACTCTAAAGTTGGCACTCAGAATTAGACACAAAACTGTATCTTAAAAAACACAACTGGTCAAGTATCTCAGATCAAAATATTCGAGAAAGAATTTAAACTATACACTAAACTACATCCAAAACTATGGTTTAAATTATACTCTTTTTAGTTTTAAATATATAAAATAATGCTTGAATTTAAAATGTCTCTAAACTTAAACTCCGTGAAAGCTGTATCTTAAATAAACTGGAAACCAGTTTCTGAACCAGACTGTGAAGCAGACTCTAAAATAGACTTCGATGTAGAAGTTAAACTAAATTCTTTAAAAATATTTGTAAAAGATTTTAAACTAGACTCAAACAATATTATAAATTTGACTCTGAACTTGACTTTGAATTAGGCTTAGAGTTAGATTTAAAACTAAATTTAAAACTAACTAGACTTTAATCTATACTCTGAACTTAATTCTAAAATAGAATAGGAACTAGACTCTGGTATACACTTTAAATTATATTAAATAGATTTTGAACTGCATGAACTAGCATTTGAACTTAATTTTGATCTTAGTTTTGAACTTAACTTCGGATTAAACTTCGAACAAAACTTGAGTCTGAACTATACCATAATTTAGACTCTGAGCTAAGACTTTGAAAACCTGAATTTATTTTTGAACTATACTTTGAACTAAGTTTTGAAATAGACTGAGAACAAGACTGCGAAATAGACTTTAAATTATATAAAAAACTAATTGGACTATAAATTATATTATGACTAAAAACGAGACTATTAAAGTGATTCTGAACTTAACTGTAATTAAGAGACTGAAGTAGACTTTTAATTAGGCTTTGAACCAAATTTTGAACTCTAAACTATATTTTGAACTAAAATTTTAATAAATCATGAAATAGACTATAAACAAAGCCCTGAAGTAGGTTCTGATAAAAATGTGAACTAAACTCAGTAGAATTTTTTAAATTATAATATAAATCATACTTTTATGCTACATTTGAGTCTAAACCATGAATTAGACTATGAACTAGACTTTGATATGAAGGCTAAACCAGATTCATAATTAGACACAGAAGTATTCACTGAACTATTATTCCGACTAAACTTTGAACTATATTTTAAACTAGTTATACAACTAATTTGAACAAAAATCTGAAATAGTTTTGAAAGTTGGATTTTTACTAAAATTTTTATTGAAATTTTTGACTAAAATTTATATTAAACTTTTTAATTAAAATTTAAAATTAATTTTTTAATTAAAATTTAAATTAAACTTTAAATTAAATGTTTAACTTGATTCTAAACGTTACTGCCGATATTACTATTTTTGAGGTTTATTTTAATAAATTAACTAACAGTAAATGCTGATCGGAGTGCTTATTTTTTGAAAATATAGAAATATAGTCTCCACTTTTGCCCCCCACTGTTTGTGTCTAGGATATTTTTAATACATTTTTTTGTTTGAATTTTTAACCATTTTTTTTTACATTTTTATTTTATTTTCTGTTTTGTTTTTTTAATAAATTAAAATTTATTTTTAACAAAATAAAATTTATTACGAAATTGAATTACAACCACACAATTTCGCACGCTTTTTGCCAAAAATTATATGAACAAAAAATATCAATATGAATTAAGTTTTGATTATTTGAATGATTGAATAAAGATAAAATGTGATTCATTCATAAATTGCCACACTTTTCAATAAATAAGATTATATTAGTGATCTTTTTTGATTATTTTAATTTTAAATAAAAAAAATATTTTTAATGAAAAGAAAATAAAAATAAAAAATAAATGAAAAAAGTAAGAATACTATATATTTGGTATTGCCGAATCTTTAATACCCTTCACCACACACGCTTGTGAAGTGAATAAATTAAATTTCGTACATAATCACTTATACACTCACGAACATATACAACACATTTCAACACAGAAATAATAAATGAGTCATAAAATAAGTTAGACAGTTTAACGGATATAGCCAAATCGACTCAGATTGTGCAATTATTGCAAGAACATATATACATTATGGGGTCTGAGATGATTCCTTCTTAGCGTTACACACGAAAAGACAAAGTTAATATATCCTCCCGGTGGTGGACGGTATACAAATTTACTCAAGCGAAAAATTAATAAAAAACAAGTAAAACTGTCAAGCTCGACTATTTAATACCCTACACCACATTGTTGATTGAAAATGTCTGCTACGAAAAATTTATAAACGCCTCTCGTATAATTTGCTTACCTTATTATTCTTATGGGAGCAATATATTATTATGATACCAATTTTTTTTTGTGAAATTTATGCGTTCTGTATAGTTATTTTTTCTGTAGGTTTATATGGAAATTATAACAAATTATGGACCGAACCTCGTTTAATTTCGCACAGCGATTTTGACTTATATTTATCTCTTATTTACCAATTTTTTAAAAATACCCACGTTTATATTTATTTCAATGCGATATTTGGAAGGGTGGTTAAATGGGACCTATAATGGACCGATACCATATAATTTGACATATCGTTAATGAATTTCAAAGCGATATTTGGAAGGGCGGTTGTATTTGGCATATTTTTTTTAGAATATAATAAGACTTAGTTATGCAAAATTTGGTTAAAATCGTTTGTTTCCGGAGGGAAATATGTATGGGACCAAAATGAAATAGTAAACCGATCATAACCAATTTCAATAGGCATCGTCTTTGGCTCATAATAATGCAAAGTTTGCGAACAAAATTTGCATGGACAGCCAGTCAATTGGTATACTAAAAAGTGGTGGTAGGACTATTTTTTCTGTCCGTTACCAACAGCTGCACAAACGCATAATATCACCTATGGTAGTGTAGGGTATAAAATTACAAATGCAGATTAAAAGATATTTTTAATTTTTGTTTAGTTTCATTATGTTTTCAAATTTAGTAATTTTCTTTGAAATATAAACATTTCAAATATTTTTGTATAAAAAGGGGAGTTTTAAATATTGAAATTGTTAATCATTTTGTTTTGGAATATTTTTTCAAAAATATTTGTTAATAAAATGCTAAAATTGCTCCACAAAATTGAAACTAATTTCAGATATTGATACTGAAAGGTAGACTCCAAATTGGTTACTGAATAACTCTCTGAATAGACTCTGAAATAGAACCATCACGATACTATGAATATAATCTTGAACTAATATAAATAGATTCTAAGTTTAGAAACCAAAACTTGAACTAGATTTCAAACTAAACTCTGTTATAGACTTTTGAACTAGACTATATATTGGGCTTCAGACCAGCTAACGAGATATAAAATATGTATATAATATAGATATATTCTGAACTATAACACACATCTGAAATTTATTCTGTATTTGATTTTAAATAAAAATCTGAATTAGTGTCTTAACTATATTGTAAAGTAAATGCTAAACTACACCTTTAACTAAAATTAGAACTAGATTCTGAATTAAACTAAGAATTAGAAATCGGCTTAGGGCGTTTATTAGTCTTCCCAGTAAACTCAGAACTTGAATTTGTTTCTAGATTTTAAACTAGACTTTAGACTTAAAGCAGATTCTAAGTTGGATTTTGCAATAAACTTTAAACTTGAATCTGAACTTGATTCTAAGCTCGTACTCTGTATTAGATTCTAAATAAAATTCTAAATTAACTTCGGAACTAGATTCTAAACCAGATTTGAAAGTAGATTCAGAATTTGACTCAGAATTATAATTTGGATTAGAATCTGAATTAGTTTTCGAATCAAATCTGAAGTAGGTTTTAGGGTAAATTCAGAAAGAAATTCTGGATTAGATTTCGAACTAGACTTTGAATTATAATCTAGACTATGAATCTTGCTTAGTCTTCGAACTTGACTCTGAACTTAAAATAAATCTTGAACTAAATTAACTAAATTCGAAATTAGACTCTGAACTAAGTTTAGAGCTAAACCTCGAATAACTCATAGAAGCGTTTTTTGAACATTTATCTAAGGTAGATTTTATACTAGGACCTGAACTTAACTTTGAATAAGACTCTGAACTTGATGAATTAGATTCAAAATAAAATTTTGAATTAGACACTAAGTATATTCTAAATCACTCTTCGAACAAGACTCAGAATTATATACAGAACGTTATTTCGAACTTGGTTCTTTTATTTAGATTTTGACCTGGAATTTAAACTAGATTGGGAATCAGACTCAGAACATGACTTTGAACTAAACCCTTAATTAGTCTTCGAACTATTTTCTCAATTTGATTTTAAGGTAAATTATGAAAGAGGTTCTGAACTTAAATTTGATTTTTAACTAGACTCTGAACAATACTCATATCTGAAGTAAATTCCGATTTAGACTCTAAATTAAACTCCGAGTTAACCCCTGAACTAAATTTCAAACCAGACTGTGAATTTTGTAATGTTTAGATTCAGGATTGGATCTTGTAATATTATTTATATAAGTTTTCGTAATAAATTTTGAACTTGATTCCAGAGTAGATTTTGAACTAGACTAATAACTATACTTTTAAATAAAATCTATATTAGATTTAAATAAGACTCTGAAGTCGTGTTTACATAAGAATCTGTGCTGGATTTTGAATAAGGTAAACATTAAATTAGGGTCTGAACGATTAATTGAAGTTTTTTTCGAAATAATAAATATTATAAGATAAAATCAAGAATACACACAGAAAAAAAACATGAAGCAAAATCAACATTGAACGTAGTTGATTTAAGGTTGAAGAATTTATTTTTCGTTTCGTTTGAATTGAACGTTGTGTTGAAATAATATTGTACATATTAGAATTTTTCGATATTAATAAATAAAGTTGTACTGTTTTTACTCTGAAACAATGTTGAATTAACATTTTTTGTCTATAAAGCAAAATCATAACTGAGAAACAAGTTTAATTGTTTACATTTAAGTTAATTTTACATAGATTTTTTTCTGTGTAAATCTTCAAACTGTCCATGTATGCAGTTTTTTTTTCATTTCAAATTCAACTATTTTTATAATTATTTTTATATTTAATATTTTATATTTTGTTGTTGTATTTTGTTGCTACTTTTTTAAAACCCAAAAACAAAACAAGAGAAAGTGAAAAATTTTGCAATTTTGTTTAATTTTTGTATTTTCTTAACAAAAAAGTTTTGTTTATTTTATTTTTTTTTATTTTTTATTGTAATTGAAATCATCTCGGTTGTTGGTGTGTTGAAAACAGCGTCATAAAAATTATTACTACTAAATATATTTTACGAGGGTAACTATTTATAGAAAGAGTTAAATAAAACTGTGAAAGAAATATTAGCTGATTTAAAATGTTCTATAAACAAAATCCAAATTGAAATCTGGTCTTTCAAATCGGATATTGATTAGCATCTCTGAAATTTCTATTATAGTTCCAACATATTGTTGTTGCTTTGATTCTAATATTTTTCATATCAAAATATTTTTAGTTACCCTCGTATCTTTTTTGTTTTATAAACCACCATCGTATAAATAAATTTCATATATTTGTTTACAATTTTATGCTCTTTAATTTTGAAATTATTATTTTTGTTGTATTTTCATTTATGTTTATTATGTCATGAGGTGCTCGCTCCCCGTTAAATCTTACAGATAAAAGTAAAAACATAACTTTATTACTTTATTATATTCTGGGAATTTATCCAAAGAGCGTCTAATAGGGGTATGAATAAAATATCATTAAAATGAACCTCTGTTAGCACAATGGGCCAAGAAAAATATTTTAACAAAAATTTAATTTTTCATAGTCTGGACTATAGACCAGCTGCTCATAGTCTGGACTATAGACCAGCTGCTCATAGTCTGGACTATAGACCAGCTGCTCATAGTCTGGACTATAGACCAGCTGCTCATAGTCTGGACTATAGACCAGCTGCTCATAGTCTGGACTATAGACCGGCTGCTCATAGCCTGGACTATAGACCGGCTGCTCATAGTCTGGACTATAGACCAGCTGCTCATAGTCTGGACTATAGACCGGCTGCTCATAGTCTGGACTATAGACCAGCTGCTCATAGTCTGGACTATAGACCAGCTGCTCATAGTCTGGACTATAGACCAGCTGCTCATAGTCTGGACTATAGACCAGCTGCTCATAGTCTGGACTATAGACCAGCTGCTCATAGTCTGGACTATAGACCAGCTGCTCATAGTCTGGACTATAGACCAGCTGCTCATAGTCTGGACTATAGACCAGCTGCTCATAGTCTGGTCTGGACTATAGACCAGCTGCTCATAGTCTGGACTATAGACCAGCTGCTCATAGTCTGGACTATAGACCAGCTGCTCATAGTCTGGACTATAGACCAGCTGCTCATAGTCTGGACTATAGACCAGCTGCTCATAGTCTGGACTATAGACCAGCTGCTCATAGTCTGGACTATAGACCAGCTGCTCATAGTCTGGACTATAGACCAGCTGCTCATAGTCTGGACTATAGACCAGCTGCTCATAGTCTGGATTATAGACCAGTTCATAGTCCGACAAATTGTATTTAAAATTGAATTATTCACTAAAAATTGAATTTTTCACTAAAAATTGAATTTTTCACTAAAAATTGAATTTTTCACTAAAAATTGAATTTTTCAATAAAATTGAATTTTTCAATAAAAATTGAATTTTTCACTAAAAATTGAATTTTTCAATAAAAATTGAATTTTTCACTAAAAATTGAATTTTTCAATAAAAATTGAATTTTTCAATAAAAATTGAATTTTTCAATAAAAATTGAATTTTTCAATACAAATTGAATTTTTCAATACAAATTGAATTTTTCAATACAAATTGAATTTTTCAATAAAAATTGAATTTTTCACTAAAAATTTAATTTTTCACTAAAAATTGAATTTTTCACTAAAAATTGAATTTTTCACTAAAAATTGAATTTTTCACTAAAAATTGAATTTTTCACTAAAAATTGAATTTTTCACTAAAAATTGAATTTTTCGCAAAAAAATTGAATTTTTCACTAAAAAATTGAATTTTTCACTAAAAAATTGAATTTTTCACTAAAAAATTGAATTTTTCACTAAAAAATTGAATTTTTCACTAAAAAATTGAATTTTTCACTAAAAAATTGAATTTTTCACTAAAAAATTGAATTTTTCACTAAAAATTGAATTTTTCACTAAAAAATTGAATTTTTCACTAAAAAATTGAATTTTTCACTAAAAAATTGAATTTTTCACTAAAAAATTGAATTTTTCACTAAAAATTGAATTTTTCACTAAAAAATTGAATTTTTCACTAAAAATTGAATTTTTCACTAAAAATAGAATTTTTTACTAAAAAATTGAATTTTTCACTAAAAATTTAATTTTTCACTAAAAAATTGAATTTTTCAATAAAAATTGAATTTTTCACTAAAAATTGAATTTTTCACTAAAAATTGAATTTTTCACTAAAATTTGAATATTTCACTAAAAATTGAATTTTTCACTAAAAATTGAATTTTTCACAAAAAAAAATGAATTTTTCACTTCTGCTTGAACCATAGTGTATATATGTTCCCCTTTTCTCTCCTTTTGTGTCAATCTTTCAATGATGTAACCAACTTCTTAGAATACTTTATTTTGCTTTAAAAATTTTGAAAAAAAGATCTCCAACTATTTTCAAGTACAATAATTTGTGATTATTACAGAAAAATTTTGACTAGACATAAGAGTAAAAATTTTTTGAAAAAACACTTAATAATTTATAAAAAAGAAAACTTCTTTGAATATATATGCGACCAAAAAGTGCTTATAAAATAATTATTGAAAATATAAAAAAAGACAAATCTGTAATGAAACACAATATCATACGCAAGTGGGAGGTCAATTAAATAAAAAAAATTGAAGAAATAAATCATTGAACTTTTTATATATATTTGTCCCTGCTGGAAAAAATGCATAGTTATTTTCTTCTATCTTGGGATTTTATTAAATTATGAATAGAATGACCCCAAGGCCTTAGGGTCAATATTTCACAATCATTATAAAATATTTGTTGTATTTGGTTGATTTTATTATTATTAAAAAATTATTTTGGATAATAAATCTCTTTGAATGTTTTATAAGTTTTATGCAAATAAATTATTATGAATTTAGAAAAAAAAATTGAGATATAAATACTAAGAAAATGTTTTGCAACTGTTAATTTAGGCGATGCTTTGTTTGAGGTGTTAATTATGTAAAATAAAAAATGTTGCCTCTTTGGAATTCTAATTAAATTCTATGCGTAACTGTAGTTTTGCATGACCTTTGTTAGAGGAGCCAAAATTCAAGAAAGTATTCAAATGTTTGTCCAGAAATTTAACTTGTAACAAAACTGATTCAATTTAGATATATCCGTCTGTCTATCTACCAGTCACGCCGTTCTTTGTCAGGCCATCGGGGATAGAGGAACGGTAATCATACGTTTTCAGTCGTATGATCATACAACACCAATGTTTCCGTATGATCAGCAAAACCCTATTTTTTTACCAATTTTCATTGAGTTCTATTAGTTACTGAAAATGTGAGCGTGCCAACAACAGACCGAAACACGGACATATAGGCAGACGTTAGGCAGACTGACATAGCTAAATCGACTCAGATTTTGATTTGATGTAACATTATATATACATTATTTGGTCCAAGATGATTCCTTCTTCTTCTTAGCGTTACACAAGGAATAAAAAAGTTAATATACCTTCATACCACTTATGGTGGTTAAAAATTAATAATTTCAATAGCAAAAATGCACTCTTGCAAATATATCTATTTGCCATTAAGAGTTTATTTTCTATTTACATATTTTATTTCAAATTCTAACACTTCAATTAAGGTCTTTCTTCTTTAATAGGCTCTTAATGAAATTGCTTAAATCGTATATTCTCGAGTATTTTTCAAACTAATCTCGTATTGTGTTGTGTTTTTGCAATGAAAAATATTTAACGAAATTGTTTACAGATAAAAAAATGTTATTTACAAATATAAGAGAAAAATTAAATGAATAAAAATAATAAAATATAAAACAATTAGGGGCATTTCATATGACAGAGTCAGATTTAAGTTTAAATTTGTATTCAATTTTGCTTTAAATTTAAATAAACTTTAATCGTTGCAAAAATGCTACAGACATAGAATTTTGAGAGAAATACACACAGAATTACTGAAATCAATATAAATATTTAAAAATATTGAAATCAATAAATCAAAATTTAAATTTTAAAACAATATAAATTTCAGTAAATATCGATTTTAATGGAAAAATAAGTTTAATCTGTCATAATTTTTATAACAAAGCGAAAAGTGTTGTGAAAAACAAAATTTTAGTTAAAGCCCTCTATTACTGATTTTCTGGCCAAAATCGCTTTAATCTGTGATCATTTACAAAATTTCAAACATCGATTTTAGAAAATTTTCTATGGAAAGAATATTTTTTAAAGAGATTTTTTTCCAAAATTTTCTTTAGAAAGAAAATATTTCCTTTTGAAAGAAAATTTATCCAAAATTTTCTTAGAAAATAAATTTATCCAGAATTTTCTATAGAAAGAAAATTTATCCGAAATTTTCTATAGAAAGAAAATTTATCCGAAATTTTCTATAGAAAGAAAATTTATCCGAAATTTTCTATAGAAAGAAAATTTATCCGAAATTTTCTATAGAAAGAAAATTTATCCGAAATTTTCTATAGAAAGAAAATTTATCCGAAATTTTCTATAGAAAGAAAATTTATCCGAAATTTTCTATAGAAAGAAAATTTATCCGAAATTTTCTATAGAAAGAAAATTTATCCGAAATTTTCTATAGAAAGAAAATTTATCCGAAATTTTCTATAGAAAGAAAATTTATCCGAAATTTTCTATAGAAAGAAAATTTATCCGAAATTTTCTATAGAAAGAAAATTTATCCGAAATTTTCTATAGAAAGAAAATTTATCCGAAATTTTCTATAGAAAGAAAATTTATCCGAAATTTTCTATAGAAAGAAAATTTGTCCGAAATTTTCTATAGAAAGAAAATTTGTCCGAAATTATCTGTAGAAAAAAAATTTATCCGAAATTTTCTATCGAAAGAAAATTTATCCGAAATTTTCAAAAGAAAGAAATTTTATCCGAAATTTTCTGTAGAAAAAAAATTATCCGAAATTTTCTGTAGAAAGAAAATTTATCCGAAATTTTCTGTAGAAAGAAAATTTATCTAAAATTTTCTAAAGAAATAAAATTGATCTGAAATTTTCTAGAGAAATAAAATTTATCTGAAATTTTCTAGAGAAATAAAATTTATCTGAAATTTTCTAGAGAAATAAAATTTATCTGAAATTTTCTAAAAAAATAAAATTTATCTGAAATTTTCTATAGAAAAAAAATTATCTGAAATTTTCTAAAGGAAGAAAATTTATCCGAAATTTTCTAATGGAAGAAAATTTATCCGAAATTTTCTATAGAAAGGAAATTTATCCGAAATTTTCTATAGAAAGAAAATTTATCCGAAATTTTCTATAGAAAGAAAATTTATCCGAAATTTTCTATAGAAAGAAAATTTATCCGAAATTTTCTATAGAAAGAAAATTTATCCGAAATTTTCTATAGAAAGAAAATTTATCCGAAATTTTCTATAGAAAGAAAATTTATCCGAAATTTTCTATAGAAAGAAAATTTATCCGAAATTTTCTATAGAAAGAAAATTTATCCGAAATTTTCTATAGAAAGAAAATTTATCCGAAATTTTCTATAGAAAGAAAATTTATCCGAAATTTTCTATAGAAAGAAAATTTATCCGAAATTTTCTATAGAAAGAAAATTTATCCGAAATTTTCTATAAAAAGAAAATTTATCCGAAATTTTCTATAGAAAGAAAATTTATCCGAAATTTTCTATAGAAAGAAAATTTATCCGAAATTTTCTATAGAAAGAAAATTTATCCGAAATATTCTATAGAAAGAAAATTTATCCGAAATTTTCTATAGAAAGAAAATTTATCAGAAATTTTCTATAGAAAGAAAATTTATCAGAAATTTTCTATAGAAACAAAATTTATCCGAAATTTTCTATAGAAAGAAAATTTATCCGAAATTTTCTATAGAAAGAAAATTTGTCCGAAATTTTCTATAGAAAAAAATTATCTTAAATTTTCTTTAGAAAAAAATGTATCCGAAATTTTCTAAAGGAAGAAAATTTATCCGAAATTTTCTATAGAAAGAAAATTTATCTAAAATTTTTTATAGAAAGAAAATTTTTAAAGAAAAAAATCATCCGAAATTTTCCATAGAAAGAAAATTTATTCGACATTTTCTATAAAATATAAAATTTCCCTCAAACAATCCTTATTTCCATAACAACAACCATAAGTACAAGATACCAGTAGCAAGAGAGAAATCACTTTTATTGTTCATATAATTTACAAAAATCGTTATAATTTCTAGTAGAAATTGGAAAAAGACTCCTGTTGTGAAAAATACTTGTAGAGAAAATTGAATAGAAAATATTAAGAGAAGAATCTGAAAATGTAAACATTAACAACGAGGTCGTACTAAAACGACTGTTGGAGACTAGAACTCACTATAAAGACTTCTATTTGTCATCTAATGAATGACAAATAAATAATTGAAAGATATTTAATGAGTTCTAGTTATAAAGAAAAAATAAGAGAAAACAAGAAAAATGATTTAAAAAGAATTTGAATTTTTTTCACAAAAAAAAACTATTAAATTTAAAGAATATTGTTTTAAGGTGATAAAGGCATAATAATGATAATATTATCAGATCCAAAAACAGGGAGATTAAAAAATCAAGTTTTATTTATCTTTTTATTCAAAATTCTTTAATGATTTAATGAAAAAATCATTAATTTATTTTTTTATTTTCCATTGTATATTTTCAGGCTGTTGTTAGTGTTATTTAAGAAAAATATCATTAAGTGATCGCGAGTGTAATTTTAAGTCTCCAATAAAAAGCTCTTTTGAGCTTTAGTGTTTCAATAAGCCACACGATAATGTGAAATTTCAGCTGGTGAAGTGTAAGTCAACTATAATCAACAATAAAGGTGAGTTTTAATTTTTAAGATCATTATTTGAAAGCAAAAAACCTTAAACATTTACTCACATAATTTGAGGCATAAGCGTAGGGTAAATGATGTACTGTAGTCAAAGTTGAGGGTATAATGGCTGCAGTAGCCACCAAAGGAGCAGTCTTAAAAACTGGTGTTATGGTCTCCACATAACCCGCATGTTTGGTATTTGCTGGAGCCAAAGAGGGTTGAGGTTCCAATTCAGCTATTAAAGGTGTTGAGATCGAGGCTGCAGATGCCAAACAAATTAAAGCCACAAAAGTGATCTACACGATTTATTAAAAAACAACAACAAATTACTAAATCATAGAATTATTTTTTTTTTGCCGAAAATCTTACTAATTTTAACATTATTGTTACTGCTTCCCGTCAAATTCAGTGTTCAAGGTTGGAGTTTTAATGTTAATACTGTCCTTAATTCTAATTTCATAAGAGCTATTTATACCAAAATCTTATCGTCTTCCCTGTAAAGAAAATTCTGGTTTAGGTTTATTTTCATTTTGTTATGCAGTTTTAAAGTCAAAAACTCGTTCTTAAGGCCAGACGATTGTCAAAATGTTTTAGATGTTTTAAGCTTTCAAAACCTTTTAATGTTTGCATGTCTAAACATGAACTCTACAAAGCCGAAGTGTGAAATTGGTTCATCATTTGATTAAAAACATTTTAAAATTTTACTATTTAGTAAATTTAATCGAAATTCTCTATAAAGAAAATTCATGCAAAAATTTCACTTTAAAGGAAATTTTATTCAAAATGTTCTTTAGAAAAAATGAACTTAAAATTCTCTCTGTGAGAAAAATTATTACAAATTGTCATTAAGAAAAAATGTATTGGAAATTTTCAACAAAGGAAATTTTTTCGAAAATTTTCTTTATAAAATTTATGCAAAATTTTCTCTATTAAGAAAATTTATCCAAAGTTTCAATTTTTTAGAAAATTTGTTATAAAATTTCTATTTTTTGGAAAATTCGCAATAGATTTTCTTCTTATTTTTATATAGAAAATATTTTAAACAATTTCTTTTTACAGAAAATTTAAAAAAATATTTTAGGAACATTTTTCAAAAATTTTCCTATTAGGAAGATTTACTTAAAATTTTTTAAAATTCCAAGAAATTTGTTTTTATAAAAAATCTAATTTTTTCTATTTTGAAAGGGAATATTTATCGCGATTTTTTTTTTTAATTAGAATTCATCATAAAAAATCAAAAATTATTCAATATTTTCCGTAAATCAATTCAATATTTTCTTTAAAAACTAAATTTGTTTAAAATATTTCATAAAAAAATTAACCAAAATATTTTCTTAATAAAAAATTGTTCGAAATTAAAATTTATCTGTAATTTTCTACATAAAGAGAATTTATCCGAAATTTTTTATATAAAAAATTATCCAAACTTTTCTAAAAAAAGAAATTTCATCTGAAATTTTTATAAAATGAATTTCCAAATTTTTTATAAGAAAATTCTTTAAATTTTCTTTCAAAAGAAAACTTTATGAAAATTTCTTGAAAATTTGTTTGAAATTTTAGTTCTACATCGGTTCTAGTCCAGATTTTAGTTCAGATTCTATTTCAGATTCTGGTCTTAATTCCGGTTCAAATTCTAATTCAGATTCTTGTTCACTTTGTAATTCAGATTCTTGTTCAGACTCTACTTAAGTTTCTAATTCGTATTCTAGTTCAGATTCAAGTGCAGATTCTACTATAGTTTTTAGTACAAATTCCAGTTCAGATTTAAGTTCAGATTATAGTTTAAATTTTAGTTCAGATTCTGATTCAGATTCTAGGTCAGATTTTTATTCACTTTGTAGTTAAGATTCTTGTTCAGACTCTACTTTAGATTTTAGTACAAATTCTAGTTCTGTTTTAAGTTCAGCTTCTATTTCAGATTCTGATCCTAATTCCGGTTCAAATTCTAGTTCAGTTTCAAGTTTAGATTCTAGTTCAGTTTCAAGTTCAGATTCTATTTCAGATTCTGATCCTAATTCCGGTTCAAATTCTAGTTCAGATTCTTGTTCACTTTGTAATTCAGATTCTTGTTCAGACTCTACTTAAGATTTTAATTCGTATTATAGTTAAGATTCAAGTGCAGATTCTACTTCAGATTTTAGTACAAATTCTAGTTCTGTTCAAATTCTATTTCCAGATTCTGGTTCAGATTCTAGGTCAGATTCCTATTCACTTTGTAGTTCAGATTCTTGTTCAGAATCTACTTTAGATTTTAGTACAAATTCTAGTTCTGTTTTAAGTTCAGCTTCTAGTTCAAATTCTAGTTCAGATTCTAGTCTAAATTCTAGCTCAGGTTCTTCTTTAGATTCTAGTTCTGATTGCTGTTCAGTTTCCGGTTGAGATCCCTTTTCAGATTCTGGTTGAGTTTCTAATTCAGACTCTACTTTCGATTCTAATTCGGATTCTAGATCAGATTCATGTACAAAATTTATGTCATATTTTAGTTCAAATTCTAGTTCAGTTTCAAGTTCAGGTTCTCGTTCAAATTCTAGTCCAAATTCTAGTTCAGGTTGTAGTTTAGATTCCAGTTAAGTTTCTAGTTTTGATTCTTCTTCAGATTTTAATTCAGATTCTAGTTCAGATTCAAGTACAGATTCTACTTAAGATTTAAGTTCAAATTCTAATTCAGTTTCAAGTACAGATTCTACTTAAGATTTAAGTTCAAATTCTAGTTCAGTTTCTAGTTCAGATTCTAGTTCAGGTTCAAGTCCAGATTCTTCTTCAGATTTTAGTTCAGTTCTTGTTCGATATAAAGAATAATTGTTTCATTTTTTCTTTAAGATTTATGTCGAATTATTTCCTTTTTTATAGGGTACCAAAAATTCGATGCGTCTCTTTTGACTCTTTTTTTTTTTGCAATTTGAAATCACAACATCCCATAAAAGTTGTAACATTGCGATGTAAAGAATTCTTACAAAAATTGTATTCGTATCTTAAAAATATTTTTATACCGAAAAATTTATTTGGTCTTCTTCTAGAAATATTTTCCTTTTACTATTTTAAGGCTGAAAACCAGATTTACAGAAAAATAACAAATCGACTGCAACATGAAAAGAAAAATTCTTGTTATTAAAGCCTATTTTGCATTAAGACACTCACATGTTCTGCATATTTTGTTTACCACCATAAACATAAGTTGGTCTTCGTCATACTCAATGTCAAGGTTGGAGTATTTTTATATTATTCTTTCTGTAATTTTCTGATATATAGAATTAAAGTGATTTATAGAAAATAAGCATTATTTACATAAATTTCGTGAAGTGGAAGTTCATTAACTTTTGATTTTTACTTTAAATTTTTCTTTACTAAATAAAATTTTATATCAAAATTTATAATAAAAATTAATTTACATGAATTTTAGAAAAAGAAATCTGTATTGTCTTGTTTTGCAATAATGCAAAAAAGACTAAAAATAGAAGTTTTCCTTAAATCTCAAATAGATTTGTTAACCGATTCAAAGTGTATTGAACCTCGTTATGACCAAAAGTCAGAATGAGAAAATATTTCAAAAATTTTGACTGCATGTGTTGAACGTCCCTTCATCTCCAGATTAAATTTCTGTTGTTTTGTATTTACAACTTTATTGCTGTTTGGCACTTTGCTCTTTGACTTCTGTGTGTGTGTTTGGTTTTTTTACTCTGGGCAATGAATTTTCGCTTTAACGATTTTGTAATGCATCATTCTCTTCTATTCTTATTTATACCATTTGTTGCCTGTTGCTTGCTTTCAATTCATCTGTTGTTTTGGTCATTTATTTTACTTTGATTTACCTGTCAATTCATCTATTCATGTCCACAAGCAACTCATACCATCAGATTGGTTCTGTAAAGCATAAGAGTGAAAAAGTAGTTAAAGCGTCATCGTCATTAATATAAAATTGTTAATTTTCCATGTGTCACTCACTCTCTCCCGTTTATTCGTATTCGTTTGTGCAGAATATTGCTTTTTGACCTTGATTACCTTGAACTTATTTTCGAGATGTGTTTTTTTATTTATTCTCTTGCAGTGACGTTTAATTGAAATCAATGTATTCGCGCTATTATTTACAATGTGCGACACTTGATTTACTTAATATATAGTTTCAATTGAGAATCATGGATTCTTTTGAAGATAAATAAATATTGAGGTTATGAGGACGGTAATCAAGTTATAAAGAGCTTAGCGGTTCTAGTTTAGTTCTAGTTAAGTTCTAGTTCAGTTTCAGTTCAGTTCTAGTTCAATTCTAGTTCAGTTAGTTCTAGTTCAGTTTCAGTTCAGTTCTATCTTAGTTCTAGTTCAGGTTTAGTTCAATTGTAGTTTAGTTCTAGTTCAGGTTCAGGTCTAGTTCGGTTTTAGTTCAGTTCTATTTCAGTTCAAGTTCTTATTCAGTTCCAATTTAGTTTTAATACAATCAGTTCATTGAAATATGTGAAAATTTATCCCCATGAAGCGCTTCCCTTACATTACATGTATATTACATTCCATCCCTCGTATCATGTACCCTAAAGAACAACTTGATATATTATTTATTTTTTTGAGAACTACTTTTCGTCGATACATTAAAGCCTAAATGGCAGCTCGAGTATTAGTAATATGGTTGTAGGAATCTCATGTTCTGCTGATCTTTTAGACTTTTTATTGCTATTTTTATCTCTCATAGAAAAATTGCTATAAATTAAAGAAAACTTAAGTTTACAGAGACAAATTTATCTTCACATACGCACCAATTTTTATTGGTCATCACAAAATAATGTCTTCAATAATTTTGGAATTTTCTCAATATGCATTTCAATCTTGACATTTTAGATACAGACAGCAATTTCTCTAATGACACATAATTTAAATATTGATTTAGACATTCTTTGTCATCACATCTCCTGTCAAGATGTTAACAAAAAAAATTCTTATGTATAAAAATATAAAAGAAATATTTTTCAATAGAAATCAATGCAAAATAACTCATATCTCTTTCATTCATAACTTAAGATATTATTTAAAGATGTTTTTGAAAAGTTGATCATAAGTAAGCAAAAGAATGAAAATTACGCAACCCTAAGTTCAATTATACATTTGAACGGTGAACTGTTTTAGAGAACATTTCATCTCTTGGATAAGAAAAAAAAACTTGAATGGAATTAATGAACGATGGACTTGTCTGAAGTTGTTGTCATTTAAGAAAACAAAAGAAATTCACTAATACACACACACAGATCACTTACAAAATTGATATGAATTTCGAGGGAATAAAGACAATAATAGAGATTCCATTTTTCCTATAACGATGATATCAATTGAAATAATAATGGAATAAAATGTTGGGAATTTATTATGACAAGATAATAAATATTTATAGTAATTTTAATTATTTTATAAATACAAATATGAACTTTTAAGTCTGCACTATTTAAAATTAAAGTTTTTTCTTGTTAACTCAAGAACAAAAAGAAAAAATATGCATTTGTAATGGGTTTGGAAAATAATAACTTGTAATGGAGGACAATTCACTTTAGATTTAGATTTTAGGTAAGATTCAAATTTGGATTCAAGTGCAGACTCCGGGTCAGTTCTGATTCCAGTTAAAATTTTAGATCACATTCTTGTGCAGATTATAGTTTAGCTTCTAGCAGAGAATCTAGTTAAGACTCTAACTGAACACTGGAATCTGAACTGTTGAGATTCTGGTTCTGTTAAGATTCTAGTTCAGTAGTTGAGGTTATAGTTCCGATCCTCGTTCAGACTCTAGTTTAGATTCGCATTCGGATACTACAGATTCTTGTTCATTTTCTAGTTCAGATTCGAGTAAAGATTCTATTTCAGACTTCAGTTCAATTGCCAGTTCAGATTCTAGTTTAATTTTTATACCCTCCACCACCACAAGTAGCAGTGAGGGTATATAAGGTTTGTTATTCCGTGTATTACGCCAAGAAGGAATCATCTCAGACCCTACAATGTATATATATTATTGAGTCGATTTAGCTATGTCCGTCTGTCCATTTGTCTGTCTGTTAGAAACATTCTCACACCTAGAATAATTGTCCGAATTCAATGAAATTTGGCCACCTCGTTTGTTATTGTTCTAAGCAGTTTGCTATTGAAAACCATATATATATCGGTTTATAAGCAATGAAGTTATAGAACGATATCTCAAACAACCTCAAAATTCCGAAAAAAACTCCTCTAATTTCTTCTAAAAATGTTATTGGACTTAAACAAAAAATAATTTTAGCATACAATTTTACATGCTTTATCATCGTGCAAAAGATCATCAAAAACTGATAAACAAGAAAAATATTATAGGCTATAATGTGCAAAATTTTGATACACCCCAAACTCTGTGTGTCATACGGGTCGCAATTTTTAATATAATTTACTGAAATTTGTCACATATACTTATTTTGATATAATAAATCCAAAGAAGTCATATTATTCTGGGATCTTTAATTGACCAAGCTCCCATATAAGGGCCTTTCCCGGAATATGATTTAAATTGAACCAATTCTATTCAAAATTTGGCACAATCAATTTTTTAACTAATTTAAATATATGTTATAAATTTTATTAACATGGGTCCATATTTTGATATAGTTCCCATTTAACGCCCCTTCCCGGAAAACGGGTTTGAGCTTAGTAAACAATTAAATAAAAACCAATTCCGTTGGAACTCAGTACAATAATTTTTTTTTAACTATTTTTAATGTACATTTTAAATTAGAATAATTTCGGTCCATATTTTGATGTAGCTCCCATTATCAGGCCCCTCACCGAAAATAGTTTTAAGCTTATAAAATAAGTAAATAAAGACCAATTCTATTGAAATTTGAGAGAATTATTTTGTTAACTGTTCTGAAGATATGCCCTATATCGGTCCATATTTTCCTATAGCTCCTTTATAACGGATTTCCCGGCAAAAGGGTTTGAGTTTATAAAACATTTAAATAAAGTTCAATTCCATTAAAATTTAGGAGAATGATTTTTCTAACTATAATCAAAGTGTATTATAAATATGAACAATCTTGGTCCAAGCTATGCTGTAGCTCCCATATATCATCGTTTTTATACGATCCACAATACAAGTGGTAAAGAGAGTATATTAACTTTGTCATTCTGTGTGTAACGTTAAGAATAAATTATTTCAGACATCATAATGTATATATATTTTTGCTTCAAATCAAAATCTCAGGCAATTTTCATCAATCTGTCTGTTTGCTCTCATCCACAAATATTTACAGAGCTCAATGAAATCTGGCCTGGTAGAAAAATAGCCAGTTCAGTAGAAAAAAAGTTATATCCAAAATTATAACTAATTTTTTGACACATTAAGTGTTTCTGTGTTATATTATATATACATTTGTGAGTGTATGTGTGTATATGTATAACTATGGAATCTAACGTATTAACTTCACACGAATTTGTGGTGAAAGGTATAGAAGATTCGGCATAGCCTAATATAGCATTCTTACTTGTTGGATCATAATTCAGTTCAGATTTTAGTTCAGATTTAATGGAGAACAGACTACGATTCAAGTTATAGAACGGAAGGTTCTAGTAGACCTTTAATTCTGTCTAGTTCTTGTTCTGTATCAGTTGATATTTTATCTAAAATTTTTGTTAAGATTATATTTTATAGTTAGTTCCAGTTCAAGTCCAGTTCTTTCTTTTTTCAGTGTGTTCAATGCGTTTGATTTGGTTAAGTAACGATTTTTGTATAAAGCTGGCAGTGTAGAGGCGATCAAAAAATAATCGGTTTTTACATAGAGAATCGATTCCCAGCCATAATCAATGTCATTTTATCAATCACTACTTTAAATAATTTACTAATTCAAACAAGAATTTGTGACTACATAAATAATTTGGATTTCTTTGAGGTTAAGTCTTACGTTTAACAGAAAATGAGGTTAAATTCCTAATACATCATTACATTACTTCATATATTTAATCATTTTCAAATCCTTTTAATTTGTAATCGGCTTAAATAACACAACTAATTGTCATTTTCAAATCTCAATATTTTACCATATTTTAGCTATTTTACTAATATTACGCACTAGTATTCGATTATTTCGCTTAAATTAGTAATAAAATCTTTTAAGTAATAAATCGATTTTTATACGCTTGTTTAGGTTCTAAAAGACCAAAATCACAATAAATTATATACAAGATTTATAAGATAAAGACAAATTCCAATTTGTGTGTATGACATTCAATTACAAAATCTATAGAATTTTAAAATGTCATTTCAATTTTTTTTTTTAATAAAGTTTTGAAAAGAAGTCCAGTAAAATGTATCTGGAGGAAATAAAAGGAAGACAAATTTGTAATAATTATTATCTTTTTCATATTAAATAATATGAAATGATTGAATTGAATAACTTTTAGTATATATTTTACAGAAATGACGTCATTAGATGTTTAGTTTTTTTTTGGATTTTAATAATGAAGAGAATTATTAAGGATAAACATTTCAGGATGTATTTACATTATTTCAACAATATTACATTTAAGTGTAATAATATTTATTTTGTTATTTAATTAAAATTTAGTTAAGTGTTTTTGTTTTAATTATAAAATTAAGAGAGCATTTTATTGATACTTAAGTTATTCAATATCCCTCTCTAAAATTTAAATTTTTCTCCAAGCACAAATACAAAGATTATCAGCCTCTCCACCCACACCTTTTCCGAACTTAGAAATTAAATAATTGTCTTGGACTTTGTTATTTTATGTCTCATCCTCAAATGTATCGTTTGTGTGTGTGTGTGTCTTATTTAATATTATATTGTTCCTTCTGGTATTTTGGTATTTAATACAAACTGTTTGGAACCATTTGAAAATATAATTTGTTTCAATTACTGTTTTGTGTACCTAAACACTTAAAAAGAGAAGAAGAAAATAATAAAAAATTCTAAAAATATAATTTTTTTTAAGAACTGACGTCATGACAACAGAAAAAATATTTGTGGCCTAAAAGTGTATTATAAGCAGGGTAACCAAAAATGTGATCTCAAAAAATAGTAAAAGCTTATGTTACAATGGTTGTTCAGGTACTAGTTGTATAGACCTAGATCCATCGTGGCGATTTGAGATATCTTAGTAGGTCGTTAAGCCTTTTCTTTTGCAGAATGTTCGCAAAGAAGGAAGAATATCATCTCCAGTTCAGTTCTCGTACTGTTCAATTCTAGTGCAGTTCTAGTCCAGTTTTTTATAGTCTCCTAAGAAATGTTTCCATTTGCTTCCTAGGGCTCGGCATTCGCAGAGAAGATAGAATACCGTCTCATCCTTATCCATATCTTCGTAGCTACGTCGAAGGGTAATTCAACACCCCGTGACTAGTTCATGTATACATAGTGATCTTATATGTGTGTATCTCTATACACGTGTTGGACTTTTTCGAATTACTGATAAATCTGCATTGGATGCATCAGATTCCGAATCTGGGCCCATATTGCCATAATACCAGGAAATCGATGCAGCTTTTCCAGTTCCTACCTGTATTAGTAGATCAGCAATAACGTAAGCGCAGAAGGCTTCATCTATAGAAATGCATCCTGACTGTCGACAAAATTGCCAAATATCCTTTGAATTTCCCTCACTTGAAACTCCCTACATACGATCAGAATGAAAATTCTGGGATTCAAAAGATTTGTGAAATCCCTCTCCTTGAAGGAGAAATTTTACAAAGTCTTAACCGCGGAATTCTGAAACTAGAAACCTTGGACTATGTTGTAAATATTACCAGTGCAATTTTGCGTGTATTAAATTCCGGGTCACATTTTGTCTCCCAGTTACTAAGTAGATTTATGAAGTCATACCCCACGTCCAGAAACAGACCCAAAACAAGTATAAAATTCAAAAGAATCTGTATATCAGATGTTAACCAGATTCGTTGTGACAAGTTGGTAATTCATCATGGTAGTCCGAAAATTGCCGATTGCTGACGAGATCAATCCACATGACAATTCTTGTCACGTTATTGAAAGTACTTTCTGTGTCTAAGAAAGCCGCTTTGGTGTACTGCCTAAATATAGGGGATCTCCACATTTCTCTCTAGACTTCTCATAGAACAGTTTCAGTATTAAGGGTGGATCTACAGTTGACTGCCAGATGAGTAATTTGTTCTATTCAGTCTGTGTCTTCAAATGGAAAGGTGAAAGACTTATGGGCCTAAATCGTCCATGAATTCTATTGGAAATAAGCTCTTCGTTTATAATTCATAGTATTCTGTAGAACACTCGGGACCCTTCGGCAACATTTTTGCATCCGATGTAGTAAGTATTCATCAGGATCTCTCTCTTAGAATGAAAATTTTTACAGTTATAGGACAATATGCAACTGTTTCCGAACAATTCATAAAGTAAAAGTCTATAAATTTATCTTCTGTTATCTTCTAAAGCTAAAAATCATAGCAATTTTTCTGTTTAAATTTATTTTGGGTTACCCTGCATGCGTAAAAGTAACCCCGAGCATCATTGTTTTCAAAATGTCCTTTTTTGTAGTTGTGTCCTTTCAAATACATTAAACATTAGAAACAGTCCTACTTTGATTATATTACACGATGATTTCTAAATGTTTACTCTTATTAAAGGTTGGACATTGAATATTTTTAGCTCTTAATGAGATAAAAGATTTTTTTTACTTTAAAGATTTGATTAATGTTGACATTTATAATGTATTTTAAAAACACCTTTAAGGCATAAACGTAAAAAATGACATTAAAAATGTTGTTAACTAGAAAAGAGAGAGAGAGAGAGAGAAAAAAACTTTGATTTGTTTTTATTATTTAAGAAATGAAGGTCTCTAAGGATTTCAGATTTTTTAGAATATTAAAATTCAAGAAAGGATATTGGACTTAATTTTGAGGCATTAAAATTAAATCCGTAATATTGGAATTAATTCGAAAGTTTTTTCGTCATTTTTAGTATTTTTATCCGGTTTGTAGGACCTTAAATAAATAATAAGTTTATTACTACACAAATGAAATTTTTCATCTCATAACAAGCGACTGGAAGGTACCCTGTCTTTCTTTACTTGATACACTCCTAAGATCTGGGTATTGAACTTCCCTGCATAAGTCTATAAGCAGCAGCTAACAGGCTTGTTGACCAAAGAGGCAGGAATACCTGGGAACTATAGAACAAGCCAAAGAAACTAGCAACCAGTTAGGCTGACAAACCCAATCCCACGTTAACGTTATCACTAAGTAATATCTGACTTAGCAGCGAGTTAAACTTCTTATCATGATAAGCTGCTTTAGCCTATACCAAAGCAATTTTGGACACAATCCTTATTTCGGCCGGTCCAATGATATTTACAGATGCTCCTGCAAAAATTGGTACGATTGTATCCTGGGCAAACAAGTCAAGTACCATGAAACTCTTACGGCCAATAGCAGAAATCCTCTGAAAAAATCATAATCATGCTAAATCAGCCAAAGATCTTAAGAACGACTACAAGGAGTCCCTTGAATAGGCCCTTGATATTCCCAAACAAAGTATCTCTAGTTCTATTCGTATATTCTCTAACTAATTACAGAACGGTTGCTATACGGTTCAAGGCGGGAGTATAGTTTACCTAATACTCCAAATATCTCTGTCAGATTAGTCCCAGATATCAAATGGGTGAATGAAAAACAAATCTTCCATATTTTTGTTTAAAATGCAGTTTTTCTTCATTTTATTTCAAAACAAAAATTTTGCAATCAAAAATTATCAACTATTTAATCTCTTTCTTTTCGATTTTGATCAACCAAACTTTATAATTTCAGTTATTTTTTGAAAAT
Organism: Cochliomyia hominivorax; assembly: GCA_004302925.2. NCBI lineage: Eukaryota > Metazoa > Arthropoda > Insecta > Diptera > Calliphoridae > Cochliomyia > Cochliomyia hominivorax. The sequence goes on from PYHX02000413.1 coordinate 15,693,120, forward strand.
CATAAAAAAATAATTTCATAAAGTCTTCATAAGCTTTTTGCGTCTTTTCAATTTTCCACAACATGAGGAGCATAGACCAAGGGAGTATGATAGGCACGTACAATTTGCGAGGTTACAGTTCTTACCGCAGGAGCTACTATGGGTGTAACCACACGAGCATGATTATGAACCACAGTTTGTCTTTGATGTGAAACAGCAGTGGGAATTTGTTGTACCACTTCACCAACTTTGGCTATACCAGGTTGTTGTATGGTTATGGTTTCGGGAGCAATAACAGTACGTAAACCAGGTCTAGTGGATATAGTAATGGGCAAAGGTATAGATTCAGCGGGTAGTATACGATGCTGTATGGTAGCCGAAGAACGGGCAGAGGCTACGGGAGATGATGAGGAGGGAGTGCCAGATGAGCCAGCTGAGGCAGATGCTAAAGCTGAGGAGGAGATTAAAAGAGAACCTCTTGAGAGTCCTGAAGTAGAGGTAATAGAACTTAAAGCTGAGGTAGGTTTAACTCGAGTTAGAGCAGCAGGGGCAGAACTTGGTGGTGAAGCAGCACCATTTGGGGCTGAACTAGCAGCTGAAGCTGAAGATGAGGGAGCAGAGCTAGCGGCGGAATTGGCAGCTGATTCATTAGATTCTTCAGACAAAGCTTTACTTGATTTATCCTCTTCTGAAATGGCATTTGACAGGGAGGGTATGGAATTACCCAATGTGCTGGTAGACGATTTGCTGGCGGTTAAAACACTATAAGGATCATTGGCCACCACCAACTGCAAACTCGATATGGCAGTTTCACATAACCAAACAAATGACAAGCTTAATAAGACCTAAAAGGATATAAAATTAACTTGATTATCATCTCTATAGCTTTCCGTATACGTAGTAAGATGAGGGACTTACCAATTTAAACATTTTTGCAAAACTGTCAACCAATTTTTCTTTGTCTTATAATTTATTTTATAAAGCAAATTATTTAAAAATAAGTTAATTCTGTTATTTAAACAGCTAAATTAAAACTGATAAGTTCTGGCATAAAATAACAACTTTTATAGTTCATCGCACATTTTTCGCCTCATCACATAAACGTATAGTTTTACGCTAAAAATAAAGATACGAAATTATTTCATCTTTTTTTAATGTTAAAAAAATTTTTTGTTGTTTCCAACTTTTAATTTATGGCTGAATGAATTTGTTCTTTAAAATTGATTGAATAGAACGCGACTACAAAAAAAGTTCTCAAAGCGAAATAATAATTTTATTAAAAATAATCACTTGTCAATTGTTGTCAGTTTGTCACTAATAAAAGATAGAATTTCACTTGTGTTCTGTGGCGCGTAATGTTTAAATAATTTTTCTAATTATTTTCATTATTTTACTTAAATTTATCCCTTTTTTGTCGCTCTATTTTCTTCCCATCTCCCAACCATGTTTCTTGAACGGGTTCTTTTTATCGTGATATTAATTTCTATAATATTTCACCCGTAATTGAGGATAAAATCTTCTTGCATAACTTTTCATTTTTATTTTGTCAAGTTAATTGAAAAATGTTTTAATTGCAAAAAATAGAAAAAATCATTTTTGTTCGTTATCACAAATTTTGTACTTTTTTTTTACAAAATTTATTATTGTGATGTAAAACTTTCTAAATAAAATGCCTTTTTATGATTTTGCATACAAATATGTACAACAAGTTGCTTTATAGTAATTTTAATTCCCAGAAATAGAATTAAATAACCTTCAAAATAGAATGGAATGGAAAAACAAAATATAATTTATAATGTTGTAGCACATGCCATCTAATGGACGGTATAATTAATGCTTTTGGGAAAAACAAATCATCAATATAAATCTTATTTAAGTGAAAAAATCAATATAAACAAAACTTTTATAAATTTATCCGGTTCGCAGGACCTTAAAAGTGTTAAATTGTCCTTGTTGTAATAGATTCGCTGTTGTTGGAGTTTCTTTCCTGACGTAAAAACTTTCGGTTGATACTGCGGTTGTTGAGTTCACAATCTTTGGCAGATTGGTAGTCGGATCCTTCCTTCGGTTGATACTGCGGTTGTTGAGTTCACAATCTTTGGCAGATTGGTAGTCGGATCCTTCCAATTATTGTGGAATTGTGTTACGATAGTTAAATGTAATTATAGTTCTTGAAGAAAGTGTATATGGGATTTTAAGAAAACGGCCAATGCTAATTGCTGACAAGTATTACAGAAAGTGGGAGAGAGAGTTACAATATTATGTGTATCTCATATCTATGAAATCACTTTACACTTTGTGATACAAGACTTAAGCACTATGATACACTTAAAGTGTCTTGTTTGGACACTTTAAGAATATCTATATAGAGAAATTTAAGAGGGTCTTTTTGGAATACAAAGAGGCATTATAACAGATCTTCGAACAATAGAATTAAAAATTTTAAAATGTTTAAGGTTTTATAGCCAAAAGTTGAAAAGCCATCATCCTTTTCAGATATTGGAGAGATAATGAAATTGAAATGAAATGTTTCATATCTGAAGATCACACTTCGATTTACGCTTACGACTCCGAGTTATGAAATATGATCAACTTTTGACTTTAGATTTAAAAAGCCCGCTATTAATCTAATGGTATTCATCGCGGTTTTGAACTCTTCAATGACTCCATTTGATCTGTTTGAAAAGTAATTTTTTCTAAGTACTGAAAGCACAAAAAATTCATTAGCATAAGAAAATTGCGTTATAGATTCCTTTGTAGCTAATTCTGTCGTATTGAATTTAAGTGCTGTTAATCACCTTACAATATTATTTTCTGGACAGACTTTGAAGGTTCTTAAAAGCCACTCTTAATCCTCATATTATATATATCATATTATATATAGACGACTATTGTTGCCAGTGAAACGTTTGATGTTTCTATCTTGTACGATAGAGCAATGTCTGTTGTTGACCGAAACAAGGACATTTTATATCAAAAAATACCTATGTTTAGGTGTGTGCCAGTATGTAGAATCGCTTTGAAGAATGCCCATCAGGTCTTGTTAAGTTTAGCATCTTTGACCACACTCTATTTTAGTCCCTTTATTTCGACATCAAGAAGGAACTACTACTTCTAACGGAAGACCGAATATTGTTCGGAGAAATAAAAAGACTAGTGGACCACTCTTCATTGTGATCCTCATCAAGTGCTCGAATTTCTTTTGTAGCTGTTGCCTGTCCTCGGTATGTGGAAAGGCATACTATCATTGACAGTTTTTTGAACTGTTGGATGCTGGATTTTTGGCTCCATTTCGCTGTTCCTTTTTTGCTGCTGTTTTCGTTCTGTTCTCTTTCCCTTGCTGCTCGTCATCGTCCCCTATGTTCCTTCGTTGTTGTGAGTCCTTTTCGTAACGTTTGTTTTGATAGTTTTCTTAATAGTGCAGTTGATTTCGAAGTCTTGATATTTAGATTCGATGCCGAGTTACATTTTCTACCGGCTGCCATGATGCAAAAATCAATAGAATTTTAGATATTGGGAAGGTCATGTTCAAAAACATTGTTTCGAATTGGTGTAGCAGTCAGATTGGGGGACGTTTGATGACGTATTGTATTCATCCTTTGTTAGGAACATCGTTAAATACTTCGTGGTTGAATCTAATTTAAGCACCGATTCGGATTCTAATTCTTTCAATATAGTCGCAAAGATGAAAAGAAATTAATATAAGTTGATTCAGTTTAGGAATATGGTACAATTAAGGGTAGTTGTGGAATTAGAGCAAAGACTGGAATTTATTACTTGTCCAATGGCGGCAAAACAAAATATTCAGAATCAAATGTATACAAGTCTAAAGACGATTTTAAAATCAATTGAAACTCAAATTCCATGAGAAATTTCTTGAAATATTGTCAAGATAACTTGAAGCTTTTTACTAATCCTGTAGTCTAGAGTTCTACTCATGCGGAAACTTCTAAATTAAATTAGCTTCCTAAATCGGTTAATAAGGTGGAAAAAGGTGGTGGTAAGGATTCTCAACTGAGGTATGATGAAAAATATGAAAAAATATTAAATGTTGCAGGGCCTTTGGGCCATTTAGATCAATTTATTTGTTGGTTCTACGAGCTGGATCTACTAGAAGAATGGTAAAATTGAAAGAATATAGATAAATGCTTAAATAAACTAAATCCAGACCGACTCTGAGGATATTTTTCATGGATGAATTTAAAAGAAATTCATAGTTTAGGAATCGGATAAATCGTTTTATTATTAGTTGTTCGAACCGGATTAGCTTTCTCTGAAGTATGAACTTATGAAATTCTATGAAGGTAGAGAAATTCCTGATAAATGTGTTTTCCACTTAAAATTGTTTTGAAATGTCTACTAAATAAAATTACTGGAAATTTTTCCTTTTTATACATAAATTGGAAAAAAATGAATCCTGGAAATTTTTCATTTTAAGTTCCTCTCTAAAACTCATCCATTTTTTTGAAAAAGTTTCTAGAATTTTTACCAAAATACATTGAATCACTTGCATGAAAAATGGAACTTGCATTCAATAAAAAGAGAGAAATAGTTGACATTTAATCCGATTTTCTTTTGGTTATTTTTTACATATCAACAAATTGTAATTATTGTTGTTGTTAAATTTCCAAGTTGTGTACAACAAAAAAAAAGCTACATATTCGTTCGTATGCAGTTTCTAAGGAAAATTTCACATTTGAATGGATTTAAAACGTTTAAAGGGGATTTTGTTTTCACTTTTTACCCTCCACCACTATAAGTGGTGAAGAGGTTTTATTAACTTCTTCATTTCGTGTGTAACGCTCGAATGGAATCACATCAAACCCGATAATGAATATATATTCTTGAGTCAAATTAAACCTGAGTCAATTTAGATGTTGGCACACTCACATCCACAATAATTGACAGGGCTCAATAAAATTTTGGCCTGAGTATTTGTTTTTAAGGTCCTGAGAACTTTCCTATTTAAACCAGCAAAATCGGCTCAGTATATTAAAAGATATAGACCAATATCTGAGGAAATGTTGTAGTAAAAGCAAACAATTTTCGTCTAAATGTCATTTATAAATCGACAAACTAGCTTTATAGTCATTACAAAAATTATCAAAATCGGTCCAGTAGAAAAAAGGTTATAGTCAAAAATATAACTATTTGTATGATTTATTAAATGTTCCTTGTTATGTGTGAGTGTGTATAAAGAAACCTTCCACGCTCATTTGTGGTGGAAGGTATTTAGGAATCGGCACAGCCGAATATAGCATTCGTTCTTGTTTATGTTCACATTTCAATCTATGCTTTTTCTCTATCTCACTCTTTCTCTCTCTCTCTTTTGTTTGTTTGTTCTATTAGGGTGGACCTGAATATGATGATATTTATTATGGATTTTGCATCATTTTAATTAAAATATATTTTGGTATTTCAATGGACTTGCGAATAAATGTTTGTATGTATTTATGTAGATGTAAATAAATATTTGTAAATTCTTTGTTACATAATAAATTTATTAATATAACAAAATATCTTTTAAAAGAGCTTAACTGTGGAAGAGATTGTTGGTTATGTAAAGTACACTTTTAAGCTGATTTATAATTTTACTATTTAATTACAGATTAAATATTTCAACGAAATTCTTAAATTTAATTATTTCATTTAAAGTTTAAATTGTAGAAGTGAAATTTAAATGATTATTTAATTTTAATTTAAAAATAAATAAATTTCAATATAAAAATAAAGAAACATACGTTCAAGTTTAAATTACTGTATTATTAATGATAATACAGTGTCCTTATTGGTAATAAAGTTCATTGTATAACATATGGAGTAATTATCTTTGTGGTTTGTGTTATTAACAATATACATGGTATTTCGGAGGGTAATATATCTGTGATCATAATTTAGCTGACTTAAGCGCTAATGTGAAAATATATTTTTAATCACTTTAATATAAAAAATGTTTACCTAAAACTGTTTTACCAGAAAGTCAGATAATTAGTGAAATCAATAAACCGACATTTTTAGAAAACCGGTTTTCGAGTTATTCGAAAAATAAGATTTTTTTAAGTTAAAAAAAACCGATTAACCCGGTTTTGTTTGATTTTTATAAATTTATAGAAAAAATATTATTTAATAGAAATCAAGAGTTCAACCGAATCATGTATTGTGTAATGACCTTTATATGAAATGAAGTTAAAATAATGGTCGATTATCAAAATCGAGGTATCATGTTTTAAATCCATTATTTTCGTTTTATAGAAACTTTTTCTGTCTGTCTAAATTATAGATCTATAGATCTCTTTACCTAAAAAATTTATATGGCTGAACAAAAAAATATGCAAAATCTTATTTAATTATTTTTGTTGATGTGATTATGTCGAAAACAGACGGACATTCTGAATCTGATATATAAGAATGTCTACAATACTTTGCTCGATTAACATACGGAATGAAAAATTTTATATATTAACTCAATCATGGCGAAATATACAAAAATGAAGTGAGTTCCACAAAAACCCGGTTAACCGATTGAAAAAACTGGAATGTCGAATAATTCGAAAATAGGAATTATTCAAAACCGGTCGGTTTTCTGAAATGCAAAAAATACCGGCTAACGGTTTTCCGGCTTCAGTTTTTGAATACACTATAAATAACCGTTTTTTCTTGGTTCCAAATTGTCAATTTGGTGATTTTGACATAGAAAAAAAGTGATGTTTGGTCATTAGGACATAAAATTTTAATTCGACATAGATTTTACTGTGAGATCCTGCATTGCCAAAAGTATTCACAGAGAAAGTATTAAAGACATTGAAAAGCAAGGAAATTGAGCCGACGTTGAAAGCGATTATGCTGCTACTAAACTCCGTAGCTAAATATTATGGGTGCATAGGTTTCAACTATAAATTCATAGGCAATTGTTTAGTTTGAAAATAGCAAACAACAAAAACCGACAGACATGAGATTACGATTTTGGGTTGATGATGGAAGACCGCACAGCCAGATGTTGGATGAACGGCCAGAAACTATTTGAAAAGCACTGGATATATAGTTTAAGCTTAACTTTTTTATAGGCCAGAAAGGGCATCTGATTTTCATTTGTTTTGAATGCGATTCACTTTAAATCAAGATGCCAAAATAGACCTGATCCACCTTTATATTCATTATCCTACTATTTTCTAGAGAATATAATACATTCAAATGACATCTGAAAATGGTCTTTATGTGGGAGCAATGATTTAGAAATTATTCAATTATAAATGTATCTTTCAATCCAACGCTTCCTCTTTGGAGGGAGCTTATGGTCAAGCCTTCGGTCCAAACTACTTTACAACAAATTCGGATTTACTTAACAACAATAATGTTATTAAGTCAGGAACAAAGCGTTATGAGAATATATATATTTTGTTATTCCTAACCAAAATCCGCCATTAAATTGTTAACATTCACATTTAATCTTTAATCACAAAATGTTTTGTTTTAAATCACAATAATATTCTTACAACAACAATAAAAAAATCTACTATTTAACACAAAATAAAATTAAAAATTATTTACACAAAAATCTAATTAAACTATAATTTAATTATGCACATAAATCGGTCGTATATCCAAAAAATCCAAATTATCTTTCACCTTTTCCGTATGATGAACCGTATGATTAAGATTAGTGGGCGCAACATAACCCAAAGCACGACCACGTGGTGATATCACCAAATGAGCATAATTCTGTGATGAACCCTGATATGAAACCACTGAAGGAGCAGCATCAATTATTAAAGTTTGTTGTCTAGTCAGGGGCTGCGAGAGAGAGGAATGTGATAAAATACTGAAGAGAATTAAAAGTATCCATAAGATATCGGTAGAGGGTATCTGAAATGAGTGAAAAAAAGTTTATTAGATATTTATTTAATTTTGTCCTAAAATTTTAATTATGAAATGGAGTTGAGTCAGATAAACGGGGGTGTTGGTACATAAAAAAAAACTTACTTTATTCATGTTGATGGATTGAAAGAGTTTTATAGACTGTGGATTTTTTACTGCTGGTTTTTTTTTCTTGTCTCAATTCAAATCAGTTTGTACTTTAGTATTTCTTTTACTTTTGTTGCTGTTATTGCTGTTGTTGTTATTTTTATACCCTCCATCACCACAAGTGGTGGAGAGGATATATTAACTTTGTCATACTGTGTGTAACGCCAAGGAAGGAATAATCTCTTCATTTATATATATTCTTGCATCAAATCCAAATCTGAGTCGATTAAGTTATGTCCGTCTGTCTGTTTATATGTCTGTCTGTTTTTGGCACGCACACATCCAAAATAATTAAACAGAGCTCATTGAAATTTGGTCTAAATATTTGTTATTGTCTTGAGAAATTTTCCTATTTAAAAACAGCAATATCGGTTCAGTATATTGGGAGGTATATGCCGATAACTGAGGCAGCCTCTAATTTCAAGCAAACAACTTTCATAAAATTTTCAATTATAAATCGACATATTAGAATAAAACTTTGCCAATATATTTTGCCACTGTATGTGTACCGTTCATTACCGTTCCAGAAATCATTAAAATCGGTTGAAAAGAAAAGATAGTTATAGCTAAAATTATAACTTATTTTATGGCCCATTAGGTATTTCTGTGACTTTTAGATACGAAATATAACGCTTATGTGCTGGAGGGTATTGAAAATTCGGCATAGCCGAATATAGCATTCTTACATGTTTCTTTTTTCTGTTATTTACTGCTGCTACATATTTTTATTGTCTTTTTCTTAAGATACTAAAACTCAAGTGGTACTTTTAGGAATTGAGTGCTTTAGTTCATTTTTTATAAATAAAGTAATTTTAGTTTTTTTTTTTATAAAAAAATAGAAGGTGTGTGTGCACACAATTATTTACGTAAACAATAACAACAACAAATTTTACAATAACAATTTTAATATGAAATTGAGAAAAAATATAGCAAAAAAAAAAATAAATAAAAATAATAATAGTAATAGCAATAATAGTTATAGTAAGTAAATAGTAAAGATATAAATTTAATACTTCAGCTACAAAAAAAAATGAATAAAAATCCAAAACAACCCGCAACAAAAGTATGATTTTTTTATTTTTATTTCACAAAATATTGAAAAAAGTGAAGGTTGTATATGAAATGAAATAATAGTCAGTTTGTTAATATTGAAATGAAATAAAAAGAAATAAATAAGAAATAATCTCGAAATGGTGGTGGTAGTTGAAGACAGTAATGGTATCCGTATTGACAATGTTTGACTCAATTAATTTTAAAATTTTATTTATCAGAAATTTTCAATTAATGAGCAAAATGATGACACTAGATTGGCGGTGGATGTAGCATTAATGTGCATCAGTGTGTTCAAAATCGATTTATTTGGGAAAATAATTCTGTAACTTTAAGAGATATATAAGTTAAATTGAACATGGTAAGAGACGAGGTATTTTGGAGTCGATCTTGAGAAGTTCATGAACCCATTTGATCACTGTCCTATTCGGTAACCTTCTGAAGTTGTCTAACTCGGATTTGTTGGCTTTTGAAAAATTCATCAAGAATTTATTTAAGAATTGAGATAAAAGAAAGTTACAGAATTATTTCTGACAAAAATCGATTTTTTGAAACAAAACTGTAACAATTAAAAGGTTGAAGAATTTGGCATGATTTCAGAACTGTCTTCTGTTTTAAGATTCAGGCTTTGGAATTCTTATCAGCTCCCTGTTTTATTTTTAGTGAAAAAATCCATTTTTTAGTGAAAAATTTAATTTTTTAGTGAAAAATTTAATTTTTTAGTGAAAAATTTAATTTTTTAGTGAAAAATTCAATTTTTAGTGAAAAATTCAATTTTTAGTGAAAAATTTAATTTTTAGTGAAAAATTCAATTTTTAGTGAAAAATTTAATTTTTAGTGAAAAATTCAATTTTTAATGAAAAATTCCATTTTTAGCGAAAAATTCAATTTTCTGTGAAAATGCAATTTTTAGTGAAATATGCAATTTTTAGTTAAAATTAAATTTTTGGTGAAAAATGCAAATTTTAGTGAAAAATTTAATTTTTAGAGAAAAATTCAATTTTTAGTGAAAAATTCAATTTTTAGTGAAAAATTCAATTTTTAGTGAAAAATTCCATTTTTAATGAAAAATTCCATTTTTAGCGAAAAATTCAATTTTCTGTGAAAAATGCAATTTTTAGTGAAAAATTCAATTTGTAGTGAAAAATTTAATTTTTAGTGGAAAAAACAATTTTTTTTGAAAAATTCAATTTTTAGTGGAAAATAAATTTTTAGTGGAAAAATCAATTTTTAGTGAAAAATTCAATTTTTAGTGAAAAATTCAATTTTTAGTGAAAAATTCAATTTTTAGTGAAAAATTCAATTTTTAGTGAAAAATTCAATTTTTAGTGAAAAATTCAATTTTTAGTGAAAAATTCAATTTTTAGTGAAAAATTCAATTTTTAGTGAAAAATTCAATTTTTTAGTGAAAAATTCAATTTTTAGTGAAAAATTCAATTTTTAGTGAAAAATTCAATTTTTAGTGAAATTTAATTTTTTAGTGAAATTTAATTTTTTAGTGAAAAATTCAATTTTTAGTGAAAAATTCAATTTTTTAGTGAAAAATTCAATTTTTAGTGAAAAATTCAATTTTTTAGTGAAAAATTCAATTTTTAGTGAAAAATTCAATTTTTTAGTGAAAAATTCAATTTTTAGTGAAAAATTAAATTTTTTAGTGAAAAAGTTCAATTTTTAGTGAAAAATTCAATTTTTAGTGAAAAATTCAATTTTTAGTGAAAAATTCAATTTTAGTGAAAAATTCAATTTTTAGTGAAAAATTCAATTTTTAGTGAAAAATTCAATTTTTTAGTGAAAAATTCAATTTTTAGTGAAAAATTCAATTTTTAGTGAAAAATTCAATTTTTAGTGAAAAATTCAATTTTTAGTGAAAAATGAAATTTTTAGTGAAAAATGCAATTTTTAGTGAAAAATGCAATTTTTAGTGAAAATTGCAATTTTTTTGTGAAAATTGCAATTTTTAGTGAAAAAATCAATTTTTAGTGGAAAATTAAATTTTTAGTGGAAAATGCAATTCTTATTGAAAAATTCAAATTTTAGTAAAAAATGCAATTTTTAGTGAAAAATGCAATTCTTATTAAAAAATTCAAATTTTAGTGAATAATTTTGAGAGAAATTCAACTTTTGTGGATGCTATTCTTCTCAAAGATTGACTAAGAATAAACTAAATTTAAAACAGAAATAATTGAGAACAAAATCCAAGTAAAATATCGATCTTCCTAGTCTGTGAGAAAGATGGTAATTGCCTCCATATATTGTCTCATAACCAATTATAGCGTACAATTAAGAAAAGGAAAATAACATAACATGAAAAATCATAAGAAATAAGTGCTAATAACCAACTTATTACTCAGCACATTGAGTCAAAAGCAACAAAAACAAATCAGGCAGCTCAGCGAACAGCGACAGAGACGGAGTTGGCCAAATACCTAGAGAGATTGTAATAACAAACAACAAAAACAAATTAATAACAAATCGCTCACTGACATCAACAGCATCAGCAGCAGAGGCAGAGGCAGAAATTTAGCTGTAGCTCTGCTCTGTTAACAGCGTTTTATTTAGGCTGGAACTATTTTGCTAAAGTTGGCTTGAAATTAAAGACACAAATTTCGTTATTAGTGCAATTGAAACCAACAACTGACTGAATTTTATTTTTATTTTGTTGTTGTACAAAATAAACAAAATACTTGAGCAATTAAAGAAGAAATGAAGAAGCAGAAAATAATAATGAGGAGTGAGATCGAAAAATCTTAAATACACGTTTTTCATAAATATTTTAAACCAAATTTTATTCGATTTATTTTTAATGTTTTTCAAGTTAATTTTATTTATCCGATTAAAATTTATGGCCAGAAAAAAGTGCGTATTAAAATTATTTAATATTTTTAACAAAACCCAACTTGATCCTGCAAAAAGTTGGCCAAGCATTCAAAGGTCTGCTGTCAAACTGTTTGCAATGTTATTAAAAAGTAACGGAAAAACTTGTCTGTTCATAGAAAATCTGGTTAAGGAAAAAGGTCTGGCCCACTTGATGTTTGGAGAGCCAAAAAATAGAAAACTCTTAACAAAATCGGTAGGAAAGCGACACGATTAGCTCAGTGTTCCTACTATTTGTTATGAAAAGTTAAAGCTAATGCAGGTTTAGAAACATAGAAGACTCCAAAAGTGCTTGGAAGAAAGGCTGCTAAAAATGTTGGGGATGTTGAGCCGGAAATTGAAGTCAAAATTTCAAAAAAAAAAAAAAAAAACGTAACTGGCAGACTTTTCACAGCTTCCAGCTCTAAAATTTTAATTTGCTGATTCTGGAGAGAATGTTGAGATCCTGAATCAGTCAAAAATTCCCAAAAAGTTTTTGGTATGACAAGCAATATGCAGTTGCGGCATAAGAAGTCAACACAAGGAAATTGACATCCTGTCAATATGGTAAACAAACCATTGAGTGGTACAAGAACAATAATGTCTGATATTGAACCAAAAGAGGTAAATCTTCGAAACTGTTGGGAGCTAAAACCGGTGGAAAGATGTTGGAATTAAAGATACTAAAAAGTTGTCCAATTTGATTTGATGTTTAAGCAAAATGACAAAAAGCATGTAAATTGAAGGGATTCCGAAAAAGGTTCCAAATTTCATCTCAAACGATTAAAATTAAAAAAAAATCAAGTTGTAATAATAAAAAAACTTAAAAGTGGAAGATTAAGGGTTTCATATATGTATGTAAAAATTGTTTCGATCTCACTCCTTAGCAATATTTTTTTTTGGAAGAAATTTTTTAACAATAAAATTATTAATTCAACCTTTAAAATGATTTTTTTTTTGTGGTTTTGATGATTTTTTATATTTATTCATTTATATTTTTGGAAGTCAAATTTGATAAAATTGTATTTAATTGAATCGTAAAAAAACGGTTTAATTAAAATGATCATACCAATTAGCGTAGAATAATTCAAGGAAAAAAATTAAATTATTGTTGAAGATCAAATAATTTTCGTATATAAATGTTTAACATAAATTGCGAAATGTAATTAGTTTTAACGACAAGTTTCAATAAAGAAGATTTTATTTCTAAAAAGTAAAAAAAGAAAAGATGGTAAAATATTAAAAGCGATCAAATCATTTTTATGATAAATAAATTAATTTGATCATTATTTAGCTGCTGATCTCACTGCTGCTGTGCGTATTATCCTCCCAGGCTGCTGTGCTCTTAAATGAAATACCACTAACCACTTCTGTCACAAATATACACACTCCCACAGCCTTTTCTCATCAAACGATCACTCAGATTCATACAAATGAGCAGAAAGTGTTGCTGAAGCCTGCCTTACCTTCTTCCCTATTATTACACAAGGAAATTGAGCCGTTAGAAAGCGAGGAATCTCTTTTAAAACACTCTCCTCTGGAAACAGAGAATAATGTTGCAACATCTCAAGAGGAAATTCTGGTTGATTACGATTCAAATTCTTCTTATGTCGACTATAAAAATCATACACCAGTTTTTAAAAGTCAAACTCATACTCCGGCCCACTTAACTTATGCTGCAAGTCCTATAGTCTACAAAATGTTACCTTTAATTGATAGATCACCATTTAGAAGTTATCAAGAATATTCGTCGAGTTCTACATATAAGAGTGATGTATAATTTGTGTGTATTTTAGTGTATTTTAGTTTTTATGGAAAATTATTTAAGTTAAGTACAAAAAAACCCAAAATTGATATAATTATTTTTTTGGTTAAAATGGTTCTTGTCTGTGCTAGTTAAATACGTATTTATCTTCACATACATTATTATTTTCCTAAAAGAAAAAATATATTTTTTAAATAATTTTAAAGTGATCGAGTTTATAATTTTATCCATCACAATTAAAGAGTCGTGAAATTTTTCTTTAATGGATGAGATGAGGGGAAATTTATAAAACTGTTGCGATCAAAATCATAGAAACAAAATTACTAATCAAATTTTGTGATCGATAGGGACAGGAAAAAATAAGTCCCAAAATAAATGAAATCACCTTACAATATAGTCCCAATTAGTTCTATAAAAATTTTGTTCTGGATCATTGAAAAGGGTTTGATGATGATCATAAAAGTTCTATAACTCAAAATCATATTGTGAAGAAAGTATAATGTTTGATGATCATGTTGCATAAGACAAACAATTTTTAAGCACAAACAAAATGCAAAACCTAATTCTAAGAGGATCAGTTTGTTATTAAAATTGGTTGTTATATAATCCATGATCGGTAAAAGTGTTTTTTTACCATAAGATTTCTTCTTAACCAGAAGTGAGATAAAAAAAATTGTAAATTATTTTTAACAAGAGTTCAATATCTCTACACTGAACTTAGCTCACGGCAGTTTGGAGGTTCAAAAACACACATTATTGTTCTTGTACCACTTAATGGCTTGTTTACAATATTGACAGGATGCCAAGTCAGACCAAAAATAAGTGGACACATTATGAAGTTTATGAATAAAATCAGCATTTTTTGTAAAAATTCCTTGATGTAAATTTCGGTATTCATAGAGCCCGTTGTAACAAGTAGTTGACTTCTTATGCCGCAACTGCATATTGCTTGTCATACCAAGAACCACATTCTTGTTCTTATACTCCTCAATAGCAATAGCAGAAGTTTCCGAAAAATCTATCAGTATATACTCAGATCTATTATTTTTTATTTTTGTTGAAAACTTGACTTTTAACTTGGCTTTTTGACCTCTAAATTTTATCAGGATTTCTATCGAGAACTTTTTGAATCTTTATTGCTTTAAAACTTTCATTAGCTTTAATCTTTTAAACAAATAGTCCGAGCCCTGAGCTAACCGGACTGTTTTCCTAGCGGATGTTTTAGGAGCTCCTTTCAAAAAGCTTTATATTTTTGGGCACTAGAAACAGTATTTGCATTATTCCTTCTACCTGTTCCAAAAAGTTCTCTCGGTACTGTTTAATAATATTGAAAAAAGTTGAGAGCAGACCCTTAAATTCATGGTCAACTTTTTGTAGGACCACTGTTTTCTACTCACTTATTAACAGATATTAATTGGGTCAAAAATTTGAATGAAAAACGTGTGTTAAGAATTTTCGATCTCACTACTTAATTAAAAAATATATTTTTTTTAAATTAATCTTTATTTTTCGTGTAAAACAATGAACAACAATTTTCCTAAACAAATTTGTCAGATCATTCACTTAAGTGTCAGTCTAATGGGCGTAAAGAGGCTTAACAACGGCAGCACCATGAACGACTGGAACTACGGGAGCAGCTACAACTGTTTTAACAACAGGAGTTACAATAGCTTTTTGATGAATTTGAACATGAGATTGATGAGTTATGGCATGACTTTCGTCGGAGACAGCATGATTGACGGTCTTGACTACGGGAACAACAGGTTCAACGGTCTTAACGATAGGAACAACAGGTTCAACGGTTTTGACTACAGGAACAACAGGTTCCACAGTTTTAATACGGAAGCGTCATGAGCATAAGTGTGGACTACAGGAGTAGCAACAGTTTTGATTACGGGAGTAGCATGGGAGTAAGTGTGGACTACTGGAGTGGTAACAGTTTTGACAACAGGTTCTACAGTTTTGACAACAGGAACAACAGGTTCAAAAGTTTTTACCAATGGAGCAGCATGAGCATAAGTATGAACAGATTTTACTACAGGAGCAGCATGAGTATAAGTGTGGACAATAGGAGATGCTATAGTTTTGACTACTGGAACTACAGGTTCAACAGTTTTAACAACAGGAACTACAGGTTCAATGGTCTTGACCACAGGAGAAGTATGAGCATAAGTGTGAACAATGGGAGCAGCTGCCGTTTTTACTACAGGAGTAACAATATGAGCTTTGCTATGAACTTGAGAGAAACTTTGATGACTAACAGCTGAAGGTACAGTATGAGTCACTTTAGCGACAACTGGTTGTACAACATGAGTTTTCGAAACGAAACCAGGAGCAGCCACGGCCACAGCGAACAAAGCAAGGAATGAAACCTTTTAGAGATTTTAAGAGAAAATAAAATTTAGATTTTAATTATTAGAAAAAAGAAATAAAACTTACGAATTTGAACATTTTTGAATAGAGAGTTATGGATTTGAAAGATAAGATCTTTTCTTTGAAACACTTGATTAGTGAATGATAACTTTAAACGATAATTGAGCAATTTTTATAGAAAATTTTCTATAAAATCCTTGCAAAAACTTTGAATTGTTAATAATTTGTAAAAATGACCTTAAATTATGTGAAAACAAATTATTGACAATAAATAATCAATATAATTGATATTTTTTCTCTATTTCATTCTTTTTTTCTTTATTATAAAAATTGCTAAAAAATTAATTAAGATAAATTTTTATTTCATCTTTGTACCCTACACCATCACTGATGTTTGGGGTATAATGCGTTTGTGCAAAAGCTGTGATGGATAGAAAAATTGTACTTTCATCGGTTTTAATTATACCGTTCGATTATGGATTAGTTTCTGGGTCGATTTAACGATGTCTGGCCGACCGTCCGTCCGGCCGGCACAAAATGCAGGCCGTAGTTTTAAAAATATCCTAATGAAATTTGTCCCAAGAATGACTCTGTTTGAAATTGGTGCCAAATTATACGAAGATCGGTTCAATATTTTTCAGAGGTTCAATACAACCCCCTTCAAAATATCGATGGGCTTAAAGCATCACATATACGTTGATATTGTAATAAGAACCGGTCAAATCAAGACAAATATATGCAAGAGATCGGTTGATAACTTTTTCAAGTTCCCATCAAACGCCTACAGAAAAAGTCCTTTTAGAACGCACAAGTCCCACTTGAATGTTTGAGTCATTACTGTACTCCTAAGCATAAACTAAAAAATACTTTTATACGAGGGTAGCTACCACTTATAACCAACAATGTGGTGTACGGTATTAAATAATCAGACTTGATCGACTTTAACTTCTTACTTGTTTTTTTGCAACATTGAACTTGAACCGGAAGGTATTTTTTTTAAATTTCTGTTTAAATTTAAAGGTTCGTTTTTTGATTTTGTATCGCTTTCAATCCAATCAATCAAATGCCTAAAAAGGTTATTTATTTTTTTTATTATTTAATTAAATTTTGATTATTTTCATAATTTTTATTTGTGGGAATTAATTATTAAACATCGAGTGTTTGAAAAAAAAATATATTTAAAATTTTTTTATATTGAAATTATCAAAAATATCGAAATCATTAAATTTGGCTACCGTTTCTTTTTAAAGTTGTTTTTAACTTTAATTTCAATTGTGTTCGAAATTTACATCGATTGATTTTTAATTATAATTAAGTTTTTATTTTTATAAAGTAATTTAATCTTTAATAAAGCTAATTTATTTAAAAGAAGTGATTTACCCTTTATTTTGAGTTAAATTTAGCCGAAAGGAAGAAATTTAATTATGATATTTAATTGCAAAATTTCTTAATTAAGGTGGTTTCATTTTTTGGGAAAATGTTACTAAGGAGTTATGATTTACAGAAAGGTAAATGTATACCTTTCTGTTCTAGTTCTAATTATGATGAAATTTTGAACCTTTTTCGGAAACCCTTCCATTGCCATTTTTATAGAGTTTCTGTCACTTTGCTCGAACAGGAAGTCAGCCCATCTCGATTTAAAATCTACCACACTTTTAAACACCATGTTTAAGCTCTTCAATTTTCTTTTAACAAGAATCCAATTATCCTCCATTTGCCATAGCTCCGGGCAGTTTGGAGGATTTGCCTCTGTTGGTATAAAATACCACATAATTGTTCTTATACCACTCAATGGCTTGATTACCATATTGACAGGATGAAAAGTCAAACCAAATATAAGTGGACACCTTATGAAGTCTTATGAATAAAAGCAGCCTTTTTTGTACAAATTCCTAAATGTTAAATTCGGTACTTATGGAACTCGTTGTAACATGTGATTGGCTTCTTTTGCCGCAACTGCGCATTGCCTGAAATACCATGAAATTTTGAAAATTTTTACTGCTTTTGGGTCACAAACATTTCTTCAACATTCCTTCGAGAAGTTTTTTAGAACCTTCACTTCAATTTCTGTGCTCTGTTTTTGGCCTCTGATTTTATGGCAGTGTTTCTTCCAGGAACCTAGTTGAAACTTGTATATTTTTAAATCTGCATTAGTTTTAACATTTCACATCAAATAGACAGAGATCTGAGCTAACAAGTCTGCTTTCCTATCGGATGTGTTGGGAGCTCTTTTGGGCATCACTTTCTATCTAAATCAGGTTTTTGTTTTTCAACGGACAAGTTCTCCCAGTACTGTTTAATATAATTTTCGATCTCACCCCTTAATAGGTTAATATATAATTAAATGTTTGTAAGTCTCTCCTCTAAGATTTCATACAATGAAAAATTTTTATTGAGTTTACAATGTTAAATCAATATAAAAATATGTTAATTTTATTCACAATAATTATTTAAATTATTAAAATACATAACTGTAAGAATATGGTATATTTGAGGGTAAACAAATATCATCATAATACATTATTTAAAAGACACACATTTCACGATAATGCACACAGGAGTAAAATCGAAATGGGATACTCGTACCAAATTTGTGTTTTTATTCCATTCAAAACTAACAAAATATATTTCATAGAATCGCATTCCACTATAATGCTCAATAGAGCAGAATCGAAAATACATAATGATACTACAGGTGTGAAGCCATATAATTTCCAAAAATTTCAATTCTGCCTCACAGTGTAATGTCGAGTTTTATTTTCATTTGAAAAATGTGGCTGCTAACACTGGGAAGACACAACTTCGACTATTAATGGAAGAGCATTATCCATGATTTATGCTAGTCAATGCTCTTCTTTAATTTTCGAGACATGGACGCCGGCCTTGTCGTCATCTCGCCAAGCGCAAAGACTTATAATATCAAAACCAAGTAACTACGCTCCTGTTTTCTATGAAGTAGAAAACAACCTTGACTACCTTACCGTCACTGATTGGCCATCTGGATGAAGGCGTGTGCATGATCTTCGTAAGAACTTGTCTGATTTAGATCCTAAACTAAACTTAGGACCATTCTTAAGGCAGCACAATAAAATAAAAAATAAAAGTTTTGTCTGAGGGTTTTTGCGGGTGACAGGGTAAATGGACTAGGCAAATGATGCTTTGCTGTCGGATAATATTCCTCATTTTAAGCGAAAAATTAAAATTTTAGGGAAAATATTCAATTTTTAGTGAAAAACGAAATTTCCAGTGAAAAACAAAAATTTTAGTGAAAAAGTTCAATTTTTAGTGAAAAATTAATTTTTAGTTAAAAAAATTAAATTTTTAGTGGAATATTGCATTTTTTAGTAAAAAGTTTAATATTTTTTTATTAAAAAAAATGCAATATTTTTGTAAAAATTGCAATTTTTGGTAAAAAAAATTGTCAAAACCCATTTTTGCAATTTCAGAAAATTTTATTAAATTTTAAATTATCTAAACAACGAACAAATCATATCACAAATTGAAGGTCTCGTCACAAAATGATCATAATTTAATGATGATGTAAACTGTAGGCGGCAGGAAGAACAGTTTTGTGTACAACAGGAGCAGAGTGAACAACAGGAACAGAGTGTACTACGGGAGCAGCAGCATAAGTGTGAACAACTGGAGCAGATTTAACTACAGAAACTACAGGTTCAGTTTTCACAACAGATACAACGGGTTCACTCTTGACAACGGAAACAACGGGAGCAGCATGAACAGTAGTTTTAACAACAGGAGTCAAAACAGGGCTGACAACAGCTTTGTTGTGATAACGGGTTATACTTTGATGTGACACAGCCGAAGGTTCAGAATGGACAACAGCACCAACTTTAGCTAAGACAGGTTCCTGGACAACATGATGGGTTTCAATAAGACCAGCGCTGACTGTAGCCAAATAAAAGAGGGCAATGCAAGCGATCTAAAAATTTAATTTGATTTTGTTATAACAGATTTTAACTGGTCATTTCAATACCAAATAACTTACAGATTTGTACATGTTTAATGTGTTTTTTATTTGAGTTTTTGTTTTGTTTATTTAAAAGTTCACAAGAAACTGTTGATGTTTTTCGTTTAAACGTTTGTTTTTATACACAAATTTTTTATTCTGAAGTTTGGACAAGTGTTTGAGATCTGTTATAGTAATAAAAATCCCTTTAAGTGAATAAAGTACTTTTTTGTTTTAAAGCAGGTTTATCAACCTTCGATGATTAAAATAAAATTAAACTTTTGTTTTTAAAGGTGATAAAGGTGCACACAAACAGACAAAACAACTTTAATTGATTTTAGTTGCAAACGCACTTTTTAAGATTTATTGAATTGTTTAAAAGACAAATTGACGTAAATGAGAAATCTGTAGTGGGAGTAATGAAAAAAAAACATGTTTTAATTTGATTTTAGTTATTTCTGGATTCATTATTTTTACTTCGGAATATACGGATAATTTTGCCAGTTGTTGCAGAATTTTGGATAAATTTTGCATCAATAGAAAATTTTAGATAAATTTTCTATTCATAGAATATTTTGCATAAATTTTCTATCTGCAGAAAATTTTGGATAAATTTTCTATTTATAGAAAACTTTGGATAAATTTTCCATTCTTAGAAAATTTTGGATAAATTTTCTATTTATAGGAAATTTTGGATAAATTTTCTATTTATAGGAAATTTTGGATAAATTGTCTATTTATAGGAAATTTTGGATAAATTGTCTATTTATAGGAAATTTTGGATAAATTGTCTATTTATAGGAAATTCTGGATAAATTATCTATAGAAATTTTGGATAAATTTATTTACAAAAAATTTGGATAAATTTTTTTTTTATAGAAAATTTTGGATAAATTTTATTTTTATAGAAAATTTTTGATAAATTTTATTTTTATAGAAAATATTGGATTAATTTTCATTTTATAAAAAATTTTTAAAGTTTTTTTTTGTATAAAATTTCGGATAAATTTTCTTTTATGAAAAAATTCGGATAAAATTTTTAATTTATAAAAAACATTACAACAAGTAATTAATTTATCCAAAGTGTTTGATACTTATTATCTTTTTTAAGAACATTCGGTAAATAAAATTGTTATGTCTTTATGCACATTATTTATTTTTAGTACCTTATCCGAGGTCATTAAACCGGTTTTAGTTAACATATAAATGCGTTTCATAAACAAAATGACGTTTATCACAGACTCTACATAAACACTTTAACATAAAATTTCTTTCTTTTTTGTCTTGAAACATAAAACTATAAAAACGGAAATTTGCTTCAAACTCATCAACAGTTTCTTGTGAACTTTAAATCAAAAAACAACCAAAACTCCAAACCTCAAACATGTACAAATCTGTAAGTTTATTCGAACATTAAAAAACATAATTTTATTTTAAGTGAAACCTTAATATCTCCTTTAGATCGCTTGCATTGCCCTCTTCTGTTTGGCTACAGTCAGCGCTGGTCTTATTGAAACCCATCATGTTGTCCAGGAACCTGTCTTAGCTAAAGTTGGTGCTGTTGTCCATTCTGAACCTTCGGCTGTGTCACATCAAAGTATAACCCGTTATCACAACAAAGCTGTTGTCAGCCCTGTTTTGACTCCTGTTGTTAAAACTACTGTTCATGCTGCTCCCGTTGTTTCCGTTGTCAAGAGTGAACCCGTTGTATCTGTTGTGAAAACTGAACCTGTAGTTTCTGTAGTTAAATCTGCTCCAGTTGTTCACACTTATGCTGCTGCTCCCGTAGTACACTCTGTTCCTGTTGTTCACTCTGCTCCTGTTGTACACAAAACTGTTCTTCCTGCCGCCTACAGTTTACATCATCATTAAATTAAATTATGATCATTTTGTGGCCAGACCTTCAATTTGTGATATGATTTGTTCGTTGTTTAGATAATTTAAATTTAATAAAATTTTTTGAAAATTAAAAAAAATGTATTTTAATCGTTTTTCATAACAAAATATGTTCTAAAAAGGGGTGCAAAGGTATTGCAATCAAAGATCTGTAACAGTAATGAAATTTCCTTTTTGAATACGGCATTATTTGATTGGAATTTCTCGGCCATCGAAATATTTTTTATATGCTGGAAATTTACGATAAATTTTCCCTTTATGGAAAATTTTACATAAATTTTCTCTTTATAAAAAAAAATTTGAAAATTTTTCTCTTAAGAAATATTTTTTGATTAATTTTCTCTCTATAAAAAATGTTTGATAAATTTTTTCTATATAGAAAATTTACGATAAATTTTCTCTATATAGAAAATTTACGATAAATTTTCTCTATATAGAAAATTTACGATAAATTTTCTCTATATAGAAAATTTACGATAAATTTTCTCTATATAGAAAATTTACGATAAATTTTCTCTATATAGAAAATTTACGGTAATTTTCTCTATATAGAAAATTTAAGATAAATTTTCTTTATATGGAAAATTTTCGATAAATTTCATTTATATAGAAAATTTTCAATAAATTTTCTTTATATAGAAAGTTTTCAATAAATTTTCTTTATATAGAAAGTTTTCGATAAATTTTCTTTATATAGAAAATTTTCGATAAATTTTCTTTATATAGAAAATTTTCGATAAATTTTCTTTATATAGAAAATTTTCAATAAATTTTCTTTATATAGAAAATTTTCGATAAATTTTCTTTATACAGAAAATTTTCGATAAATTTTCTTTATATAGAAAATTTTCGATAAATTTTCTTTATATAGAAAATTTTCGATAAATTTTCTTTATATAGAAAATTTTCGATAAATTTTCTTTGTATAGAAAATTTTCAATAAATTTTCTTTATATAGAAAATTTTCAATAAATTTTCTTTATATAGAAAATTTTCTATGAATTTTCTTTATATAGAAAATTTTCTATGAATTTTCTTTATATAGAAAATTTCTATGAATTTCTTTATATAGAAAATTTTCTATAAATTTTCTTTATATACAAAATATTCGATACATTTTCTTATTATAGAAAATTTTCGATAATTTTATATCAATTTTTTCTATATAGAAAATTTTCAATAAATTGTTTCTATATAGAAAATTTTCGATAAATTTTTCTATAAAGACAATTTTTGATAAATTTTTTCTATTTAAGACAATTTTCGATAAATTCTTTCTATATTAACAATTTTTGAAAAATTTTCCCATTATACAAAATATTCGATAAATTTTCTTATTATAGAAAATTTTTAATAATTTTTTTCTATATAGAAAATTTTAGATAATTTTTTTCTATATAGAAAATTTTCAATAAAATTTTTCTATACAGAAAATTTTCGATAAATTTTTTCTATATAGAAATTTTCGATAAATTTTTTCTATATAGAAAATATTCGATAAATTTTCTTATTATAGAAAATTTTTAATAATTTTTTTCTATATAGAAAATTTTCGATAAATTTTTTCTATATAGAAAATTTTCGATAAATTTTTTCTATATAGAAAATTTTATATAATTTTTTTCTATAAAGACAATTTTTGATAAATTTTTTCTATTTAAGACAATTTTCGATAAATTCTTTCTATATAAACAATTTTTGAAAAATTTTACCATTACACAAAATATTCGATAAATTTTCTTATTATAGAAAATTTTTAATAATTTTTTTCTATATAGAAAATTTTCGATAATTTTTTTCTATATAGAAAATTTTCAATATTTTTTTCTATACAGAAAATTTTCGATTAATTTTTTCTATATAGAAAATTTTCGATAAATTTTTTCTATATAGAAAATTTTCGATAAATTTTTTCTATATAGAAAATTTATATAATTTTTTTCTATAAAGACAATTTTCGATAAATTTTTTCTATATAGAAAATTTTCGATAAATTTTTTCTATATAGAAAATTTTATATAATTTTTTTCTATAAAGACAATTTTCGATAAATTTTTTCTATATAGAAAATTTTTGATAATTTTTTCTATAAAGACAATTTTCTATAAAGATAATTTTCGATAAATTTTTTCTATGTAAACAATTTGCGAAAAAATTTCCCATTAATTTATTTTTTTTTTGTGATGTCGGGAGTAAGTGAACCTGAATTTTCAGCAGAGTCCTTGGTATTGAAATATTCTATCGAATAGAATTATTTTTATTGTAAATGGAGTTTGAACACTTGGTAAAAATAGTGTTCTAAAAACAGTTTGATGAACTTGTAAAGGAGGTCTAGAATTCTGAGATAAAAAAACTTCAGTCTAAAATTTCGTTAAAAAAATTTTTTATTTAATTCTTATTTATGTGTAAAAACATAAAATTCGGTTGGATTTCAAAATCTACAATTCCTTTTTTTTAATGATGTAAAACATGGGTAACTGGGGCGGCATGAACAACTGGTGCAGCATGAACAACAGGAGCTACCACAGATTTAACAACTGGGGTAACGAGAGCAGCATTTGAGTGAAGTTGAACATGAGATTGATGGGATACAGCGTGGCTAACAACGGGAGTGTGGACAGTTTTAACTACGGGAACAACGGGAGCAGCATGGTAGGTATGGACTACAGGAGTTTCAACGGTCTTTACAACAGGAACAACGGGAGTTTCAACGGTCTTAACTACGGGAACAACGGGAGTTTCAACGGTCTTGACAACGGGAACAACTGGCTCTACAGTGTGGACGGAAGTTTTGACAACTGGAGCAATAACGGGTTCTACAACAGCTTTGTTATGGACACGAGTGAAACTTTGGTGTGAGACAGCAGAGGGTTCAGAGTGCACTACGGAGCCAACTTTAGCCAAAACGGGTTCTTGGACTACGGTATGATGTTCGGCCAATAAACTGGGTGCAGCCAAAGCTACAGAAATGCAGGCAAAGAAGGCAACCTGGAAGAATGGTTAATCAATTAACATTTCTAATTATTTATTCTGTATAAAAACTTACGAATTTGAACATTTTGGAAATCGGAATTGAAATGTTTGTTTTTTGAAATCGCAAAAGAAACTGATAATTTTTCTCCATTTAAGGCAGCAATTTATAGCAAAAAGCATCAAGTATATTATAAAACTAACAGTTAACTGTTAAACACCTACATTGAACTTGAACTATAATAATGATAATAACGACAATAATAATCAAAGATTTCTGTCAATTTCTTTAATTTAATCCTCTTAAAAACGTTACACCCAGAATTTGAAATCAGAACTAAATAAATTGTTCTCTATTTTTTATAATCTTCAACACTACAAGTGGTGATGAAGGTATATTATGTTTGTCATTCCCTTTGTAACAACAAGAAGAATCAACTAAAAGCCCATTAAGTATATTTTACTGATGCATATTCCTATAAATACATTTATGTTTTGTCTCTATTTTTATCTTTGTTGTTCTCATCCAAAAATAAAGAGACAACTTAACAGTACTTTTTAATGTAAACAAGATTTTTCTTAGTATTGGTTTTTGTTTTATTAGGCGACTGACAAACCTAAGTGCGTTTATAGGATCATTACACATAAACTCATACTTTAAAAGTGAGTTAAAGAATATAAAATAAGAAAATAAGGGCGATATGAAAAATTCTTAACACACATTTTGGACACCTTTTTTGTGTTCTTCAATTTTCTTTTCACAAGAGCACATTATTTCTCCACTGGCCTGGCTTGGAGGGTTTACCTCTTTTGGTACAAATACCATATTATTGTTCTTGTACCTCTCAAGGTCTTGTTTAGCGTAATGACAAGATGCCATGTCAGGTCAAAAATAAGAGCGCATATTATGAAGTCTTATGAATGGAAGTAGTCTTTTTGTAGATGTCAATTTCGGTATTTATAGATCCCACTGTCACAAATGATTGGACGAAACGGTATATCGCTTGCAACTTTTCTTCGACATTCACTCAGCCAAATAAAATTTGTTGAGCAGATAATTGCGAACAAATATTTCGTCATCCATCAGACAGCAACAATATTTATTTTGAAAACTTGACTTCGATTTCTATGCTCTGCTTTAAGTAGTATGAACAACGAGGTAACCGGACTGCTTTTCTACCGGATGTGTTGGGAGGTCCTTTGAAATTGCTTTCTTTCTAGGAATAAGAAACTTCCTTCTACATGAACTAGATTCTCTATCAACGTACGAGTTCTCCCGACACTGTTTAATATATTGGAAATGGTCTGCTTGGCCAATTTTTTGTAGGACCAAGTTGGGTTTTTTGAAAATATTAAATAACTTTAGCACGCATTTCTTTCTGGTCACTCATCTTAAGCAGATTATTTGTTGTGCTTTGTTATCGCTTTAAGTGGCCTACAAAATTTGCGGACAGGGCACGGGGATGTGGTATCCTTAATAACAAAATATTTAAGACTTAAAAATTGTGGATAAGGTTGGGATGGTTTATGAACCCCTTACGAACAGAATTTCTCTGAAACTGTTAGGGACATGGATAAAGCTTTAATAAAAAACAACAATTTATATATGCGATATTTATAATATAAAATGATTTATATATTAATATCTCATATCTCTGAAACTGCTTTAGGAAATTTTATGAAATTTAACGCTTAAATAAAGCGATAAAAGCAAAATATAAAAACTATCAAAATTTTGTATAGGACACAGGGGGGTGGAAGTCTCTTACAAGAGGAATTTTCAATAAGCTCTTACAATTATTTCTAAATCGATCTTGGTGGAGGTTATTAAAGTTTCGGCATCGCCGAATATAAAATTCTAAGTTATTTGAAAATCAAACAATTAATTCCAATCAATTGAAATTGAAAACCCCAGAAATAAAAGAACATAACACTTGAATTTGTTGTAAAACCTTCGTCAATTTTTTTGAAAAAAAAACTAACATACACACACAATTACAGAAAATCAAATTATTTAACAATTTAGGTTTATGGATTTATTTTCTAGTTATTTTTTCTGTTTTTTTTTTATTCCCGTCATTAATATTTTATTACAATACAAATGTGATCACAAGTACGTGAGCATAACTCTTAAAAAAAGTGTTTTGTTTAAAAGATTAATGTTCGATCATACTAAAACGATCATAACAAACGCTCATGAAGGCCAAACAAACCGGCCAAATTGATGATAAAAAAAGCCAAAACACTTAATGACAAGACAATTTTAGTTTTTTTTTTTTTATTTTAACTGTGAAATTAAAGGGATTTCTGATGACGTTAATTTCAGATTATTTTTTTTTTCAAAAGAGTTGTTTTTTTTTGTTTTAACTATAAAAACTGCAGAGTGTTACGAAATCGTTAGCAGTTTATTGAAAACTAAATGAACTTGAACTTAATTCCTTTAAAATGTTCACAACTGTCAGTTCTTTTCCAAAATTCTTAAAGGAAAAATGTTATAATTATTATACTTTCTTGCAATAGCTTGATTTTGTAGCTCTCTTCTGTTTGGTTGCTGTTAGCCGGTTGCCCATCATATTGTTGAGGAACCTGTTTTGGCCAAAGTAGGTCCTGTTGCTCATTTGTTCCCTCAGCTGTTTTTCATCAAAGTTTCACTCGTTATCACAACAAAGCTGTTGTTTCTCCAGTTGTTGCTCCCATAGCTAAGACTACAGTTCATACTGCTCCCTTGGTATCTGTTGTTAAATCTGCTCCTTTGGTTCACACTTATGAAACTACTTCCTGCAGTCCACTCGGTTCCAGTTGTATATGCTGCTCCTGTTTTACATGCCGCCCCTGCTGCCTATACTTTGCACCATTAGGGAATCTTATTGGTTACTGGATGATGTCTTCGTGTTATGATTTGTTTGTTGTTGTATTTTTAATGAAATAAAATCACAAAATATAGTGTTTTATTCTTCAAAAGGCTTTAAATATTTCATTACACTCCACCATTACAACTAGTGATGGACTTTAAAAGGCCGCCGACTGCGCCCCTGACCAGCAAATGAACTTGACCGTCATTAAGAAAAAATGCAGAATTATTTCTTAAAGAATCGATTTGAAAATACTGTGCAGAGTCGATTAAATGATGTGGGTCTGATTAGCCTCTTTGTTATCTTAAATGTAAAACTATAGCTCCCATTTCGATTCCCTTCTGAAAACTCTAGAATTTATATATTTCAAAATAATAATTAATTCCGAAAATATCTGTCCAAAATAACAAAAAACATCGATTCGGTGTAGTTAATATTTATATGAAAGAAATAAATGGTCCATTTTTTATGAGTATGGACCATAATTTCCTACAGCCCTTTTATTGCTCCTACTCCTGAAAATAACTTAGTTAGTTTGAAGAACAGTGTCTTCATTTGGGCCCATTATGTTATCCAAAAAAAACAGTCAATTGATTCTACTGTTATTCAGCAAATTTTAAGATTTCCAAATAAGTCAGCACCCGAAAGCAAAGATTACCTTGTTTAAGAGCAAAGGCTTCAAGTACAGTTTCCCTAAGTTCTGCTAGTACTGAGCAGATGACCATTTAGACATAATACGTCATTGCAACTGAACAGAAATCATTGTAGGCGAAACTCGAATGGGTCCCAGTTATACCCGATGCCAGAATCCTAATCTAGCAGATAATCGCTTAATCCTTCGAATGTCAATTAGCGCAAGAAGTACCATAGTTTAACTATATATGTGGGATTTGAGCCTGGTCGCACACGATCGGGTAGACCCCACTAAGGGTTAAGACTGATGGCAGTTAAAACTAATATTGAAACGACCGTTGTATTTGACTGAATAGGACGAAGAGAGATGACAGTATATGACAAGAATATTCTAGAATCGACAAAAACTGACGAGTAACGATTAGATCTCAATAGACGGTCAATTCCGTATATAGTTGAGTTTGAGCACTGGTCCAGGGCAGTCGTAGTCTAAAGTTGAAAGAGTTAAGTTGTTAAGTTGTAAAGTTGTAGAAAGTCAAGTGGTAAATTTAAGTTGTGAAAGTGTCTTATAAAGTGAATAAGTTTATTTGATTATTTAATTAAAACTTAACTTTAAATACCCTAGACTTAAGCCTAATATACATAATATATAATAAACTAAATTTATTAAAGAATTGTGTTTTAATCAAAGTCATCAAACTTTGTTATAAAACTATCCCACAAATTGGGGACTCGACCGGGATTGTGCCAGTGGAAAGTGTAAAAGAATTAGTTGGAAAAACAATATTGAAATTTGGTGAAATGTGTTGAAGTTAATTAATTTAAAATTGCTATATAAAAGAGAAATAATAAATATATTAGTACATGTGTACACATAAAGACGAATTTAAAAACACAATTTTAATTAAATTTTAAGATAACAGAAAAAGAGGACTTTGAAGTTAAAGAGTATTTATGAGAAGTGTAAAATCTCTAAAAAATTCTAGAAAGAAACTTAAGGGAAAATTGTTTTGAAGAAAAGAGTAATGCAAAACATTTGTAATTGTAAATGAACGTAAATATTAACATATAAGTTTAAATTTAAGAGAAAAAACTTTTATGCACACAAACTTTAATAAACAATATAGAACAGCATAAGTGCTTTCAGAGCATAAGTGTTTTTAGAGCATAAGTGTTTTCAGAGAAAAGTGTTTAATCGCTGAAAACGACCGTTAAATTTAACTAATAAAAGCTTATACAAAAGAATGATAAGATAAAGCGAGTGCAGTGGAGAACTTGATCATATAATTCAAGAGAGGAAAACGACGAGTAAATGTTGTGCTAGTTATCTCATGTGGAAGTTAGTTACTAAAGAGCTGTGAGAAGGAGTGACTGAGCAGCTGATGTTCTCGGGGAGAGATTGAACGAGTATTACAATAAGATAAGTAGTTTTTAAAATTTTTTATGTTAATTTGTAAGCTTTTCATTTTTATGATATGAATGTAATTTATTTTTTTTTAATTCATATTTCATGTTAAGTTTGGTTCTGTTAAATTCAATGTTAATTTTAAATTCAATGTTAATTTTAGAGCTTAATGTTAATTTTCTTATGTTTGCATTCTGTTAAATTGAATTTGTATGTAACTTTCTACTACTATAGAATTCTTGGAAAGTTTCTGTTGACAAATATTATTCATACGATGAATTGATTACCTTATTTTTTTTCTCTTTGGAATTTATTACATTTTGTTTTTCGTTTTCAAGTGTATCATTAAGATTTTTTTCATTATAATTTTTATTAATTTTTATGATTATTGTATAATTTTTTATATAATTAATTAATTATTATAGTACGATATCCGAGAATATTTCATTTTGTAAGAGTGTTTCTGGACTATTTTAATCATGGACGTTAACAGCATTATGGCAATGAATTGTGACGCTTTACGGAGAAAATTGACTGAGTTAGGATTGGACAATACAGGTTTGAAGGCAGTGTTACGCGATAGGCTCCTCCAACATTTCGGTCACCAAATCGATGGGGATGACTCTGAATCTTTAAATTCTGAGTATCAGGATGTAAGTGCTAGGACACATCCGGAGTTTCGCCTTAGTGGTCCTGTCTTCACCTTGAAAGACATTGCAGATAGTCTGTCATCATTCAGTGGGACTGATTCTTTGGAAGTTAGAAATTGGGTACAAGATTTTGAAGAGAACGCCGAAATAGTAGGGTGGAATTCTGTGCAGAAATTTATTTATGGAAAACAATTATTAAAGGGTGCGGCCAAATTATTTGTTGCAAGTCAGTCCGGATTGAAAAATTGGTCGGCATTGAAAAATGCTTTGATTGAAGAATTCGGTGAAACATTATCGTCATCGGAGATACACAGAGTTTTGAGAAACCGTCGCAAACATCCAGGTGAGAGCTATCGCGAATACTTATATGCTTTAATGGAGATAGGCAAACCAATAAATTTGGACGTTCCAAGTTTGCTTGATTATTTCGTCGAAGGTATTCCAGATTCACGTTTTAATAAGAGTATTTTGTACCAGGCAAAAACTGTTGAACAGATGAAGGAACAAATTAAGATTTACGAGAAGGTTCGTACTCCACTCGATAGGGGTAACAGGAAAAATTATTCTTCAAATGACGTGAAAATTACGACCAAGGTAGAGAAGATAGACGAGAACAGAAGATGCTTTAAATGCGGAAATCCCGAACATTTGGCAAAGGATTGTAAGGAAACTCAATTCAAGTGTTTCAAGTGTAATACTCCTGGACACCGTGCAGCCGACTGTAATGAGAATAAACAGAAAGTCAAACTGGAGTCGCGCAGCAATATGAACATGTTGGGCTATAATAAGGAACCTTTTGAGCCGGGAATGAAATACAAGAAATTTCGAATCAGTGACATCAATATTTATGGGCTTATTGATACCGGTTGCAGTATTTGTACGTTAAGGAGCGATGTTTATGAAAAGTTACGTGATGTATTTAAGATGACATCAGAACGTAAAAGATTAAAAGGTGCTGGTGCTGGAGTATTCTATACCCAGGGTTACATTGATGCTCCGATTACTGTTGAAAATATTCAGCTGCAATTGAGATTTTATGTGGTGCGTGCGGAGGATATTGATTATCCGGTAATTTTGGGTAGTAATTTGTTACAATTTGTCGATTTAATGTTCAGTGAAAATGAGGTGAAATTTCTTCCTAAATCAACCATGAGTATTGAACATAAGCCGGGTGACACTTTCAAGAAGAATGATTCTTTGGAACCTACTAGCAATTTCCAAGATCTATGTTTAAATATAGGAAAAGATGAAGAAGCAGTAGCTGATATAGAACACGGAACTATTCGTCAATCGAAAGAAAAAACTTTGGCGATCGAAAATTTTCCTCTACCCAACGATAGGAAGAGTTTACAACGGTTCCCAGGTTTAACGTCATATTTTCGTAGATTTGTTGATGGTTATGCTGTATTGTCGAAACCGATGACTGATTTGTTGCAGAAGGGCAATGAGTTCAAGGTAGATGATGAAGTGATTTCTTCATTTGAGCAACTGAAAAAAGCATTGACGAAGAAACCGGTACTTAAACTATATAATCCAAATGCTTTGACTGAGGTCCATACAGACGCTAGTAAATTTGGATATGGTGCAGTCCTGTTGCAGGAAGATTCCGAGGATCACGTAGGTCCCATGACATTGACAGACAAACAACATAATCATATACCTGTAGTCGTAGATGGATTTTCGAAATTTGTTTGGTTGTATCCCACCAAGGATACTGGAACAGATGCTATTATGGATCGGTTAGAACGTCAGGCTGTTGTATTTGGTAACCCGAAGAGAATAATTTCTGATAGAGGGTCTGCATTCACTTCTAACGCTTTTAGAGAATACTCGAAGTCTTTCCTAATATTAAGGAAATTATGGAGGAACAAATTCTACAAGAAATGCAAACGGAAAGAGAAAGAGATAGAGAAGCATTTCAACGCAAACCGCAGATATGAGGAGAAGTATGAGATTAACGATTTAGTCGCTATAAGAAGCACCCAATATGGAGTCGGTTTGAAATTAAAGGGTAAATATTACGGTCCTTACAAGGTGATACAAAAAATGAATCATGGCCGATATGAAGTCGAAAAGGTAGGCGAAGTCGAGGGCCCACATGGGACATTTACAGTGGCTGAGTATATGAAACGGTGGACGCCAGTATTCGAGTCGAATACCTCGTCAGGAGGGCCGAATGTGGGATTTGAGCCTGGTCGCACACGATCGGGTAGACCCCACTAAGGGTTAAGACTGATGGCAGTTAAAACTAATATTGAAACGACCGTTGTATTTGACTGAATAGGACGAAGAGAGATGACAGTATATGACAAGAATATTCTAGAATCGACAAAAACTGACGAGTAACGATTAGATCTCAATAGACGGTCAATTCCGTATATAGTTGAGTTTGAGCACTGGTCCAGGGCAGTCGTAGTCTAAAGTTGAAAGAGTTAAGTTGTTAAGTTGTAAAGTTGTAGAAAGTCAAGTGGTAAATTTAAGTTGTGAAAGTGTCTTATAAAGTGAATAAGTTTATTTGATTATTTAATTAAAACTTTAAATACCCTAGACTTAAGCCTAATATACATAATATATAATAAACTAAATTTATTAAAGAATTGTGTTTTAATCAAAGTCATCAAACTTTGTTATAAAACTATCCCACATATATCTAATTCTCAAAGCTTTGCTAGAAATAAGCTGATCGAGCATTAGATATTATTCGGTTAACCCATCGATTATGTCATACTCAGCACAGTAAGTGTGACCAAGAATCTAAATCAGTCGAACACCAAATCAGTCAAATAAACAAGAGTGAATATCTGTCACGATACTTTAGGTCATGTGAAATGAAAGATATTCTCTCTTGTTAACTCCTTAAAACTTATTTTAAAATCATTTATCCAAGAGGTCATCATGGATCTATGCTTTTAGAATATTGGATGTTGAATCAGTCGTTCAGAAATTCTCCCAAGATATTCCCCCCTTAAAAGGTAGAAAATTTTCTCTCTTAATTTTTAATAAATTTTTCTTTTATTTAAAAAAAAATTGGCACAAATTTTCTCTCTTTCGAATTCCACTTTAATGCAAGGAATGATAAGCAACGGGAGCAGATACAACAGTCTTAACTACGGGAGCGGTGTCTACAACTGGTACAGCAGCATGGACTACGGGAGCAGCAGCAGCATAAGTATGAACTACAGGAGTAGCAGCTACAGTCTTAACAATGGGAGCGGCGGCAGCATAAGTGTGGACAACGGGAGCAGCTGCAACAGTCTTGACTACAGGAGCAGTTTCAAAAGTGTGGACAACGGGAGCAGCAGCAACAGTCTTAACAACCGCTGGAGCAGCAGCAGCAGCAGTATAAGTTGCAACTACGGGAACTTTCTTTTCCAAATTAGTGAAACTTTGGTGGGTAACAGCTGAGGAGGCTGAGGTATCAACAACAGCCGTTTTGGTTACAACAGCTGGTTGTACCACGGTATGATGAGTTTCAGCCAAAAAACTAGGAGCAGCTGAAGCAACAGCCAACAAGGCAAAGAGAGCAATGAATTTGAACATTTTGTCTTGTTAAGATTGTGCAACTTTGAGTTTCCAAAGTACGAAAACGGACTGATGATAAATCTAAACTCAACCAGAAATTTATAGGCAAAATATTTCGAAATGGAAAGAATTATTAAAAAAAATCCATAATTTTTCTTAATTTAGGGAAAAAAACTATAATTCCATTTAATTGATTTGAAATTATTATTTTAATACTTTTAACCGGTTTCTTTAGTACATTTTTATTGAGTTTAGTACTTTAGGTTGGTACTTTATGTCTTTGTCATTCATTAGTTTTTGATTGAGATTTAATTTTATTGTTGTGGATTTTTATACCCTCCACCACCACAGATTGTGATGGGGTTAAATTAACTTTGTCATTTCGTGTGTAACGCTATGAAATGAAATCAAAATCTGAGTCGATTTAGCTATAATAGTCTCTCTGTCTGTCTGTTGTTCGCACGCTCACATCCACAATAATTCACAGAGCTCAATACAACTTGGCCTGAGTTATTATAATTGTCCTGAGAAGTTTCCTATTAAAAACCAGCAAAATTGGTTAAGTTTATTAATATATATAGACTGATATCTGAAGCGTCTTCTTAGTTCAAACAGTATTTTTTCTTAAAATTATCAATTATAAATCGACAAATTGCAATAAAATTTTGCCATAATATTTGGTTATGTGTACTTCATTACCATTCCAAGAATTATCAAAATCGGTTCAGTAAAAAGACAAAGTTATAGCCAAAAATATAACTAATTTTACTCATTAATTGTTCCGTGTTATATTTAATAAAAATTGTATATATTTTATAAATCTGTGAGTATATGTGTGTATGTATGAAAAATAACGTACTTCTTTACACGCATTCTAGTGGAGGGTATTGAAGATTCATTATTGCCGAATTTTTGCTTTATTTTATGTTTAAAAAAAATATTTTTATTGTCGTTTACTGACCTGCATCTATTTTTAGAGTAAATAACAGAAATTCTAGTTAATATTTCAAAAAAAATTGTTGTCTGAAAGACTTATGTAGATATTTTTCATGTAAATCAAAATTTTTAAAAGCGGATCCTAAAGAGATTTAAAATTAACGTTTGAAATTAATAATCTTTTTAAAGAATTCTTATGTGCTTTAAGTTTGTTAAGAGATTAGGGAATTTGTTTAGCATTAAAAGTTATTGGAACTGAAAAGAAATGTAAGCCAGCAACTAGACCGTCCTCAAAATTCCTCAGCAGCCAGACCGTTTTAAAATTTTTACCTATGAAATTTACATTATTGTCATAATGGGAGCGATTATGGTGGATAATATAAAGGGCTAAATTAGCATTATAAATATATATCCTCTTTTATATGCTTCCTTGTCTAACCTTCTATCCATAACGAGTAGTGTGATCTAGATTTTGAATCCAAGTTTTTCAGTTATTAACACCATGATCTGGCATTATTTGAGTTGAATTGGTCAGAGTAGTTGTCGCTCTTCTCGAACACTTGTTTTTTTAACCAATAATTGTTCGACATCCGCTCAGATTAATGTATCTCTTATAATGACAGAGAGTGAATGATCAACAATACAGCGACTAGACCGTTGTCTTAATTTGCTTCCAAGTTTTCCGGTTATTTACACAATGGTCTGGCATTATTTGAGTTGAGGTGATCAGTGCAGTTGTCGCTCCCCTCGAACACTTGTTTTTTTTTTTTTTTAACCAAGAACCGTCCAACATCCTCTCAGCTTTATGTTCATATCACAACTTTTGCGACACAAAGTGTGAGAGATACCTTCTGGCTTTTGTACATCCGTATTCATGACAGTTTATATATCGTAAATATAGATTGTATTCTACCAATTTGTATTGACGAATATGATTTTAGAGTTGCTTATATATTTTATGTTGAAGGCAGGCCACATCTCTTTAGCGACTCTACTTCTGATTAGGTATGATTGTTTATTTTTGGCCTCCTTCCTTTAAGGTAGACCATCAGACAGACCATTTCAAAATTGGAAATTTTGTCAGTAACCCCGAATAAGTTGTCTTCTGCATATAAGGACTTTGTAGCATGAGCTCTCAGTTATATAATGTAGATGTTACTCGCATTCAGTATTCGGCACGATAGTTACTATTGGACATGCTCCTAATTTTGGTTACATCGTTTTGTTTTCTTTTTTATCTTTTAATATAAGTGAGAAATCTCGATCGCTTTAAGTCATGTCTAAGTGGTCTAAAATCAAAACATCAATTCAGCTATAGCTTAACTATCGATGTGGTTATTAAAATCCGATAAGCCATTCGAATGTTTCAGACAGAACATGAACAAATGTACTGTCTGAATAATACTTCCATAATATGTAAACATCCAAAAAAGTTCGAGCAGACCCAGAAATAGGGAAAACAATAGCTTTTTATGTCGGGTATCACAGATGTTTGTAACGGGTAGAAAAATATTGATACAATCCTTTTTAGTATACCTTTCGAATGAACGTCACTCTCAGCGTCAAAGGTATCCTTATGAAAATTGGCTTAATGCCAATTCGTTCAAATTACAAATATCCCTCCGGAATGGGCTTTTTAGCCCATAAAATTCTTAAACACAAAGTAATAAGAAGCCAATTGAAATTTTGTATTTAACACCAAGTCCGTAGTGTTTATGAGCCTGAATTTATATTATTGTCCGTAATGATGTTAATGAAATTTTCCCTCTATTTTCTTATATTTTTTCCACAACCAAATTGCTTTATTAAGCTCCTGAATATGAAGTTAAACATGGGCTTGTTCTGGAAGGTATCCTCTTCACGATACTGTTACCTCTCTGCTAAACAGCTGGTGGTCGAATGTATTCACCACCAACTTCACTTAATATTTTGGGTACACAAAGTCTTCACTGTCCTACCGCACTTTTGGTGAAGTTAAAGTGCTTCGTTGGGGAACACACACATTATTTACAGTGTTTCTATGATGCATCTGGTGACGATGAGATGGTTGAATGCATTAGTATATCCAAACTGTTATTTCATTGTCTCTTCAGGTCTCTGATTACGCTTAAATATCGAAAGGTCAATAAAATTTCGTAATTATAATAAGAAAATCTCATCATTTCTTTAGATATAGAAAAAATAATTTAATAATTTATTAGAAATTAGAAAAAAAAAACTGTTAGATAACTGTTATACAACTAAGTACATGAAGAAAATATAATTTCTAAGTACTTAAGCCTTAATCTCTCTGAAGTAATAATTTCATTATTATAAAACATTTTAATTGAATTTCATCATAAAATCTAATAAACAAAAAAAAAAAAAAAGAAAAAAAATATAACCAAAAACCAGTTCAACGAAAAATATAGTTCTTTTTTATAGCATTAAATAAAATTTTAATCAAACGAAAAAAGTACTATAAATTACGTTACATAATCTTAAATAATTATCAGTTCACTTCTTAACCTACACAAAGTAAAACCTCAAGCGAAATGTTCAAATTCATTGCTTTCTGCGCTTTGATGGCTGTTGCCTCAGCTGCTCCTGGCTTTTTGGCTGAAACTCATCATACTCTTGTGCAACCAGCTGTTTTAACTAAAACTGCTGTTGTTGATACCTCAGCCTCCTCAGCTGTCACCCATCAAAGTTTCACTAATTTGGAAAAGAAAGTACCAGTTGTTGCCACTTATGCTGCCGCTCCCACTGTTGTCAAAACTGTAGCTGCTGCTCCTGTTGTTCATACTTATGAATCTGCTCCTGTTGTTAAGAGTGTTTCTTATGCTGCTGCTCCCATAGTTAAGAGTGTTTCCTACACTGCTCCTGTTATCAAAACTGTTGCTGCTGCTCCTGTAGTTCATACCTACGAAGCTGCTCCTGTTGTAAAAACTATTGCTACTGCTCCTGTTGTTCACTCCGTACCAGTTGTTCACTCTGCTCCTTTGGTTAAGACGGTTGTCTCATCTCCCATTGATTATACCAGTTTGCATCATTAAGAACATTTTCGCCTTTTTTACGATTTATATAAATAAATGTGATATTGAAAATAAAAAATTGTTCGAAAAAATATTGAATTAACATTTTTGTTTTTATTCCTCTTAAGTTATATTAAATGACAATATCTGAATAATCGGGTATAGATAGAATTTATGTAGATATAAATTTATGTCTCCCTTTCAGTAAAACTTCTGAATATATCTGATATGTTCGTTTCTTCCTAAATTTTGATATCCATGATTTTTGATCGTGTAGATTTCAGTATCAGTGGTTATGGCGGATAAATCTGTATCTTGAGAACTGAGAAGTGCTTGAATGAAGTTTCACATGAATCATGTTGCAATATAATATAATAGCGACAACTTGTAGATAATCTAAGGATCGAGGGGACTATTGGTGGACCTCAAAAGTTGGTCAACTTGGATATGATTTTTTTTAAATCGAAAAATTACATACAACTGTTTGTATATCGCTGCTTTAATGCATTTTTAACGTAAATGTTTGAAGTGTTTTTGGTAGGAAACAATGTTAATATATATTCCAATTCTAATTTCATTGGATTATCTCAAGCGAGTCAAAGGGACTGGGGATGGGCCTCCGTTAAGATTTTAATTAGACTCAAAATCCTTACAATCACGATAACGAAGCTTGCGGTTAAAGTGTTTGTCTCCACAAGAAGTGTTTCAAACATCTCAGGTTCGAATCCCAATGTAGAAAAAACTGTTCAAGCGATTATTTAAATATTAAAAGAGCATCAAAAAATCTCCCAGTCCAATCTGATCCTAATTATATATTATACTGCCTTTTACCCAATGCGCCTTGCTGCACAAAAATTCTCTGCAGTCTTAAATCTCGAAAAGAAGTTAACAAATCACGACATGAACTAAAAGATTTGCCTGTCCCTTCTAAAATTTTGCAATAAAATTGCTTCACAGAAAAGGATAAAATTTGGAAACTCTTGGTGAAATAGTTAACTGATAGTTCTGCATTCTATATTTTGTCCAACATAGCCGGTGACCCTTCTAAATTGGTCACCTCGGTTATGTTAATTTTTACGCCAAAAATTCATTTAGGAATTGAGACAAAAGAAAAGTAGATCTTCTAAATGTCTCTACACATGTAAATATGCTTACATGTGTTGGTTGTTGTAACAGTTCGGCTGTATCAGCTGGTTCTTTTTTAGGGAAAACTTTCTATTAACAATCATTGCCCAGAACTGATTCGGGTCGTTCCAGAACAAAGATCCAATTGTCGTGAGAACGATATGTGTAGGTTATTTCTTATGGATTCAGAGATATTCAAGTCGAAATAAATGTTTACGCATTTTCACACTTGTTATACGCTACACCACAGTAGATGATTGTTATACCCTTCACCACCGTCGGTGGTTAGGGCATTATGCGTTTGTGTGACATACAGAAATAATGGTGGAACATCCAGTTTTAAGTCTCATTACTTTCTGAGTCAATTTAGCGATGTCCGTCTGTGTGTTGGCCTGGCTGTCCA
Organism: Cochliomyia hominivorax; assembly: GCA_004302925.2. Lineage (NCBI taxonomy): Eukaryota > Metazoa > Arthropoda > Insecta > Diptera > Calliphoridae > Cochliomyia > Cochliomyia hominivorax. Next base: position 15,732,535 of record PYHX02000413.1, read on the forward strand.
GGAAAACATTGTGAACATGTTATTCTGTTGGTCCAAGGAAGAAGACTATTGCAATTTGGTTCAATATTTCAAGTACCTGGTTTTTAAGGTTATAAAATTCCTAAATATAAAGCGAATTCAACGAAATTCAACAGAAATAAGTCTTATAGTATTCATAATCGATGTGCCAAATTATGCGAGGTTTGTTTCATTACCCCTCGAAGGATATAACAAACCTCTTGCAAATATCACCATAAATCTCACAAATATGTTGGTCACATTAAGAAAAATATACTTTAAATTCAAATTATTTTTCTATAACGAATTTTGAACAAAAATACTTACAGGATTTTCCATTAAATTCTCAAAATATTGATACAATAATTATATAAAATATAAATCTCTTAAAAATTCATATTCATCTGAATTTGGAATTTCGAAAAAATCGATTTTTTCCCTGAGTTTTTTTTTCCAAGAAGGTGGTAACATTTGCTGAAAATTTATTTATGTTCTGAACTTTATAACTTTTTATTATTTAATAAAGTGTGAATACGTGGAAACTAAATTTGGATTAAAGCCCTATCAAAAATTGGACAATTTAATCAAATATAAAGTTCTTTTGTCGAAACACCTATTTCCTGTTGGACATCGATCATAATGAAAGGAAGATCAGTTCATATATTTTTATATATGATCATCATATATTTTTATATATGATTTATATGGGTTAAAAATTTGGTTATTCATGGTAAATTTTTAATTCATCCTCAAGTTATAACGTTTCTTTAGACAGCAAATACTTGTGTAAAAACTAAAGTCCTTTGAGTTGATGTATAATTGCATCCATAGATACCAAAAATATTACATATACAACCTTGATTTTATCTTCCCAAATAAATTATATATTTACTTATTTGAATAAAAATTCGAATTATAATTATTTTTATATTATTTACACTCATCATAACTAATTTTGCATAATTTCCGCTCGTGGTTAATGTTATCTGGAAAAACGCTATAATTAATAAAATAATTTTGTTTTATAATTTGAACAAACTGAAATGATCAAAAAAGTCCTGGAAAAACAACGTTGTGCAACAATTCTACTGAAAAATTGTTGTTATTGAAATATTGATTGCAACTCAATTTCTCACTCATAATCAACTCGTAACAATTACTATTTTGTGTGAATCTAACAAATTCAACTGTTGTCCAGGACAACGTGTATGACACTGGTCAGCAAATGATATTTAAAAATGAAATTGAAGAAAGAAAAAAGAAGTTGATATCTTGGCAGAATTACATTTTCCTCAATTCATAAATCAGCATAGGAGAGGTGGAGTAATTTGGGGCGATCACCGACTACGTCCATCATCAGTTCGAGGTTTGTACTCCTCCCCATTCAGTTCAAACTTGAATGTCTCTGAAACTATGAGAAATTACTAATGCATATACATATATTGTTATAGAGATTTACAAGGAGAATCTAATCAAAACCAGTACGAAATTTCATCAAAATATCTGGAACAGTTCAAAATTTACAGAATTATTTCCAAACTATGCCGAATCACAATAACCTTCACTAAGATCGATTTAGAAATAATTGTCGGGTCACATTAAAAATACCTCTTTTAAGAGTATATCATTCCGAAAATTAGATTTTCTATAATATTTTGCCATTATCGCTTCAGCCAAGCGCCATATATCACTAAGCTGTTAAAAATATATTCTGTAAGGGAGGTATCGCTTTCAAATTTTTTTATATTAATTATTTTTTTTTAATAAAGCATTATCTATGACCACAAATTTCATTAAATTTTCCCCAAAAACCGTTTCAGAGGTATACAAAATTCCATTTCCCCGAGTCCTATCAAAAATTTTGTTAGTCTGTAAAATTTTGTTATAAAGATTTTTAGTTAAAAGTTTCGGAGATGAGCAAAATTTAAAGATTTGTTATTTTGCTGGGAAACCATTCCCCCCATGTCCTATTCGTAAACTGTGTAGTCTTCAAAAAAGTCGTGACAAAGCACTATAAATGTGTCAAGTTTTGTGAAAATTCCCGTTTTAGTTACAGAGATGTACGATATTTACTGTTTCGTTTGTAAGGACGTACCCCTCATTAATGCTCTAACCTAAGGTATAGATAATATTAGTCCGCCAAATTTCATGAAAATTGAAAATGTCGTTTAGTCGTGATCTTTGGTCAAACTGTTTAGTTTTAAGATATTGTCTCAGATATCGATCTATAACTTTTTTTCTATTAAACGGATTTTGACAGTTTTATATGGAAAACTTCTTAGGACAATAACAACTACTTAGGCAAAATTTCTATGAGCTTTGTCAATTATTGTGGATGTGATCCTGCCAGCAAAATCGATTCCGATATTGATTTGATAAAACCAATCTTTGCACTTTTTGGGAATTATAACTTAATAGAACTTGATAAACTTAATAGAACTTTCTATACCTGATAATGCAACATTATTGGGATAGCACATCGATCAGACTGGCGGATACCGAAAAAATGGGCTCCGAGCTATAAACATATGGAAAAAATATTCCAAAATTATTTTCTTTGATTCAAGAGCAAACACTTAACATTTGCCTTCAAGGCTAAACGAAATTTTATAGTCAGTCAAACCTACATGACATTGTTGGTTGTAAATGACTGATACAAAAATTTGTGAACGACCCTCGTACATGATTTTATTTATGCTAATGTGTGCAATAAAACTTATGGTACAAATATTTTGAAAAGGATTTTTTTGTGGAGGTTTATATGTGAGTTAGAAAAAAATAATGGACCAACCCTCGTATAATTTTACAAAGCGGTTTTGGTTTATAATTATCATAATTTGATAAATAATATTTAAAAATACCCACATATATGTGAGATTTATGGGTTCCAAAGTGACATTTGGAAGGGTGGTTGTATGGGACCTATGAGAAATATTAAACTGATACTCGTATAACCCGTTTTAGAATATAATGGTTAAAATCATTTTATATGCAGGCATTTTATGAACAAAAACCCCATTCTGGAGGAACATTTATATAGGACCTATATGAAAAAATGGACCGATCCTCGTATAATTTAGCACATCGTTTAAGAATATATAAAGATTTATTTTTCGCAAAATTTGGATAAAATCGTTTTATATAGGAATTTTAAGCACCCTATCCCGGCCGGGACATTTGTATGGAGTCTATATGAAATAATGGACCAATCATAACCAATTTCAATAGGCATCATTTTAGGATCAAAATAAAAGTACTTGACAGTTGAGTATTAAGATATTTTCAAAACTGCGACCTGTACTTTGCGAACAAACGGACAGACAGACGGACATGCTTACATCGCTTCAGAAAATTATTCTGAGTTTAACGTTATATTTAAAAGTGATGGTAGGACTATTTTTTCTACCCGTTATAAACATCTGCATAAACGCATAATACCCCCACCACCTGTGGTGGTGTAGGGTATACACATATTTTTGCCATCCAGTGTAATCCTAAAGTGCATAATGCAAAATTAAAAATCAAAAGTGTGTCAGCATAAAATTAATTTAAATAAAACTAATAATTTCTGGGAATAAACTAAACTATTTAACTAACAATTAAACTAAACAAATCAATTTAAAAAAAATATTTCATTTCATTGAATTTGACCATTAAAATCACCTCAAGTGCGTTTCCATTGCTACCAAAAAACATCAAATGAAACAAGATTATAATAAAACTAAAATAAAGCGGAGAGGGAAATGAACTACAAAAAAATGGTATAAAAAGGTTACGTCTTAAGATAAAGTCAACAGTTAAGTTTACACGTTTCACAAACAAACAACAAATTTAATTAATTTAAAACCATAAAAAATGTTCAAAATTGTAAGTTTTTGTTTTATTAAAAAAAAAAGTAATTAAAATTTTAATTTGAATAATTATTTTTTCCTTTTGATACAAATAAGTTGGCTATTTTTGCTTTGGCTGCTGTAGCTTCTGCTGCTCCTGGTTTCATTGCTACGCCAGTAGTTAAAACTATTGATACTCCTGTGCTACATACTTATGCCGCAGCTCCTGTTGTAAAATCTGTATCCTTTACTGCTCCTGTTTTGAAAACTGTTTCCGCACCTGTTGTCCACACTTATGCTGCTGCTCCCGTAGTTAAGACTATTGCTACTCCTGTAGTACATACTTATGCTGCTGCTCCTGTAGTCAAAACTATTGCCACAGCTCCTGTTGTTCACTCAGTACCTGTGGTACACTCTGCTCCATTGGTCAAAAGTGTTTGGTGAAAACTGTTATACAAAATAATTTCATTAAAATGATTTTGTTATAATTCTGCGAGAACAAATAAATTTTTTATTGTTAAATCTAAATAATATTTTTGTTTATCTTACATTATTTATTCCGTTATATATATAAATGAACATAACTTTTGAATATATAAGATTCTTATAGGTCTGGTCTGCCATAGATCATATTTTGATTATATGTTACTTTGATTCTATTGACAACGATAATGGTCAATGTTGTACAATATTTTCAGTAGAATTTTGGTTTTACACAATTCATATTAATTAGGGTGGTTCAAAATCTTTAAAAAATTAATATAAAATGTTCAAAAGCAAAAGCTTAAATTACAATTTAAAACTAAAGATCGCCATTTTGTACCGCTGAGAGATCGAAGTTATTCGATCATTGAAACGATGTAACACGACATAACTCTCATATCAGCAAGCAGATTGTAGTCACTTTGCTTTAAGTTACAAGTTAGTTACTGATGAGGTTAGGTCATTATTAAACCCTCCACCACCTCAAGTAGCGATGAGGATATATAAACTTTATCATTTCGTGTGTAGCACCAGGAACGAATCATATGTATATATTCTTGCATTAAATCAAACGCTGTGTCGATTCTGTTGGAACGTTCTCACCGCCTTAAATATTTTTTCAAATTCAACAAATTTCGCCAACATTATTTGTTATTGTGCTAAACAGTTTCCTATTTAAAACCAGTTGTATCGGGTCATCAGCAAACAAGTTACACACGATATCTGAAACAACCTCAAAACTCTGAAAAAGAACTTTACTAAAATTTTCAACAAAACATAAATGGATTTAAAAAAAGTAAACTGTAATATATAATTATATGTTCTTCATCATGAAGCAAAAATTCATCAAAATCGGCTCAATAGAAAAAGAGTTATAGGCGGAAATATGCAAAATTTTGATACACTCCAAAAATTGTGACTCTTACCGGAATATGTCTTATAGTTTACATAACTCTTAAATATGAATTACATTCTATTGAAATTTGGCACAATTAAGTTTCTGACTGTTTTAGATATTCGGTCCATATTTTGCTATAGCTCCCATATGAGGCCCACTTGCCGGAAAAGAAATGACCACAACTCTTATCGAAATTCGGCTCAATTATTTTTCTAACTGTCTTGAATACATGTTATTAATCTGACCCATATCAGTCCATATTTTGAGAGAGCTCTTCCACATAACTGCCCTTTTACGGAAATCGGTCTTGAGCTTGTAAAACTATTATATCGATAAACATTTTTTAAACTGTCTTTATATATGAAACTAGTTTGACAATCATCAACCATATTTGGATATAACTCCTTTATAATCCCACTTCCGGGAATAGAATATGAACTAATCCATCGAAATTCAGACAAATAGATAATTTCTACAATATCGTTGTGGAGGTTATTAAAGATTCGGCATGGTCGAATATAGTATAAACCGGTGTAATAACTTTAGTTTTTTTGTCAAAAAGTCTGATT